>VYZX01018801.1:398023-546248 GCA_013401335.1 Brachypteracias leptosomus
GGGGGTATGTGTGTGTGTTCCTTACTTCTGACAAACTTAAGAGCAGAAAAAAGTTAACCTTTAAACTTTAACTTGATGGTTTTCATGTTTCTGCTGGTCTCTTCTTAGTGTACTACCAGGTGCTGCCTCCAAGCAAGGGGGCTGGATAAAATGAGCAGAACCATGGAGAAGCTTCTGAAGTTAAAGCAGTATGGTATTTGAAGCAAAATAATTTGAATGACCCTTAACTGGTCTCTTTTAACCTAAGAATGTTTTAACCTTTGGTGCGAACAGTGGGCTCTTGTTCCAGCAATAACTGAAAGCAGAAGCTGTGTCCATACCGGCACTATGGGTCCGGTAAGTATCTGTGCACCAAAGTCATGTCCAGGGCATTAACTGCCAGCTGGGACTTCATCTTCACCTACAAGTGCTATTAACACCTTGTAGCTGTTGTGACTTAGCAGTAAAGTATTTACTGCAGGAAAAACAAATGGTTTTTTGCTTACACGTGTTGAGCACTTGGAACTGTGTATTCTGAGAATCATGTAAAATCAATGCCGAGTGGCCATAGTTATGGTTGCTGTGGGAACCGCAGCATTGAATTTCAAGGCATAGAAATTACACAGTTCTCATGCCATTAATACCCTTGTGTTATCATTTAATGATATCCTTGTGATATTCAGGACATAAAACCAGAATACTTGTAGAGTTCATGTTTCCTTGCAGTTGCTGATCATGCTGAATGTGTTAGGTGAATAAAATGAGATAATGAAATACCTCACCATGAAAATAATTCTATTAGAACATATGGGGGTACAAAATCAGAAAGTAAAATGCTAGTGGTGTTAGACAAATGATAGAAAACCATGTGACTGTTGAAGTAAAGTCCTGTTGGCTTGGAGGAGCCTCTTACCAAGACCTCAGCACAGCCTGGGCACTGTAACCAAATACAAACAGCAACGTCCTTCTGTGCACAGAATTATTCCCCCCTCCCTGCCCCCAGCTTGCCCAGCCAAAAGGCATGAAGTGAAGTGCTTTCACACGGGCTTCTGCAGAGATGGGGGAAACACCAGCCTGGTAGGAGCTCGGAGACACTTGAAGGCATGTGTGTTAACGTGCCTGCAAGAGCTGGTGGTGTGAGGTGGCCGCTGAAAAGCCGGAGGCCACCCGGCAGGGTTGGTCAGATGGGTGGGTGGATGGATGGATGGATGGATGGATGATCGATTCCTTCAAGGAAAGGCGAGGTGCAGAGGGACGTTGCAGTGTCTGCTGTGGCCACAGGATGTCTCTCAAGTGCAGAGGCACGCCGCCAGTTGGTGTTCATCTGGAATACTTTTAGAAAAGAGCTCCCAAGGATCACTTGCTCCATGCAGAGCAGCGAATTCAGGTTATCGGTGTCATCATCTGCTCGGACAATTTTGACTTCTTGTTAAAAGCATTAGGGGGAACAATGCACCACAAGATATTGACAGAAGTTGCATATTTCTCACATTGTAAAATACTCTTAATGCTACATGTAACTTTCCTTTGTGTTGTGTTGCTTTCAGAGCTGAAATTGATCTATCACTTTGCCATGGAAAACCTGTAGGGCTGTAGAACCCTTTTTAGCTCCTTTGTCAAGCCTTGTTCCATCTCCTTTCATAAAAATGTCCATGCCGGGCAGCAGGCTTTTCTGCTGAGAAGGGTAAAAGGAATATTGAATATTTAAATTAATTTCCAGCTTTTTAAAGAGTAAGAGACTTTGTTTTCCTGTTCAGAAATTTAATTACTGAAACTATTTTGCTGATCATTCTCTAGTAATCAGTCTAATCAAGGCTGTAAACTGCAGCCAGGCTTTTCTAAAATAATCTGGGATCACTTGCCATTTATATTTCAGTATATTAAGTAATGCTAAAGCTTTATGCCTGGCATTTTCCATGCCTGCACTCTGTTTTAATCTTCAAACAAATCTTGTCACTTGCACTTTGAGTAGGCAAGAAGTGAAACTTCCTTATTTGCTTGGGATTTTTTTCAAGTTGCATATTTTGCTGCAGCTTTCACTTTTATTGTAATCTAAGTTTTGCCATTGGGGGTTTAGTAGTGACTGGTACTAATATTTTTTGCTGGGATGTTTGGATTTGGTGAGTAGAAATGGAGAAGCTGCTTATTTCAGTCCATCTTGGGCTCCTCCATGTTCTTTCTGTGAAGGAACCCTGTGACTCGTCCCCTCCCTGCCACTGTCCTAGACCCCATCAGCTGCTGCCGAGCCATTTTCTGTGCCTCCCAAGGCGATGCCCTAAAGTGTTGGTTGTGATGGGAGTCATGGCAGGTGTGGGGCTCATCGCTTTGTGCGTGGCCCTGCGGTGGGAGCAGCAAAAGCAGAATTCTGCTCTCAGGAAGTTCTGTTCCTCATCACCAGCCTGGGAGCAGCCAGCAGAGCAAATCTGCTGGGTCAAATATATTTTAGTGGTTTTATCTAACTGTCCCCTTTATGAATTTCTTTATCCCTGGCATCTAAAACTTGATGCTTTCTCCTTCCCTCCAGAGATGAGCCTTGGCTGAACGCTTCTTTAAGCTAAAGTCTCAGTTCAGGGGACAGGCCCTTTTTGAGGTCTCATGTGGTGTCAGAACTCTGTGAATTTCTCCAGACTGGCTCTCTAAGTGCTTTTCTAGCTGGGGAAAGAGTGCAAGTGCTCCAGGGCCCCTGAAGCATCTCACCGTTGAGCTGTGATACAAAGCATGGCAAATGCAATGGGATCTTCTCAGTGTTCAGTTGCTGAAGCGATTCCTCAGACCTAGAGGACAGTTTAGCTCAACTAATTGCAAGGCTGTAATGCATTTGGAGCAGTCCCTGGGATGAGGAGGAAGGAGAGTCATCTCTTCTGGATGACTTCAGTTCCTAGGTACTTTCCAGACTTCTCATTACAGAACCAAACACCCCCCCAGAATGCATGATGAATTAGGTGTATTCTGTCATGCACACAGGGTCTGCACAGTGGTGGACACCATGCACAACAAAATGTCCCAGCAAGGAGCTGTGTGGGCTCTGCATACTAATGAACAGGCAGGACTGTCCTGTTGTGGCTCTTTAGGAAGTACCCTGCTCCCTATGAGGCCTCCACAGGCAGGAGGAAAAGCTCATCCTGGTCATGTTGCTGTAGGGAAACATGTTCATTTTTTCTCTGATGGCCCTTTGGCTCTGCTGAGAAGAGGCATTAAAGGGACTGTTGCAAGGTATAAAGGGAGAGATGGCAAGAGCTTACTGATGGCAGAAAAGGAGCTCAGTGAGCACCACCTCAAGTGGCCCCTGGGTCATGTGGATTTGTGTCCGGGGCTCAGCACATCATCTCCCAGATCAGCTTGTGCTGTATTCCTTGGTGCAAACAGCTCTTGGGGTGAACCTGCAGCTCATGGGGGCTGCAGGGAAAGGCCCATTCCTCCTCTGAGCTCTGCTTTCAGGACACTTGCAGGGATGTTTATCTCCAATCCATCCACTGACCCTGGTTGAAGGTAGCTTGCAGGTTCAACAGCCACAGGGAGGACAGATTAAGCGGACACAAGCACAAGTGCTCACACACAGCACATGGCTACATAAGGCTTGTTTCTCTGGGAAAACAGCCTAAAAACCGTGACAGTTCACAGCAGGGAACAGATCTGCTGATTAAGAGGCAGCTCTCCTTAAAAGGTCACTTTTCAGGTCAGAGCTGTGCTCGGGGTGAATCCTGATGGGCTAGGGCTGAATTCTGCTGTGCACAAAGGGGAGCCGAGCTCTAGTTTGTGCACTAATAACTTGGGGAACTTAAAATACCAAAGGCTATTCTCTTAATTTTCTTTCTGCTGCTGACATTGTTAGCTTGGTCTGCCAGGGTGAGTGTGCATGATGTGAGACAGATTATTTTTTCTTTTCCCTGACTATTTTACACCTGGGTAATTCTGCTGAAGAAGTGGGGTAATGTGGAACCACTTTTGCAAAGCAGTGAAAGTAAAGGCAGTGACAAAAGCACTCGCCAAGGATAAAAATAAAGCAGAGGGCTGAGAGCCAAGGTTGATGGGGAGACACGCTGTTTATTTAACCAGCATCCAGCATCTCTCATTAACTTACTGTTACCTCTACTCTCCCCTTCTGTCCTGCAACAACATGTGAGAATAAAGAATGTTTCATCCTTGCCTTTTTTTGTCACTCAGATGATGCCTTTTCCCAGTTTTCTGTCGCATTCAACATTTCACTGCAAAGCTGAGTTTCATTGATTTAGCAGCTGAGTTCAGGGAAGGCAGGAGATGAAAACAAGCCCTAAATTTGGACTGAACCAAAGATAGACATGCTGCTAAATGGAAAACCAAAAACCTGGAAGCAAAGCTCTGGATCAGCGTGGGTATTGCACTGAAATTTGTGGTTGTGCTCATTGCAACTGCTGCACTTGCTCCTCAAAGGTCCCCATTTACTTTTACTTATGGCACGTGCAAGTGTCCTGGCTGCGGACTGGTGGAGCATGGTGACAGTCACATCTTCTAGGGTAGCAGCTGGTTGCAGAGAAGCGGGGATTTGTGCTGCTAAATTCACTGGTGATAGAGTAACCCCTGTGGGCATTGCAGAGGTTGGAGGCCAAATTTTGACCTCTAAAAGGGTCTGATTCCCCTTCCATTCTCCCGCATGGGCTGTGTGGGTCACTGTGGGACACCCTTTCTCTTGCCAGCAGTGTTCATCCTTTGCAGCTTATTAGAGCAAAGAGTGCATGCCTGGAGACAGAAAATGGTAACTTCTTGCCCTTACTCAGCAAGTCTAAGCTACACTGGCCTGCTGCAGCCAGAGCTCTGGAGAGATCCACTTCTACAAAACTTTACCCTGCAGAAGCCCCATGGCCTTCAAGATGGGAGAACCCTGATTCACTTTGAAAGTGGCTTCCCACAGGAAGAGAAGTAAGGAAGAGTGGAGGGTCCTGGTCCATCTCTGTTGTGAGTTCAGTGTTGTTTTTCCAACAGGTCAAACCTTTTTAACACCTGCTCAAATTTGTACAGTTCTGTGTCCATAGCATTGTCTTGGAAACAATACTGTCAGTCTTTTCCAATTAAATTAGTGCAGGAGATAGTTCTGAAGATTACAGCAACACTCATTGCTGTAACTTGCCCTTTCTTTAATTACCATTTGGACAAATATGTCACTGGAGATGTCTTCAAATGCGGGTCATGCTGGTGAGGACCTCTTGTGCAATACTGGCCATTTCAACCTGGCTGTGCTAGAGGAGGATTTTCTGAACAACTCAGCCTCTTCTCTGAGCAGTTCCTGACACCCTCCCTGGCTGCAGAGCACCCTCCAGCCTGGCTGCTGGTGCAAGGGTGAAGAGCTAAGGCACAGGCAGCAAAGCTGCTCTTTGTGCAGTTTGGGAGAACCTCCACCAGCTCTCTGGCACTCTGATGAATGGCTTGTGGCCATTTAGAAATCAGTGTACATGCAAATAGGATGTGGTCACCAGCAAGGCTGAGCTCTCAAACCACTTCTTCAGCACTTGTGTGGTGGTATATCATTTGCTGCAGACCCTAAAGGTGCCTTTCCTCATGTTTCTGGGGCAGACAGTGAGGGAAATGAGGTGTTAAACCCAGTAGGAGCTAGAACACAGCCCTGCTCAGCCTTGATGCCATCGGAGACTAAAAAGGCCTGCCAGCAATCCCACTCACCAGCTGCTGTGTGGAAAGTCCCAGAGTGCGCTGAGATTCAGGAAAAGGTACTAAAATCTGTCTTTGTGGGTAACAGGGTCCCTAACTAGGCCATCTCCTGGAGTTGGAGCCAAGTGCAGATGAGGCAAGGCTGGAGTGATCTGATCTCTGCTTCTATGCTATTTCAAGAAGGTAGAGAATAGGATTTGAAAATGGCATAACGGCACTTCCCTCTCTTGTCATCCCCCTCCTAGGCATTGCTGGAGGATTGGGTCAGTTTTTAGGACAGTAACCTGTTGTTCCTCCTCCTTGCCTAGTGCTTATAACAGGGCCCCCCTCATGCTGCACCCATCTGGGGCAATCCCCATACAACCAATGCATGGTCACCAGTACTTACCACCACTACCTGCGTACAGCAAGGGTCTGGCCTGGTGGGTATGGAGGAGTACCCACAGAAAATAAGATCACCCACTGGCACATCCTTTTCTAGTTACAGTTTTCCACAAAAGAGCACCCTGGTCTGCTGCCATCTTACCCTATAGTGCAGCAGCTCTGGCTGGCAGAGATGGGTGCTGCCCCAGGACAGAGGGGAGCTGGAGGGTGAAGAACAAACTGCTGCCGAATCATAGCAAAAAGCTTCTTCCTATCTTGGCTGGTTTCATTTCTCTCTTCTGGCCTGAGTCCAGGCTGGGTTGGGACCAGGATGCTTCCTAGCCCTGGTTTCTTTTCTATTTGCTAGACCAACTTCTCCTTTAGCTAGCTGGATGCTCTTCTGCTGGCCAGTCCTCAGAAGGACCTGCTGTGTAAAAGAGGAATGGAAGGTCCTGGCCTCACACATGGGGAGTGGTGCAGCTTGTGCAAGTGTCTGTCACAAGGCAGGAAGAGTAGGAGTCAGACTTTCCCAAGTCTCAAGTTAGATCTCTTTCTGGCCGCCGCGATGAGTGTGGGTAGGCTGACGTGTAGGACAACAAAAGCTCTCTGTTGGTAGACGTAAGTGGAGTAGTTTGAGAAGGTCCCAGATTTTCTTCTCAGCAAAGTAAAGTGATAGTTTTTTACAGTGCTGTGATAACTTCGCTGAAATTTTCTCTCCTGGAGAAGGGAAGAGAAAGGGGTTCACAGCATCCAAGGATATTGTCAGGGGGACCTTCAAGCTTGTATTATAGTCATACAGCTCAGCAAAGAACTAGATGAGGCACAATATATCAACCCCAGGGTTATTTGTCCTGTGTACAAGCTGCTGCTGTACTTTCTGGAGGTCATAAATATTCAGTCAACCCAGGCAGATGGTCAGTCAGTGATGTCTCTGGGGAGGCAGAAAGTCTCTCAAATCCTCCCTGTAAGGATCTGGTATCTGTTTGAAGCAGTGCTGAAAAGGGCTGCCCATCTCGTTGACAGCCCTGCCTATGACCACAGTGTGGCCACCTGTCAGCTGGACCACATGTGTCCTGTGCATATCCCAGGGAGGGAGCTGGAGGATGTATGCTGAAGTCTTCCTGGATGGATAACTGTGACCATCTCACCACCACCACTGAAGGAAGCAGCAAGCTGTTTTGTGAACCCCTTAGCCTGCAGCAACCCGGAAAAACCTTGAGTGTTGGCTCTTGCTTAGACTGTCATGTGCTTGGGTTCAAGGAAAGCTTTCTCCCTAGACAGAGAAGGAGAGAAGCCATGCTCTGGTTCCATGCTAGCCAGGAGCATCACCACTTTCCCTCCTGCCCCAGCCCGAGCGGTTCCTGGGCTGGCTGAGAGCAGGCTGTGCCTCCTGCCGTAGCCATGGCCATGGTCCTGCTCTCTTGGGCAGCTCCTCCCCACCTGTGACACACAGCAGACAATGGCCCCAGAGGATCCAAGGGAAGAAGCACTTGTTACCAGGAAGAACAGGTTTCTCTGATGCCTTTTGAAGCCTCTGAGCCCCAGGAGCAGGCAAGGCTGAAGTAATATGTTCCCTGAGCAGGAACATGACGGAAGTCTGGAGGAAAACGGTTATGGAAATAATAACAACTGTGACAATGAGAATAGGTGGGATCAACCTCAAGACAAAGAAAACATATCGGCTGAAGCAGGCATCTGTTTCCGTGGAAAAAGTCATCTGGTGCTGTGATGAGCCTGTGTCCCTCCTTGTCTTTGGGGAGCTGGGAGGAGGGAGCAAAGACAGGAGGGATGGAGGTGGCTCAGTGCATGGGCAGCCAGACCTGGCTGTGCCTGAGCTAAAGGCAAAGTTTGATGCTTTTGTGTTCATGTAGGAAAAAGGAAAGGAGCTCTTTTCCCCCCTCATTGCTCCCAGAAAATGTCAGCTATGACTTTTGTGAACCTCTGGGCCAACCTGAACCTCAGTGGGGTGAACATGTCAGCAGAAACCATAATGCTTTGCAGGAAACGCCATGTCAGGTTTGGCCTTGTTCAGCTTGGTGAACTCTGAGGTGACAGTAGGGACCATCTGTGGTTTAAAACAGGTCAGCCCCAAACTGCAGCAACTTGTGGTAGCACTGGGTTCGTGGCCTGCAGATGGATATACCTAGAAATACAACTCTAAAGGTGAGTGGAGACCTGTCTGCAGCCTGCTGCTGTGGAGTCAGCCCAGGTTTAGAGAGCAATGCAGTTGGAGGTAACCAGATCCTGGAGAGTGAAGGGCTGTTCCCTGCCTGCTGGCACCATTCAGTCACAGCTAGTGGTGGTAGCAGCCTTCCCCACCTGCCAAGCTACATGTCCCTGAGCCTGGCCCAAATCTGGTGGGAAGCTGCCCCAGGGCAGGAGTGTGCTGGCCCATGGAAGCAGCCACCAAGCAGTGGGGTAGGGGGTGTTCCTGGGACCCATCAGCTCTGCTCCAAGCACCCCTGGCAGTAACAGCAACACCCTGCTGTGTTTTGGAGCTGCAATCTTCATGAAATTATAAGCATCCCCAAGCAGACCTGAGGTCCCAATGAGCCTTGCCAAGGATTTCTGCTGGGCTGCAGATTCCCGCCTGTGTGAACATCAGCCCAGCTGGAGATTAAACAATATCCTTTAATAGGAACAGACAGGGACCCGTTTCTAGCTCGGGGAGAAAAGAGCATTCCCCATTGAGAGCTCGCAGGCAGCACGAGGGCCACGGGGGGACTGGGATGCCCTGATTTGGAAGTCTCTTGCTCGACTCGACTACTCGAAAGGCGGCTGCTTCCTGTGCTTGGGCCAAGGGAGAGTTTTTATTTAGAAGATTCCTCTCCTGCTCAGCGTAGAGGGGAAGCTGAAAGACACCAGCCTGTGTTCCTGGCCCCTGCCAAATGTGACTTTGACCTACAGCAGACACGAGAGTTAACCACCAGCTTGTCAGAGCCTCCTTGGCGTGCAGGGCTGGGGCTGGGGCTCACAGCACTGCCATTTATGGGGCTCCAGCCGTCGCCCCAATTAGATAGTGCTTGCCCAGCACAAGGACAGCTCTCCCTCCTGGCCCCTGCAGTGTTGCCTTGCTCCTCAAAGGCCACCCTGGGGTCCTGCCTGGGGGAGCCCCCAGGAAGGGGGCTGCTGAAATGTTAGCCAGCATAAACAGGAGCTGCCTTTAAAAATAAGCTGAGAAAGCAGCCAAGCTGGAGGGCATCACTCCTGTTTCCATGAGAACGAGGGAAAGCAGCCTGCCAGAGCAGCCTCTGGCCTCAGCTTTCCAACCCTACTTTCCCCCTGCAAGGAGATTTCTCCCAGGTTTCCTGCTTTTACCCCCTTTCCTTATTGGGGCTCCTTCAGGTGGCCCCTCACTGTGGTCCCTGCTTTCTTCAGCTACTCCTGTTGTCCCCTCAAGTCCAGTGAGCCTTCCTGAGGTAGCAAAGCCCCATCTAGTCATCACCAGCACTCCAGAGTACGGGGCACAAGGGGTCCCGCACCCTAAAATGGCCAAAACTTGGAGGACAAAATCCAGCAACTAAAACAAGGGGGTTTGTTACTGCCACAGACTTATGTTGGCGCAAGGGTGTGCCCTGAGCTGGGTTGGAGGGTGATGTCCCCTTTGATGCCCTCCCCACACTGGTGGAAGATGACACCTGGGTGGGACCAGAGTCTCCAACAAGCGGACCATGAAACTTTTCACCTCCAAAAACGTGCTTTTTACAGTCTTTTCCATTCCCAAGAAAAATTCTGCTAGAATTTTCTATTTCTGCAGGAGAGGCAGCAGGGAGAGGAAAGGTTGAGCTCTCTTGAGACCTTTGTACTTTATTTTTACTTTTGTTGTTGTGGTTTTTTTCATCTTGAGGAAGGAACAGACTAAAAAGGGCATAAATAAAATCCAGCTGGTTGGGACGAAAATACTTGGTTGAAATCCTCACCCAGGGCTGTGAGTGAGTTTGTACGTGAGAGAGACACTCAGCTAAGGGATGATTCTGCATCTCAAACCAGGACTTATTGTTTGGGGTTTTTTAATTCTATCTGGAGAAGAAGAAGAGTGACCAGGTTAACCCTCACTTCTGAAAAGGGCGAGTGGGAAAGCAGAGGATCATGTCTGAGAGGTGCTTTGACCACTCTGTCCCCAGCCTCAGCAAAGCTGCTTCCTCCATGCTGTGAAATGAGGCTAACAACACTCTCCAATGACTGTTTAAAAGCCTGTGTGATGCTTTGCCACGTGCAACATCATACAAATGCAAAGTACTGGTAGCAATAAGCCTGGCGTAAGCTGGAGGAGTGATCTTGTTTTCTTTTCCAAGCCAGAGTTTGGGGTTTCACTGTTGTTGATGCCCCCAAAGCCCAGCCCTGAAGGTGTCCTTCTCCTGGGTTAGCATTATGTCCCCCTTGTTGGGGTTGGCAGGGGGATTTTCTACCTTGGAATGGAAAGAAAATACTGACAAGCTTTCAGCCACTTCTCAAAGATGCTATAGCTGCACGTTTCATAAATAAATGCTTTAAAATAAATATATATGTATTTAATTTTCTTGTCTTATTTTCCAAAGATCCCACAGTCTCAGTGTGCCTTGATAATAGTCCCTCACCACAGGTTACCTTTTCTGAGAGGCTCATTTCCAGGTCTCAAAATATCTGCCACAACAGCTCGTTTGGAAATTGCAGCCACCCAGCCACGGCCACCACATCCCAGGAGCCAGTGTGGGCACAGGCTGCTGCCATCCACGGTTACCTCTGCCAGCACTCAGGGTTTTTCTCAGTGGGGTGGGAGGGCAAGAAAGGACATGTTGAGAAATAGCGAATGCAGAATTATGTGCCAAGTTCAAAGATTAGTGGTTGGCTTATTAGGTTTTCCCCTAAGCTCAGTATTAAGTAATGCTAAATGACCCACACAAAAATCAGAAGGGAGGATTAATAAAGGCTTAATGGTGGATGTTTGTGTTTGAAAGTGTCATGGGACCAAGAGTGCCAGCAAACAAAGCATTCCCCCCTCACCGGTACCCACTGGACGATGTTTCTTAGTATCTTAAAAATTGTTTTACTTTACTTCTTAGTTTTTATGAGTCTTTTTAATAACTATTCCCATGCCCACTGAGTCTCAAATAGCTCTTCAGTTTATAAATGTATTTCACTGTTTCTCTGTATCTTCTTGATGTATTTATTCTAAATTTTTTCTAGGTAATCTAATACATGATTTTTGGTGGTCCCTGCTCAGGACTGGCTTTAATGGAATAAACTGAGCTGAAACACACATCAGCAGGGCATTTGAACAAACCCTATACAAGACAGCGGCTGACCAGAGATTTTTTCTTGGTGTAGGCTTCATGTTTGGACTAAATTGTATGAAAACCCTCAACATGGCCACATCAATGACAAGCAAAATGGAAATGATCTCGAGAGGACAGTGCACAGGTACCGCAGGAAAGCAATGGCTGGAAGGGCACACAGGCTAAACACAAACACGTGTCATCCCTGGCTTTGACACTGATTATATAAAAGTGTTTGGAAAAGATACACTGGCCATCTGCTGTCTCATGCCTCTTCATGGGCTCCAGCTGACCCACTGCTCGGTGTCATTTCTCATAAATACTGCTCAAGGGCTGATCCTTTATTCCTTGTGAGGAAAAACAAAACACAACTTTTTTCTGCTTTTTAAAACTGTGTTTTATGCTACATACGAGGGTCTTCTCAGCCAGGCGTTCAAGGGTGTCATGCCCAGGCACCAGGACCACCCAAATCAATTTGAAGCCATTTTGAGGAGAGCAGAAGGGGCCTGTGTGGAGCGGTGTTCAGCCCCTGGAGATGTGCTGGTCCCCCCAAGAGAGGAGAGGGATGTGGCATCTGACTGACAATGGGTTGTGGCATCAGGCAGTGGTGCCTGGGCTCAGGGCTGTGCTCTGAAAGAGGCAGTCCCCTCACCTGTGTGAGGACACTGGTGACCACCAGCATGAAATGCTGCAGAGCATCTGCAGCCACCATGAGGAAAAGAGGCCAGATGCTCCGGGGCAGCAGCTGTGGCCAGACTGACAAATCCCTGCTGGGGCTGGGGCCTGGGTTTGTTGAAAATTTAGGTTATTGCCAGGAAGTGAGGCACATGAACCAAGGCAGAGCCCCATGCTGCTGCAGGGACCCTTCCCCTCTGACATACTCAAAAATGAGCCCCCCCATGCTGGGGGTGCTGCCCCACAGCAGCAAGTGGCAGATCTGACAGCGATGGACCTTCTCCGTCCCCTGCTGAGGTTGTCTTCATCACCTTGTTCCAGCTAAGCAGTGACACAGGCTGCTGCCTGCAAACCGAAGGGGACAGCTCCCCCCGTGCTAATCTGCAAAGTCTCCATCCTGCTGACAAGTCTCTTTGCAAACCACAAGGTTCATTGCAAATAAAAACCACCACCAAAAAAAAAAAAGCCTCAAAAAAGGCCAAACCACCAAGTAACAGAAAACACTTAGCTTATGGCTCTGAGTTTGTCATGTCCCCCACTTGATGGCTGTGAGATTAGCTCAGCCTTTTGTCTAGATGAGCCCTCAGTCCTGTCCCACTTCATAGCAAGTTGAAGCAAGCACGTTGGTGAGATGATAACCAGTGGGCAGTTCTGCTCTTGCACAGGAGTGTGAGATGCTCAGATGCAAGGTGTGATATGCAGCAGCTGCTGCATTAGTGTGCTCCTCACACAGCCCTGCAGAGAGCTGGCTGGTGCAACCCCCACTGCTTCTCAACCTGACTCTTCTCCATGTTAATACAATCAGGAGGTACTTCACAGGGAGAAATGGTCTGTGTGGTCACAGGTGGCGAGGGACACTGGCCAGGACACAGCCCTTTGGGACATCACTGCAGTGGGAAGATGCAGCCTTGCCCAGCATGTATCTCCTGCTGCTGGGATGGGGCTTCACAGGAGTTTTGGGAAAGATGGACCTTCTGGGGTGCTATGCAACATGACGCAGGCGAAGGATCAGCCTCTGGAGAACCATGAGCAGAATGGGGAGGTACCCAGAGCATCTAGGGGCACTGAGGCCAAGCACTGGGGGCAGATGGGTGTGATGTGGTGGTTGCACACATGTCCGTGCATGCCGGGCTTTGAATTCCCACCTCTGCTGTCCTCCAGCCTCCAGGACAGCTGTAAGAAATCCTCAAGCCTGTCCTGAGACTTTCAGCAGTAAGAAATAGCTGAGCTGTTGATTTCTGATGGTTCTCTCCACCTTCTAGGTAGATGCAAGGTTTGTGACATTGCCGGGGATGCACCAGCCACCCCTCCCTAGGAGCAGAGAGCTCCTCATACCACCCATCAAACAGAGGAGATGAAGCCATGCTGGCATCAGCATGTCTCCTTGGCCCAGGAGAAGTGCAGGGGGCATGTCCCAGAGGCAGAGGGAAGGAAGGCGTTTATTCCAGCTCCAAGCCAGCCGTCACTCTCCTGTGGTGAGAAGCTGACTCTCTGGGGTCATAATTGCTCCCATCTATCACAATCCTTTTCTCATGCACATTCCCACGAGTATCTCTGGAGCTGTCTCTCCCTGGACAAGTCCCAGCTCAGAGGCTGTTACAGCAGCTATCTGATCTGGTAGTGTCCCGATGCCCTTTGCTGAAGACTGCCCACTCATGGAGCAGTGCAGTTCCACAGCTCTCCTGGTGTCCATCTCCGCTGAAGACCTCTTCACTTGTGCCCATCTGGACACACTCAGTCACTTGCTCCTGACACGTCCCATCAGACACACACCACCAGTGTGGAACAGCTCTGCTGGCTTCCCAGTAATTGCAGGCATGCTCTGCCCAGCAGTCCGGGAACATCATCATCCCGAGCAGTGATGAGCAATGATTCAGGGGATTTCACCACAGCCGCGGAGGGAGACTGAACAGTTTCTGTGGGAAAGTTCAGCCTGGCCCATGCTTACTGAAACACCACTTTTCCTGCCCAAGATGACTTCACCACCCTGTGCCCTAAAACCATCTCATTTGCTTCTTGCTGCTGTGGTTGCCTCCAGCTTTGTCCTGGGCCAGCTGGGCAAGTGAGGCAGGATAAATCCCCTCGGTGCCGAAGCCAGGGCACAACCCCCATTAGCTGCCGTGGGCAGGGCCGGCGCCAGCGCTGAACCTGCCACAGTTTTCCCTCCAGGTTCTCTGTGCTTTGAACATGCAACAGAATTTGAATTGCAGTTTATACCCCAACAAAACTGTCCTCAGTGTACGTGCTAACCACTCTGACAGACCAGGCTGAAGAAACTGGGAGGGGCAGTGGAGTTGATTCACTTATTTTCTAGTCTTGTTCATTCCCAAGTAACCCAGGAAAGCTTTGCTGTGCTCGAGTACTACCATCAAGCAGCATCACAAGTCATTGCAAAAATACAAGCTGACACTTCCAAGGTCTCCTCATCACAGGGTATTCTCAGTTTTTACTCTCTGGTCATCAATAATGGATTAGGAAAGAACAATTGACTGCAGCCGTCAGCCAAACCTCACACCCACCTGCACTAAGCAGTGAGAAGCCAAGGTCTTTACAAAGATCTGGGGTTTGCATGTGTAACTATCATCTGTCAAATTTATCTCCAGTTCTGGTTTCATTCTGAAATTGCATCACAGAAAGCTTGGGGTTGCCTGTTCTATATTTTTAGCTGAAGCTTTTGACATTCAATAAAAATCTCAATGTTCACATTTTTCTGAGCACTACCGTTTCTATCCATTTTTCCAGGTGCTAAGTATGAGACGTTTTGCCCTTTGGAAGTTTATATCCACATGCATATATACACATGTCTATATTAAAATAGACATACATATGTATATATAAAAATATACATACATATAGATGGTTTCTCATCTATATGTCTGTATGTCTATAGTCTTACTCACTGGCTGGAGGAGGAAAACAAAAATTTGGTAGGTTTAGATGCATCTCTGTTTATTTTTACCCTGTCTGGTAATGCAGATTTTCCCCGTTAATTGCTGATCTCAGTCTGAGCCCACGCTGCCAATTTAATTTGTAGACCTACGCTGTGGGTGTAGTAGATACAGCTTCTCACCTGGCACGCTCAACCTGGCTCTGTGCAGTGTTTGGACAAAAAAAAAAAAGAGGTGGTCTTTCAAAAGGCAGGGGAAACCCTGTAACTCCACATACAAACACCTCTGGAGCCCAAGGGCAGTCCTCAACATTGGGTTTTCCCATGTGGTGGCCAGTGGCCTGCAGCCAGTGAGGCAGAGGTGCTGTGGGGGCAGGAACCCAGGGCAACCGGGCTAGGCCTTGGAATGGAGCTGGACAGGAGCTTGAGCAATTGCTATGTAAGAAAATAAACCCCAACATGTCAGAGGCAGGGGAAGAGGGTCAAGCAATGCAAGAGACCTGATTCTGATTAGCCTTGCATTGCAACATCTTAGGCTATGGAATGTCCTCCTCCATTGCTGGGCTGGGCTCCCCCTTCACTGGGGACAAATAAATCTGGCAAAGCCCCAGAGTGGTGGGGCTAGTGCAAATGGACACTCGGGCTGTTCCCAGCTTTGTACCTATGATTTTTTTTGCAAGGTGGGAAAGCAGACTAGCCAGAGCAACACAGAGCAGCCAAAGGAGCCTGCTGCTTCCTCAGGGGAAAAAGAAAAGCAAACAGGACATGAAAAGGCTGTGATGCCATCTCCATTCCCAGAAGAGTGCCCTGCCCACCACGCCACCACATTTTTTGTGTGTGGGTGGGTGGGTGGAGCAAAAAAAGAAAAAAAAAAAAATCACTCAAACTCTCCTGCTCAAGCTATTCCACATTGCGTAAAAATACAGTAAGGCTCATCTGAGGACACCTGGAGCCTAAACCTCCTCCTCCTCCTAGATGGGAGCCAGAGACATTAGGCAATAGCACCTTCCTTTTTCTGCCTTGGCCTAGTGATGGATTAATTACATCAGGCAAAATGGAATGCCAGAGGAAAGTATTGCCCTGGCCTCAGCTGTGGTTGGAGCTGAGCTGAGCTAGGCGAGGATCCTCAGTGGAGGACAGGACTTGAGCAGCAGCCTCCCATGCTCCAGGCAGAGGTCTTGCTGGACATCCACCAGATAGATAAAACCACCTTGCTTTGTACTTTGTTTTCTTTAGAAAGGAGTCACGTGGTTTGGCCACCACATCCCAGAAAGCAGGAGCCTCCCTAGAGCACCTGGATCTCCTCATGAAGCAGCCACCCTGCCCCTTCACTTGGCTGGGGGCACAAGAGAGTGTGCAGGAAGCTTGACCACTTCATCCAGGCCTGGGAGCTTCCCACAGCATGGCAGGGTGCCCAGGATTGATGCCATAAGGCTGAGCTTACCACCATAATCTGTGTGGCTTAGGCCACAAGTGGGTGAAAGACCATGAATAATTTCCCGGTAGATAGCGTAAAAGTGGAGTAAGGACAATTTATGGGCAGTCTACTGTCAGTAAGTGTAATGTGAGAGGTAAATGGCTTCCCAAGCAGCTTGATTTCTTGAATAAGGACCATGGGGTAGCAGCAGGTGAGGTGCTGCCTGTGCCACAATGCCAATATGGGAGGGGACAGAGGGGCTGCTGCCCTGCACAAGCAGCACACAGGCCGGGGCTGGGCAGCTGCTCCTCTCAGGAAAGGAGAACTGTTTAGAAGAAAAAGACAATGACCAAAAGAAATTCCCCTTGAAAATGTTATAAAAATGGCATGTTTCAAGTGGCAAGCTGGCAGCTGAGGACAACATGGCAGCCTGTGGGAGCAGGGCACATGGAGGTAGTAGGAGAGGACAACACAAGGCCCATGTTACTGCTGGCAGAGCTCAGCTGCTCTCCCTGGCAGCGGGACGGCAGCGACCATCGCTGCTCCCCAAGCTCAGCTGAAATTTCATGGGAAAGGCCAGAGATGGAACACGCTTGCACAGCACAAGGGGCTTCCCAGCCCCTCTCCTCCCCCAGCCCACACCCACATGTCACCAGCACATTTTTGGCCAGGGCAGGAGCGGGTGCAGGGCTCCAGGCTTGGTGAGGCATGACGCCATCACCCCGGCTGTGATGCCGAGCCTGAGCTCACCCATCCAGCGGGCTCTGCCAGCTGCACCAGCTCCCACGTCCTTCCCAGGAGCTGTGTGACACGGGTGGCTCCGCCAGCAAGGCTAATCGCTGTTCCCCTGTATAAAGCCCAGCAGTGACTGACGCCTTCCCTCTCCTTCCCTCAGCTTATGGCTGAGGCAGCCCTGACCCACAGCAGTCTGCCCTTGCCCAGCACAACTCCAGCTTGAGCGAGCAGCCGCTCTGTGTGACCTGCTTCATCTGGCCACCGTGTAGGAGAGACCCATGACAAGCTCCTGGGGAGCCATGGTGAGTAACGCTGAGAGCCAAATCACAGCTCTTAGGGCAAGGGGGTGGGAGGTTGAATTTCTCTCTTGATCACAGGCTTTTAGCAAGTCCCAGCTGGGGCAGGTCGCTGTGTCCAGCTTTTGCCGTGACACATTGGTTCTCTGGAGTATTTTCAACTGCTTTGTACAAGCTGAAACAAAAGCGGAGTCATGTTATTCATTGTGGCAGCAACAGGAGGGAACACAGCAAAGGTGGTGGGTGGGAAAGGAAACCAATTAACAAGAAGTATTTTCTAGTTGGATGAAAGCACTAAAGACTAGCTTGTTGTTTTGACCATAATTTTTTAGCCAGCTACAGGTCCTGTCTCAGAGTGGAGGAACCCAGGGGCTAGAACGGGACAGAGACAGGTAGCAGTTCTGATGGGCTAAAGACAGGAGAAACAAGATGAATGAAGAGAGAGATGCTTTTACTGGTCCAGCTGATATAGCTAGAAAAAAATAGACAAGTTTTCAGGCACCTCCTCCCATTAGGTAATTGCTGTGAGCACAGTAACAACGCTGTGTTGAGGAGAGGCACCATTAAATGAACACTCTCTGATTACAAGATGCAGTACCAGCTATTTGCCAAGCGCCTGTGAACAGTGACACGAAGCACAGCAAGGGGGATTGAGAGAATACACAGAACCAACAGTTGTCTCTTGCACCATTTTCCCTTCCCCGCTCTCATAAACCTTGTACAGAAAACTCCTTGTGCTGATTAACTCAAACACGGCCCAGCAGAACTCTAACACATGATCTCCTCTCCCCCACCCAGTTAAATTTGAATCACACAGAAAGCTCTATTGAAAAAACCCAACCCTCATCTGAGATGTTCACTCAGCCTTTCCCTCACCAAAATTTAATTAGCTTACCCCAACTGGAGTCATTACTTCAGCTAAGTGACAGCCTGCAATCACAGCCTTAGAAATATCACAGGCTCTACAAAAGAAAGCTCCAGTTATCTACGTGAGCCTATATAAAGCAACACACTGTGAAGCTATGCATCGACCTTTCATCACGCTCCCTCTATAAAAGGCAGGTTTTAGCAGTGGGTAGAGCTATTGAGCAGGTGCTGTCTGTTTCCCAGGTTGCATGAGCTGCAAAAGCTGTTGTTACTAAGGCTTCAATGCTCCTATCTATCAATACTTCTGGAAAACATTGCTCTTGTAGGTTAATAATGTGATAATTCCACACAGCAAGCATATATGCACACCAACTACAGCCATTCTGGAGAACAAACCTACTTGATGCAACACTCACACTCAGAGAACAGCCTGAGCTTGCAAGCCAGACCCAGTTTGGAAAAACCTCAACTATTTAGCATGTTTTAATTGACCACAGTGCTTTCTTTTTAGGTTCATGGGACAACTGGTACATGGGCTAACAAGAGTCAGCTGAAGAAAGCTATAGTTATGCTATTTTCCTGTAACTAGCAGCCCACAGCCCCCATCTCTTCCCTGGCTGAGTTGATACCACTTAGAGAAGCTTGGGTTTAAGTTTCACCTCACTCCTTACCCCCAAAAAAGAGATCAGCTGTTTATACCAGCTCTCCACACATCTAGATCAAAGATGTGATCTTTTCCCCACAACTAGCTCAGTATTATTATGGGCTGAAGCCTGACCTCAAGAGCATTGCCTTGCAGTCCCAGGAGGACCTGTCTGAGAACAGCAGCCCTTTGTACCCAGATTGGCCTCCCCTCCCTTATCAGAGTCATCCCAGCTTCTTGTAGTCAGGATAATGACAGTTTACTGTTGCCATGAGCAGATGTACAGGTCAAAGCCTTGGAGGTAGGGCATGCTTGCAGTGACTCATGTTTAACACTAGTTATCAATTTTACAGCAACTACAATCAAGGTAAAGGTTCACTTTTGACACTGCTTTAACCACACTTTGAGTAGACTGCAGCACACAGCCAGGAAGATGTGCTGGCACACAAAACCAGCCCATCTACTGTTAAAGAAAACCAAGTCACTTAAATCTCAAAAGACAGTCAATTAACACATCTAACACATCTCAGGCCAAAACAAGTTTATTTTGTTTTCAGCAACATCTCAACCATCAAAAAAATAAACTCTAACACAGATGGATGGAAGACTTCTCTACAGTGTAACTAAGTGGGCTCTGACCCGGGGTGTTTGAATTGGAGTGACTTTTTATTATTCATCCAATAAGTTAGGAAGCATGAGAATAAAGTGCTTTATTTCTGATCTGGCATGAGGTCATCAATAGACTGGCCTTTTTCAAGGCGTTTTTCCATTTCAATGAGCAGCTTCACACCATCCACCACCATCTGCACCAGCTCCACCTCAGAGAAGCCAAGACGATCAGCATTGGAGACATCAAACACTCCTCCAACAGCAGCTGTGTCCACACCACCTGGAGCAAGGGATGTAGTTAGTACACCAACCACTGCTAGCACAGGCAAATCTACCTTTCTTCTCTCACTAGGTTGAGGTGGGAACACAGCAAGACAAGGCTCTACAAGCTGCCACTGCTTCCTCCTCCTACATGCAGGAAGATAAAGCTGCACATGACAGCTAAGATGAGCCACTGAGCATGCCATTAGGCCAGCTCATTTTTTTAAACCCACGAGCAATAAAACCTGTAGTCAGAGACACCCACTGTAGCTATTTCCTAGCCAGAAGTTAAATCAGGATTCCCATCCCTGCTTACAATAGGAACAGCTGCCACCAGGTACACCTCATCTGGTGCTCAGAATACCACACAGAAGGACATACCTAAATATTCACACAGAGCAAGGTATAAGCAGAGCACTGGCATCCCCAGCTCCTCCAAGATGTAACTTTAAGGCTTGCTTCTCCCCCTGTGCTCTACAAGGGCACCTTTTAGACAGCATGACCAGTGCTGCCAGTGTAAACCAAGACATGGCTCTGACTGTAGGCAGACTTTTGCTGGTGCCTTAGGGCAGCCTGACTCAGACACCACTGGATCACCTCTCACCTGTGCCTCGTTTCTGCAGCCGAAGCCTCTTGAGGATTTCTCCAAACTTCTCATGTTTCCCAAGATTCGGTAGCTTGATGTGCACACCAGCACGAAGCCCTGTCCCAAGGTTGGATGGGCAGGTCAGGATGTAGCCCAAGTGTGGATTCCACATGAACTCGTAGTTTTTGGACTTGAAGAGAGTTTCTATCTATAAATAGAGAGAATGGATGTTTAGAGATTGCTCTGTGCCCTGAAGGATGTAGGTCATCCATTAGTGCTCATTTACAGCTTCAGTTACGTAGCAACAGCCACAACAGTTTGAACAGTTACTTAAATCAGTCACTAAGCCCCCTCCATTTGGAAAAAAAGGGCCACCAACAAGGGGCTTTTAAGGCCTCACTCTTGCTTCTAGCAGTGAGACAGGCTAAGTTCAAGCTGCACTACAAAATCTGAAGTCAGTATCTATTGGGAAACAATTTAGTACATGTCACTCCTGCACATCTGTTAGGATTAGGGAAGGGGCTGGTGAGGCTCAAGTTCATATCAAGACTAGAAGCAGAGAAAAGCATTCAGCCTAGAAACTTCAGTCCAACTTTGCCCATCCACATTCAAGCAATTTCTCCTCCCGTCCAAGATGTCTCAATGCTTGATTTATAGAACCATGTAGAAAGCCTCTTAAGTACAGTTTAGACACTTGGATAGGTGTGCCACATCAGAGGACGCATTCTAGATTTCACAGCCACGATGCTTTACCAATTATAGGTGTTTCAGAGCCCTCACAGCTCCAGACCTCAGCAGAGTGTTCCCAGAAACCTGGGCTATGAAGCACTACAGACTCCAGAAACAGGACTCCAGAGGGGGCTTGAAAGAGTTTGCATTCTCAGCTCTAACCAGAGAGCCACGTATTATTCAAACCTACCACTCAGGCATACTGATTTACCTGTGTTAGCCCAGTACAGAAGCGGGTAAATACTTCCTTCATGTTGCCACCTTTCTGCATGGAAATAACTCTAAGATGATCCTCCTCATTGATCCAAACAAGGAAGGTCTTGTTATCATTGTGCCTAGGAGAAAAGGCAAACAATTTATTGTCTGTCCCACCTGACATTTCCAAGATTAATTGCAATAGCACCAAATTACTCATCCCTGTAGCTTTTATTTCAAGAGGCTCACTTAGGTGCTTCTTCAAAGAAATTAATCTTACTACTTTTGTCCATGAAGAACCTAACAGAGTTAAGTAGTTTTTACCCCGCTCCTTTCAATACATAGTTTGAATTGGCCTAGAAACAGGTCAGAGTAATAATATGACATTAGCCAGTCTTACAGTATCAAACCTAAAAACCTGTCACCCCCATAGCTCATCTGTGGTCCAAATTTAAGAGATTTCATCTGTTCAGCAGAGTGTGCAGAAGGGTGATCAGTACAGACTTTGAGGCAGCCCTATGCAGTAATGTTCATGACACCATGTAGACAATGTATAACAAAGCCTTTTATCAGAATTTGGTCAGATTCTGTTAAACTGCAATTCATACCTTACCAGAAAACAAAGTTGAATTTTCACTATTAATTTTAGATCAGGGCTTTTCAGAGATGCTATAAAAACATCTGAACACCAATGGGCCTCTCTTATCCTAGCTTGCACCCACAAGCAAGTACTATCATCAATATTTATCATGCTGGTAATTTCTCAGCTTGATTAGAATCAAAAATCAACAAGGAAAATTATTTGCGCAGACAAAAGACTTTACACTTCAAGCTTGTTGATTAGTCACACTCAAATGACAGCGCTATCTAGCGCTGGCAATCTGCAGGTAGATGATGCAATCTTAAAGGTGACCTACAGAAACAAAGCATGCTTCCTCTGGGTTGTACTGCAGCAGCTACAGTAATAAGATTGGAGTATTGCAGCTGATAAAAAGCTAGCTGTGGCTTACAAGGGAACAAGTTAATTATGCTGCAGAAGCTCCCGAGATGCGGAGTTTTATGTAGGTGACCTACATCTGACAAGCAGAATCCTTCCATTCCACACCTTTGTATCAGTCAACTCATGTCACCAAGTCTCTGGGGGCAGGGGGAGAAATCTGATCACCAGCACAGGTAAAGCCACTAGTCCAGTATCAGTGAGCTTCTGCAAGCAGAAGCTATGAGACTACATGGGAGCAACTACACATCCAGCATAGAGTCTGAGCTAAGCCAACACTACGGTTTGTTACCACAAATTACTCTAAGCTGCTGGGTCAAGAGCTGAATGCAGCAGCACATCTACTCCTTTAGAAGTGATGTGCTTTCGTAAGATGATTCAGTTATTGCCTGGTGCTTCACTAACCTGCACTGGATGGGCAGGCTCTGGTTACAGGCTAGCCAAGCTGCCTTGCTCCTACCAGCCCAATGTGGTGCACAGTAACACTTGTCCAAATTTTGCTGGTTTACATGCAACTTCCCCACAGGATACCACACAAGTTTCCCATTAGATTCAGTAAAACAAGTTCAGAAGCTGCCATTCTGCCTAACAGCACAAGCCACAACCAAAATGGCAAGATTTTTTTTCAGGAATTTTGTACACGCCCTCCCTTCTAGGTAAACTCACCAGATACCCCTGGCATCAGGCCAGTCTCGTGCCATCCCGGATGCCAACAGAAGAGGAGAAACTGGCTTGTCAAACAAGAAGTGATCATCAATCAGCTGCTGCTGCTCTGCATCAGTCATGTTCCTCAGAGCATAGTACTTCCCCTTGAGATCACCTTCCAGACTGCCCAGTGCTGAAAGAGACAGACACTTTTAGGCTGGGCCCAAAGATGACAGACATTCCCAGCACTTCAGGGATTACACACAAAATATGGCAGTGCCTGCTCTGCTGAGTTTGGCTCCTCCCTTGCTTTCATCTGCAAGGGCAATGCCTTTGTGGCATTACAGAACTTAAGGCACTATCAGATGATTTGTCTGCACCTTCCAGGCTTAATACAAGTAGCCTTTTGTTCTTTTATGTGCAGTATAGAATCATTAATGCTGCTTAACTGTAGAAGCTGAGTGCTTTCTTCCAAGGAAAATCAAGGTCATGAATATAACAAACAGCATTATTCTAGTTCAGGACTGTTATCCTGCCCTTGAGACCTTTTGGAGCAACTTCACTTTCAGCCTCCAGAATTACACCTTGAGTGTATCCTTTCCTCTCACCTAATGGAGTTTGGAGGCAATAGAGAAAACCTGCAGTTGAGGAGTTTGACTGGAAACTAGGGCCTACTCTGGTCAGCTGCACATTTGGAGCAAGCTGAACATTAATGAAAGTCAATTAAGAGCAGCCACAAAATACTGCAGCTATGACTCAAGCCCTGAAGTTGCTCCACACCTGTTACACTTCAGGTTTGAGCCATGATGAACCAACCTCTTTCCTCACACACATAGAAAGAAGCTCTCAAGATCAACAAAGGTCAACTTAACGCAGTCCCAATTTCCCTTTGACATGTGCTCTTGCTCTCAACTACAACCTGCAATGCTGAGGCAGCTGTAATGTAATGAGCCTTTTTCAGGCAAGGCTCCATGTTCAGACTAAGTCCTGAGGGAGGCGGCTTTTGCCAACTGCCTCCATTTTCAAACTGCAAAGAACATCTCTTGTGCAAATGACATGAAGCAGTCTCCCCAGTGCACCCACTTCTCCCTTTACCTTCAACAGAGAGCTTCTCGATGGCCCGCCTCTCTCCCCGACTGCAGTGTGGGGGAAGACAGAATCCACGGATGCTTCTACCAGTTCTGACACGGGAACTTAGCACATAGTTGGGATCCAGATCATCACCTCCCTTCAAAATTAGAAAACAAATGCAATTCCCATGCATTTAAGTGTGCACCTTATATTCAAGGTATTGATATTACGTGACTTGGCATGTAAGCCATTGTCTTACTTTAGGACTATTTTCTTCAGCATTAGCTCAAGTATCTGTGTAACACAACCTTTATTTTTAAGCTAAGGCTACAGCTACTGAGTAGTGCTAAAAGATAGCGATAGCACCAGAGCACCAGTTTTATGTCCATTTCAGACTATGATCTGGGCTTCTGTTACCCCTTGAGATCCGCAGTCTAGAAGTATCAACATAAGGCAAGCCCTTGCTGTTTAGGTAGGTGTTTACTCTTGCAAATGAGAATTATTCACTACTGTCATCCAAAGTCTCTTATTTTCAAGCTGACCTACACCTAGCCAATCAACATGGCATTACGAATTCCTAGGCTCTACAGTAACATTTGAAATCCATGAAATGAGCAGAAATCCTTACTCCTAGCAATAACAATATCTATTCTACATAGTGAGACCACTGGGTGATATTTAAGATACAGATCAGATATAGAAACTTAATTTTCATGACAGTCCTTGACTCCTAGGACAGCATTTAGCTCAACTACCACAGTCCACAGCTCATGGAAATAAATGTTGAACATCTTTGGCATGACCTATGCTGCAGTAGCACATTAAGTAAGCTCCTGCTGTATGCCAGCTGCCTGGTTGTACCCAGCCACTGACGTCCTACAGCAGGAAGCTCTTTAGTCTGATTGCATTGGACACAGCCTGTGGGTGTGCTGGGTGAAAGTGAGGGGACAGAGCCTGAGTAATCAGTTTAGGCAGCTGAAAACAACTTTACTCAGTCCTCAGACCGGCAGGCATCATAATTGATCAAAAGTTTATACCTGCAGGTTATCAGCATTCAGGTCAGTCTTGTGCTCATCAGTTGGTTTGTAGCCACCATGTCTGTCTTCAATAACTGGATCAAAGAGTTCCTTAAACACTTCATAGGATTCTTCATCACCAGCTACGCATCCTACTGTCATTATGAAGGGATGGCCTGGAGTGGTAATAAAGTCAGAAGAGCTAAGTTTGGGTGATGCTTGGCTGTACTCCAGCACAGCACTAACCAGGCAAGTTCTTTAGTGGTAGGTCTAGTCACTTAGAAATGCATTCTTACATAAAAACATTCGGAGAGACCCTACATTTTACACTTCATCCAGTTAGTAAAATGCAGTGCTATGGAAACCCATAGCTGTTGCCCTTAAACCAACTTATTTGTCAAGCTTGGTTTAGGACAAGTTTGCACAGCACATCCAATTTCACTAGCTAATTTAGACCACCGGAGAGAACTTTATGTCTAAACCATGCTTCGCTGTAAGCAAGCATGCTTCACGTTTTGTTCCTTCTGCTACAGGGCTGCATTTCTGTAGTCTGATCATAAATGCCACCTCCACAAGATTAGTTTTAAGTCACCATATTCAAAAGCACCAGTTACTTCAGCCGGCTCACACAGAATATTCTCAATGCATTTTACCAGGATTATCAACCCCAGTCTGAATGACATCATCCAGGGTGAAGCCACTGGGCGTGACTCTGTCTCTCAGTTTCTTGTATAAATCCAGGGTTAGAACTTTGGCCATGTGGTTGTTGTGGGTGCTCAGGTCCGGATACTCCTCATCAGGAGGCAGTCTCTGATTATTTAGTTGGGCCATTTTGATATTGCTAGAGTAAAAATAAATACTGTAATGTTAACATGTAAACACATCTGCTCCCCCTTTTTTCATAGAAGTGCTAGAGAACATCACATAAGCAGTTTGGAATGGGAATAGACCAGAACAGCCAGATAAGCCAACATTTCTTTCCCCCCAAGTTGTGTTATAATTAGAATGCAATTGTGGGTTGGTTTGGGTTTTTTTTTTTCATCTTGAAAGTATTTAGCAGAGCAGTTACATAATTGACGCGTCTGGGAACTGATATGTCGGATCACAGCAAAGAACATGGCTTGATAGAACAAGGCCTCTTGAACCCAGCTATGCTTTTAGAGCCGTTTCTCAATGCTTTGTGAGATTTGCCCCTCAGCAGCTCAAGAGCTTTGGGTGCCGTTGTCAAGAAGCACTTCCAGTAAGGAGGGAGAACAGATCGTTATGCAGATCTAACGGTCCCCGGCTGTTACCTGGGTTGTCAACCCCAGTCTGGATGACATCATCCAGCGTAAATCCACTGGAAGTCTGTTTATCCCTCAACTTCTTGTACAGGTCCAGGGTCAGCACCTTGGCCATGTGATTGTTGTGAACGCTCAGGTCAGGGAACTCATCCTCATCAGAGTTCTTCATCTTCAGGAGGTTGTGGCTGTTTGAGAAGGGCATGTCTGACCCTACCGCAGTCACTAGGGGAAAAAGATGGGAAGCCTATCACTGGGGGCTTAGCAGGCCTCCGAACCGCCCGGGGGAAAGCCAGGCACCCAGACAAGGTCACCTTGGCTGGTGTTCCACCCGTGCCTTTTACATTCTTGCTGCTGCACCACTTTCCACAAGAGCCAGAAAGGAGAAGAGAAAAAAAAGTTCTTCACCTCCACCGGTCTTGCCCTGTCCTTCAACACCCTATCCGCAGGGGCAGAGGCTCTCCCGGCTCCTCCGGACACCGCCCAGGTGACGGATGCGCCCGAGGTCGCGCAGCGCGGCCGTGGCAGCGCCGGGCAGACCCCGCCGGGGTGGGGAGAGCAGCCAGGCAGCAGCCGGGCCGCCGCTAGGCTGGGGAGAGGGTCGGCCCCGCCGAGACCCCGGCCGGGGCGATAGGTGAGCGGGGCAGCACCGCGGTGCCCTCGGCGGGAGATCGCGCCTTCTCCCGCCGCGCTCCGGCCCGAGGGAAAGGGGGTTCCGCCCGGAGTCCTCCGCGCCCGCGGAGCCCCGGCTGCTCCCCGGCTCGGGAGTGAGGGGTGGGAAGCATCCAACAAGCCATTATACAACAGACGGCTCCCTCGGGGGACCTGGTTGGGGCGAGCATATGTAACTACCCTGCTAAATACCGGGTTAATCTGGTTTTAGAGCGGGGCCCGCTCCAGCCGGGGGCAAGCCCGGTAAACACCTGCGCCGCGCCCCGCTGGAGCTCCGCGCCCCTCGCCGCGGCTGTGTGCCGGGAACCCCTGCCCTGCCCTGCCCTGCGGTGCCCCCCGCCCTGCTCTCCTCCTCGGCCGAACCCGCTCCACCACACAGCAGATGTAATAACCTTATTTAAAAGCTGCAGACGGCTCGGCTGCCCCGGGACTTACCGAGGGCTCCGCAGGCAAAACAAGGACCTCCGCGCCCGCTCAGCGTACCGTGCTGCCCGACCAAAGTGGAGCTCTGGCGCTGCCGCCGAGCCGCTTTTATATAGAGCGCGACCCACCGCCCCATTGGCCGCTATTTATAGCCCATTCATTCCATTGGGCCGGCCGCGGCAGGGCGGGGCGAGCGCCTTGTCGCTGGCCAGGCCCAGGCTTGCCGCCATTTTGTTTGGCCTCGGAGGGGCTGGAGAGTCGAGGCGGGGGCACGGAGGGGTCAGCGGGGCTCGGCCGGGTCAGTGGGGCTCGGCCGGTGCCGCTGCCCGCGGCGGACCGGCAACAGCGGCCTCGGTGGCTTCGTTAAACACACACACGCATGTGGGAATCTCTCTCCACATTCCATTGGCCAAGGGTTGTTCCATTGGCAGGTGGCAGTGCTGTGGCACACAAGCCTGTTCAGGCTTTACACCTCAGTTGAGGATTAATGGGTGTAATAATCACCACCCCCAAAACAAGGGCTTTGTAGTGCCAGGGGCGGTGTGCCCTGAGTCGCATGAATGCTCAGGTGCCCTGTGTTGGCTTGGCAGAAGCCACACTTGTGGCTGTGGGTCTGGTGCCCAGCCCGGGGTGCCCCAGAGCAGGGGCCTGAGCCTGCAGGGAAGGACCCGCGGCTTCCCCACGCCTCGCCACCAGCACCTGCCAGGCACGGGCTCATTGCGTGTAACCTGAATGGCAGCAGGTGCTTGTGTAAAGCACAGTGAGTCTCCGTGTGCCAAAAAAAAAAAAGAAAAGCCTTGAGCTTTATTGGAGAGTGGCTGATTTCCCAATGAAGAGAGCAGCAGGAAGGCTGGGATTTGACCCAGCAAAAGCTCACCTGAAATTCATGAAAATAGTGACTTCCACTGGTCTCTTTGCAGGAATGAGCAGGATTTGTTCCAAAACTAAGATGCAGCTGAGAATCACATTGTTTGCAGAAACAAATATATTACTAACGTGAATGACTATCTTGATCTGACTTTCACCTTCACATAATAGTTTCTTTATCTGTCTGTGACTTGTATTTCTCACAACAGAGCCCACGTTTATCCTCCTGTCCAAACAGAGCACGCACTTACCCCAGTAAATGCGGATTTGAGCCACAGAGCTCCTCTCTTTGACATGAGTTGTGAATGTCAGGAGGCATCAGCCGAAAGTCCTTCCCCACCACAATTCTTTCAGCACCACAACCAGTACCCTCACCCCGGCAGCAAGAAGTGTATGTGCTTTACACAACTGCTCAGGATTTAAAAAAAATAGCATACATATAGAGGAAATCATTACAAAATAAAAAGCATAGACTGCCTCAAATAAAAATGTGCTGTGTTTGGCTGCCATCCAGGTTTCTGAGTTATTCCAGGTCTGGTAGACTGAGATGCTGAGTACACAGATCTCCAGTAGAAGCCAAGGGCTCGGCATTTGTGCAAGTCTGGTCTCTTATCTCCTGGATCAAAGAACAAATCCTCTCTCTAGGTCTCCTCTGCCTTTTTAACCTCACAAAATCTTCCCCTACAATTTACCAGTTTCACACAACACTCATGCTTCAGAATAGTGTAAATTGCAAATAATGCCATCACTAAACAAGTATTAAATGAAGTGTAAAATCATACCCAGAGTACTCAAAATAAATGTAATACTACTGTATGACCTCAGTTGCAAACATAGTTCTGACTGAGGATTTATTTAATGTAAAACACTGCTTTTTATTTCTTATTTAGAACAAGAGAAATAAAACTAAAAGCATTTTCTTACATTACACCATATGTTTGTGGTGTTTTTCTTTACAGAAAAAAGCATATCAGGGTAGCTCCTGAAGGCTCCTTTCATCTTATTCCATAATCTATTGCCACATGCACAGAGAAGCAATCAACTGTTCTGCACTATAATTGTTCTGTAGATTCGTGGAGTCAAGGTCACCTCAAGAATCAAAATCTCAGGATCCATTTCTATTCACTGGCTACACTCTTTCCCTCCCAGTCTCGCAGAACTGGGAATACCAGTCATTACCATAAGCTGGTAGTCATCTCAAGGTGCCGTTCATTAAAGCACTTCCGATGCAAAATCTTCCTCACAAAATTTTTGTATGAGAAGATGACACAGAAAGAGAGTCACGGGTGCAAAACAACCGAAATATATTCAATTTACATGTTTAATAAGCAGCATACCCTCTACCCCCATTTCCTCACCACTCTTTGACAGGTTTCCAGCATGCAGTAAGTCAGGAGCAGATAGTACCTCACTGGGTTTTATTCAGACAGCACGTTAAGAACTGCTGAAAGCTGTGTACAAATTGGATCCTACCTCTGTTACAGCATCCCAGCCCAGCTTCCCTGGTGACTTAATTATAGATGCTGTGCCGTGTGTCAACAGCCTCTGATCAACTGTTTTATCTAGCTCATCTGCTGAGAGAATACTTTCCTTGGATAAGCCTGTATGGCCTGTTAGACTGTGATAAAGGCACCAATACTCACTTTCTGTGCTGGGATGATATCTTAGTTCATACTGACTTACATACTACATTGCTGTTCTGCAGCTCAGGATGGAAAGGTGGAGTGATTACTCCAGAGATCTCTGCAATGAGCTTTAACAATGAAGAATTAAGGGAAGTTAATCATGGGCCACACAGCTAACTTCCTAAGAGGCTTAATTATAAATGTTGTGCACTGTACAACTGCAAGAGGAGATGGGTGTTAGCTAGTGAATGTGTCTTCTGAAATTACTGGTGTGAACCTAAGATGAACCTGAAGAATTAGGGGATAAACATCTTCTTGAAAATCTAGAATATTCCAAATTAGGAAATGGCAAGAGAAAGTGGTTTATTACACACAACTGAAATGTTTCCAATTCCTAATTGACAACTAAAGAGCACTTGAAAATTGAACATAACATTCATGTATCAGTAGATTAAAGAAATTGGTTGTAGCTGCATCTGCTCCACATCTCAAATGAAACTTCTCTTCCCATTTACATTTATCACTTAAAATATATTTGCCTAGTTATTATCCTTGGTGTATTTTTTCACACTGCTTACTTAGGCAGTCTCTTGAAAATTACTGATTGTTTCCGGTGAGCTGAGTGCCTGTGGAAACTAGGAGTTGCTAAATGTCTTGATGTTGCATATAGTCAGGCCTGTGGTGATCTGAATAGCAGTTCATCATGGGAAAGAAAGGATATAAGAACATAAACAATGACAAATATAACCAATGACACTAAAAATGACAGAAAAAACAGTGTAGGTGCAAATATAAAGACACAGTAGAGCCATGATTGCCAGTCAGAAAAACAGCTGAGTAGGAGTTTGCAGTTTAAGAAACCTCCGAAACTGCATACATTATGTTTAGATTAGATGGAGGAGAGTTTCATAACTAAGTAACAAAGACTACTGCAATTATGATATGGGCAGGTCAATAGCATAGCAAAAAATACGTTCTCACCAGAGGTAATGCGCAAAAATTCTCTTATACATGATAGAATCACAATCTTTTTTAAAAATCACAAATGGCTCTCCATTACTGTGTTCTTGGTTGTGGCAGGATGACTTTTTCTCCACCATTGTGCTGTAGAGGTTACTGGTGAACACAGTGCCATGCAGAGCGTTATCTGATTTAGCCGGGAACGTTACCTGCACGTCCAGGGTGATTCACATGCTGTGCCCATACTCCTCCCATGCCAAGTGGCCTGAGCTTGTTGCAAGTAGATGAAGCAACACTCCCCTCCTTTGCTCCTCCTTGTCTCCTGACTACATCCCCCGTACCGCCGGGGCGCGCCGCGCGCTCCTCATCACCTCAATCCTAAACACGAGACACAAGTAGGAGTTAGCACCATGCTATTTGGGGTTTAGATAACGATTCTGCTGCTTCTGAGCCCACATTATGGTTTCTCCTACAGCCTTACAAAACCTTTGTGAAGAGCTTGGTCGGCCTTGGGCTGCCTTTCTCCTGGGCAGGTAAAGCTTTCTGGAAGCTGCCGGCCCGGGCACTGGAGGTGAAGCCCGGGTCCCCCGACAGCAGAGGTAGAGCCATTCCCTGGGGAAGGGGCTTCACCCCTGCTGCCGGCGGCCCTCAAGGCTCCCCACACACATGCGTGATGGGTGACCAACACGAGTTCCCATTTGGTTCATTGGTAGCCCGCATGGCCCTTCACAGCGACCCACCGCCCATTGGGACCCCTCAGATTTCACCACAAGGCAAGGTGAAGGGCGGCTGCCCCCCACGCCTCCACAGCCGGCTGCGACCGCCGCCCCTCGCCGAGGCAAGACCACCCCGTCCGGCTCGGCGAGGGGTGCCCGGAGGACTGCTGAGGGCGGACGGTGGCCGTGCCCCTCCTCAGGGACCCGGCTAGGAGCACCGAGAGGACGGGAGGCTGGGTCGGGACAGCGACGGGCTGAAGGGACGGGGTACTGGGGCTGCGGCTTACCGCGCCGGGAACAGGCGGCGGCGACTGCCCGGCTCCGGGCAGGGCTGGCGGGGGCGGAGGCGGCGGAGGGGAGGCGGGAGCGTCAGCAGCCTGCGACCGGGGCGGAAGGAGGCGCTGGGCGGGCACCGCGTGTGAGGAGAGCCGGGCCGGGCCTGCTGGCGGGGCTCAGCCCCGGAAGGTAACGGCTCTGGGGATGGGGAGAGCGAGAGGCTGCTGGGGGGACACGGGGCTCTGCTGAGCGGCGGGGGTCTGGGGCGAGGCCGCTCTCGCTTCCCGTGGAGCCGCCGCCCGGGCCCGTCGCAGGTTCCCGCTGCTCTCTTGCACCCTAATCCCTCCCCTGACTTCGCCGGCGGGCTCCCCTCTTCTCTGCCGGCTCTGTGCTTTTAACACCCTCATCCCCCAGCAAATACCGAATTAAATCGGCCAGCCCTGGACACGGCCTCGGAGCATCCCGGCTCCGCTGTGGCGGGCTCATCATGTGCTCCCAGGGCGTAGGAACCGCGTTACCGGGCTGCCGGCACGGCGGCCGGGCTGCCGCCGAGGAGGCAGCGGGAGAAGCGGCTCTCGGGGAGGGCGGGAGGCTCTGCCGCCGGGACAGCCGCTCGGCAGCGGGCTCGCCAGCCTGCGTGTGCGGAGGTGAGGCAGTTGTGCCTCCTCCTCCTCCTCAGAAGGGTTCCCTCTGCTGCCGAGTCAAGCAGTCGGGCTTCTCAGAGGGGAAAGAGGCGGTCTGCCAGGTGTGTGTGGAAGCTGGTCAGGAGCAGGAGAGGTGTATCTGGGCTTTGGGCGAAGGAAACATAGAGTCATTTTAGTGGTTTAATTTGTAAGGCTGTGAGGAATCGCCTGGGTCATTGAGTCGCTGCACTCATTGGAAGTGTAAAGTTGAGGTAAGCCCATGGAAGAGCCCTAACCCCTTGCCACAAGCCACCACCTCCCCTCCATTCCACTCCCCAGCACCATGTGGCAAAAGTGATGCTGTATCTCTCTGCTGCCCAGAGGGTGAAGGAGACAGAGCTAAGAGCAGCCTCTGAGACCCTACATTGGTAGGGAATGGAAAATGGTTGAAAATTAATGAAAATGAGTGATTGTAGATCACTGCCCTCCTTGCCATAGGAGAAACTGTCGAAACTCACAGACCCCAATTTTGGCGCAAGTGTATGAACATAACATGCCAGGTGAGATCTGAGCCCAAGAGATCTGTCACTTGGGATGTCAGCATACGCTGTTGTGACAATTAGCTGTGGTAAGTGTAGGGGCTCAAAGAAAGGCAAAGAAACTGGAAGCTGGTTTGTGTAATCAAAGAGAGAATAATTCTCTCCATGTGCCTGCAGACATGCTCTAGGAATGTTGCTTTTGCACATGGGTGTAACTACAGTCTAAATACTGCAAAAGGAATGGATTACAGTTGAGCTCCTTTCAAATGGTACTGTCCTAACTAGGAACTGAAAACTGTGTTGCATTCATAGAATGAGAACTATGAGTGTCATTTATGAAAGATTAAGACATTGATATAATCAGAAGGTGCAAGCTATAAAACGCAGTCAGGCGTTTGTACTATCTCACCAAGCCTAGTGTGTATACATTTCTGAATTCATGGGATGCCCTTCTTACCATTCCACTGTATGTCCAGACAGGCCTATTCTGCTTTGGCATCTGAACACCTTGTGCAATCAGCATGTCATAAGCTTTGGAAGTTTTGGCCACAAGCACATCTGTTTTTCAGTCTCAGAGACTGCAGCAGAAAAATTATAAATCTAGCTGCTTAATAGCAAATGGAACTACAATGAGTTTTGGTCAAAACCAAAAACAGACTAGAATTTGAGAACAAAAAGTTTTTAATAAAAATTATGAAGTAGGACCAAACTGTTACACATACAGTATGAAAGTGCTGGAATCAAATAATTATTCTGAAACTAAAAGTAACGCTGCTTTTAATTCTCTTATGGAAGAAGTACCAGAAATCGTACTTTCAAAGCCTTCTGTCATAGGTTTTAATTTCTAACTTTGGGATCACTGTTACTTCATTAAAGAATTCCTTCCATGAACTGAGCAACCTTCAGCTTAGATAGTTCCCTGCCTCATCTGGAAGGCAATGGCAGGTTTCATTGTAAACTGCCTTCTAATTTCTAGATTATCTTCTCAAAGACAATTTAATTAATTCTCTAAACAGTTCTTGAGACTATGGGGCTAAAGTGATACAACTGTTTGCATTAGCTTGCAAAGTGTTGTTTACATTTAGTTGTATCACAGATCACTTCCCAGGCAATTACTTAGCACCCTAATGGCAAATTAAAGGCCACAATATTCTTTTTTCCATGTAGACAGTGAAATTTATGCATAAATTAATGCAGATAACTACCATTATCCTGTCTGTAAACCTTCATTTGGAAAACGTTCAAGTAAACTTTTGTTGGTGGTCCTAATGACTACTGATTGATATCTAGACAATTAACAGTTGTCATGTTGTAAATCACCAAGCAGGAGATGGAAATAGAAGTTACTGCTTAACAACGTACTCTTGAGAGCTTGTGAACTGGAACTGAACAGAGTGCTGAAATTGATACTAATTTAGAATCATTAGAATGGTTTGGGTTGGAAAGGACGTTAAAGATCATCTAGTTCCAATCCCCTACCATGGGCAGGGACACCTCCCACTAGACCAGGTTCCTCTAAGCCCTATCCAGTCTGGCCTTGAACACCTCCAGTGATGGAGCATCCACAGTTTATCTGGGCAACCTGTTCCAGTGCCTCTCCACTATCACAGTAAAGAACTTCTTCCTAATACCTAATCTAAATCTGCCCTAATCAAACCCGTTAACCCTCATCCTATCACTATGTTCCCTGATGAAGAGTCCCTCACCATCTTTCCCTTTAAGTACTAGAAGGCTGCTATAGGGTCTCCCAGGAGCTTTCTCTTCTCCAGGCTAAACAACCTCAACTCTCTCAGCCTTGCAAGTTTCTTAGTAGTATTGTGGAGCAGGCTGAGTAAATTATAATGTATTTCCTAAATTTTCTTTAAAATATACCATAAAATGAGAAAAATACTGTTTATATTCAAATCTGTGTGATCTTCCCATTGATTTTAATTGGATCAAGAGTGCAGTGGCTGGGAGGTCCCTAAATTGCATGGAGTTCTCTTGCTAGCATCTTATTTGCACAGTGTGGTTTTGTTCTTTATTGGGGGAAATAACATTTTATGTCTGTAGTTTCAGGTCCATTGTGGTCTTGCAGAACTCTCTTGACATACTTACTGTCTTCTAGGTGACAACCAGCAGCCAGCTACAAGACTGTCACAATGAGTTTTGTTGAATATGGAGATACAATAAAAGATGGTGACACAGCTATTGTGTTCTTGGGCCACGAATCCATGTTTCCTGTGAAAGTCCAGCATGGCACTGTAACTCAGACTAAGTACGGGGTCATCAGGCATTCCACGGACCTCATAGGCAAGAAGTATGGCTCCAAAGTGACCTGCAGTAAAGGAGGATGGGTGTTTATTCTTCACCCAACTCCAGAACTGTGGACCATGAACCTTCCGCACAGGACGCAGATTCTGTATTCCACTGACATCTCTATAATCACCATGATGTTAGAACTGAAACCAGGCTCCATAGTATGTGAATCAGGTAATGATTAATATGTTGAAATCCATTACTAAGATCTAGCACCAACACTTTCATGAAAAAACAGACTTATCTTTACATTTTGCAAAATGTCTCCTTTTTTTTCATTGTGATATGATTTTCCCAGCCTACACATTAGGTACTTTTATTTCATGTGCACTTGTTATCAGTTGCTGTTTCTCCAACAAGTGATGTTACCCCAGTATGCTGGCCTCATGTATGGCTTTTGAGTGTCTGTTTGATTAATTCATTTTCTTAGAATAAATTTATAAACATTTTTCTTTCCCTTCTCTGAAACTGTGAAGTACTTCAAAAATATTTTTAAATACATGATTTGAATCAAAATTGAGGCTTTGAATCTGCAGTTTCAGAGAACATAGTTGAGGTAACCCACTGAAATAGATTCTCATGATAGGGTGTTGAACTAAAAAGGGAAATAAATTTGCAGTATTTATATAATATGATAGCATGTAAGTACATATATTTTGTCTTTCTTTTCCCAAATGTGATCCATTTGTAGCACTGCAACTGCATGCAAAAGCACTGTAGCTGTACAATACATGTTCATCACAGGGCTGTTTTGCTTCCAAACTTGATTGAATTTATTATAGCTTTCATGATTTTGCTTAATTTGCAAGTAAGGAGTGAAATTTTATATTAATAAATATTTTCCTGACCAAATACAGTTTATACTAATGCCTCCATGGCTCTATTACTGCAGACAGTATGAGGCTTGCTTGACTTGAGTACATCTCTCTAGTTTGGAAAAATATGAACTGAGGTAGTTTGTCCTTATTTTTTCTGACCATTTTCTTTCATTTAACATTTTGTGTTCCCACCCAAGCATAATTTTGAGCAGTTTTTCAGGCATAATGACCGCTTTCCACAGCAACTGAAATGCCACTTTATCTCTGCATCCAGTTGCACCCATTAAGAAACAGGTGGTGGATGGAGCAAATTGCTCCATAGCAGCACTTGAAACAGGCAAAACCATATGCAGAACCTCTGGTACTGCTAAAATGGTGGAGTCCTGTGACTTACAGTTTGTTTTGTAGGATGCTCAGGCATTTTTAGGGTTGTCATGGGAAGTAGCAGCATTGTTCATTGGACAGCTCTTTACTTCTTCCCCTCCTTGCTATGTTTAGACAGGATGGGAAAAATAAACACAGCAAATTGGTCAGTGGGGGAGATCTCAATTGCTCCAAGTCCTGCCTCACTTGGAATAGGTGAATGTTAAAGTACAGAGCTGCACATAAAATGTTTTTAGTAATGTGAAAGGTACCTAGAGAGGGTGAAAATGTTTAAAAGCTCGTTTATCTAAACAGCTGAGAAATGGAAAAGCTTGATGAGCTATCCAGATTCCCAAAAATGTTATGAGTCACAAGTCATAACCCCAAACAATCCTTTGTGCTAATGGGAAACTGTCCCCAGGTTTATTTTAACACCTGTGCTGTCAAAATATTACAACTTCAGCTTTCCAGGAAAAATGTAGTTTTACTATTACAGTTTTGTTTGTATTGCTTGAAATACTGTTCACAAAGAAAGAAAGGAAGAGTATTGCATCAAATTCATTTGGTTAACCTTGAAGAAAGAGGTCTTGCTGCAAATTTGCTTGCAACTGACCAGAAGTGGGGATTTGAATTGAAAATTCTACAGATATCGACAACTGGAGCCTCCCGTGTGATGGTGTAACCTACTTTGGTGCCATCCCAAATTAGACAGTATTCAGTGATCCAAAATCATTAGTTCTAGATTAACCTTGTGTGGCCTACATGGAACCAGCCCAGTGGTGATTAATAGAAACAAGACAGGAAATCTGGTCTAGTAATGACATCTGAGTCTGCTTCCTGCTGATGCTGGGTTTAGATATATTTTGAGCATTAATTAGCATGGAGGTCTGTCTTTTTTATTATTTGAAATTGAACTGATATACATGGCTGCTTTACAGACTGGCAAAGCAGGCCCTGTAAACAGGCCAGGCTCTTTTCCTCGTCTTACTAATTAGCCTGTGGAAGGGTGCCCTGCATTTACCCAGTGTAAGCAGAATTGTGGTTTGGTCTCCACAACTGTGTGAGAAAGGATTGATAAAATAAGGTGAAACGCCCTCTGTGTCATGCTGTGGTGCTGTGAATATGAGCGCAAACAATCTTTTGTGTGTGATTAGAAAAATCCAGTAGAATAACCAGAAGGCTTAATTTTATATCACCAGAATGATGCAGTTTAAATTGATTACTCATGGTTTGTCATAAATGATATAAACATATTAACACAGTTTTTACTATTTTTAATTGTCTTTAATAAAAATACATAAAGAGCGAGCTTGTCAGCAGTGCATGCATAATTAAAATGATCCAAGCATACTCTATTGAGTCTATAAGAGATCTCGGCATCTGCCTGATGTTTCATGATGGAGGTGTAGGAATATGATCCTTCTTCTGTCTTCTACTAATTTCTAATTTATAAAGGTATATTGAAATTTAAAAACTTAGCACCGTTGCTGGAGCTAAGATCTCTTGAAAGCATTGGTCCTCAGTCTGAGGAATTCCCCACTCTGATGCAGTCTTTAACAGCCCAAGCTTTCCAGAATTCAAGGATACTTGAGATGGCTGCTAAAATAGCTGCTGTGGGTGGCCTAGTAGTGTGAAACTTCAGTTCTTGTCAGGTAACTCTGATCTCTTTTGCGTTCATTGCATGTGCAGCCACTGTATAGATAAAGGAATAAACTGAATCTTTTTTTTTTGCGTGTGTCAGCACACTCTCCAAAACTAATCTTGATGTCAGCTTCCCGGACAAAGCTATTTTCCAGTGGTTACAGCTGCCTGTAGTATAACAACTCCATTTGACAACAGATTTTGATGTTTTTAAGTTTATTTTTATACTACACTGGAATCAATATGAAAGCTTTCAGATATTTTTTCCAGACAAAAGTATGTGGAACACTTTTTTTTTTTTTTCCTTTTCTTTCCAGTCCTCATGTATCAAGGCTTTTTTTACTGTCCTCTCTTCCTGGTGAGACCTGAACAAGTGTCTGTCCTAACTCTAAATTACCCAGGGAATGCATACAGCACTGTGAAACCTCACTTAATCTGATAAATCTCAGAAATATTTTGGCTTTGATGGAGCATTGTATTTAGACAAAATGTGATTTTGTCAGAAGCATTCTAACCACCATCTCAGTGATCCTTCAGCATTCAACACAATCAGACTCACATGAGCAAAAATGTTAATTGGATTTTTTGTTTCCTCCAGCTAAATCCCAAATTAAAAATTGCTAAACCCTGTTCATTGCCACACAGCAATGGGTTTCTGAGCCCACAGGCTGGATTTCTGAAGGCTGTGTTCTGGGTCCTCATGATTTCTCTGTGGAGGAGTAACAAGAGCCGCTGGCCAGCCTTACACTAGAGCTTCTCAAAAACAATTATGAAATTTTCAAACTCACAGTCTGGGTATAGATTTTGTTAAGAGTACACTCATAGAAAATTAATAAGGACTTAATGATTAATGGATACTCAATAAATGATTAATACTTTATTGTGAAGTCCCAGCAAGTCAGCTCTAGGCTTCTGACTCTTCTGAAGTGCTTATAGACTTTTTGACAAACACTGCTCAGGTCTTTACTGTTTTTGTGGCGTAAGTTTATGTAAACTGTTTGCAGCTCTCTATTTAGTGTAAAGTACAGACCAAAGTTTCTAAATATTAATTTGATTTTGGAATGTGTTCATACTAATTAAGTCTATGTTTTATAATGTCTCCCTTATCTACCTTCTAGCAGCTGTTCAGGTTAGAATGAGAGAAGAATTTAAAAACCCAATCCTCATTAGCACCTTTTGAAGAGTAAGGGAGGCCTCATCAGTACAAACATTGGAGAGCACAGTATTCTCCTGACGTACCAGAGAACTGAACCAAAGCTGTGGCCACAGGAGGCATCACTCTAGTGTATTCAGTCTTGTGGCTGACCTGCAGCTGACGAGGAATGCTGTTCATACCCTGAAGCGTTTGTTTCCAGACTTTCTGGACTCACTTTCATCTCTTCATTTCACTTGACTGCCACGCGCGTTTCTCATGCAGCTCTGAAGTTAGCACTGTTTGTCAGCTTGCAGAAGATCCCTCCCTATAGAACTCTGACTCCTGAATCTCAAGGGAAAAATTCTTTTCAGTCTTCACATTCCTGTTCCTTCTGTAGGCAGTGCCAGCCTTGAAAACTTCCCTACTCTCCTTCCCTCAACTCCTCAAGTCTGGTCAGTGAGCAGTGGCCCTCTCTGAGCTCCAGCCTGCTGCCTGAAATGCCTATTTCAGCATGGTGTCCACAACAGACAGGGAGGAGAAAGAGCTAATCTTCTGTAAAGGGAACTTCTTGATATACTGTTTCCTCTTCCACTGCCAGCTCACGTCCTCAAAAATCTTAACCCCCCTCTCCTGCTCCCTGTCCCCGCTCTTGCTGTGTCTTACCTCTGCCATCATAATTTGTGCCCTTGACTGTCTTCGCAGTTTGGGTTAGTTTCCATCAGATGCTTAATAGCTCTTCATATATTTGCTAAAAATTATTCATGATTTTCCTGTTACATAAATGTCATGTACAGTGAGCAGTCTTTCTCTGTTCAGTGTTTTTTGACAGATCTTAGCTGTGAAGTGGTTAGCTCTGTCTAAAGATTAATTTTCCTTCAGTTTTGAGGCTCCTTCCGTTCTCATGGCTGACTCATGACCTGTCTTATTATTTGCTAGGCCTAAGTGGTGTAGCTAGGAGACAAATACAGCAACACTGTCATTGTTTTGTTGTATTTACTCATTTTAAAATATCTTAGGTAGCCAAATTATGCAGCAGAAACTTCAGTTCTATTAAAATGTATTGACCCAGTATTAAGTAATATTCCACATGCTTTTCATTTTCCCTGTTTCCAAGCAATATGAAACTATGTACACACTTAAGAGCTTCTTCAGCTTTATTCCAAAATACATTTGCTCATGCACTGCTGTAAACCTCTGTAGATCCTAAATTACCATTCGTAATTCCTCCTTTAAAAAAAAAGCACCCATGATGGGAAATTTTTAGGGAAGACAAGCCAAGTGACAGCCTGCAGTGAAGAAATGTAGTGGAACACAGAATCACTTCACATGTTTATAGCATGGTGGGATTCCAGGAGATTAGGCAAATATCCTTTGCAGTAAGAAAACCAGACTAAACAGAAGACAGTGTAAAAATGTACTCTCTCGTTCGGTTATCAGCAAAGGGCTATGCTGGATGCTGTGGTAACACTCATGTTTCTCTTGACAGTGTTCTGATGTGTATTTATAGTGTGTTGAAAGAGCACATGTTATTTTTGAACAGCTCAGATGTTGTCCACTCCAGCTTTGAAAAGGTGAGAAACAGTCTTAACATGGACATTGTCTCAAGATGGCTGAGAGGAGGCTTCTCTGTGGAAAACCTGTCACTTGAATAAGCAGAGAGTGAGAACAGATCTGTTTGAGGTCAGAAGAGTCATCGGGGAATTTATCTAATCAATATTTTCTTGTCTACAAATCAGAAGGAAGTATCAGTAGGTGCTGAGCTAAAGTGTTTAATCTAGGTGTCCACTTGTTTGGATTTAAATCCTTCTAAAACTGCAATGTATTCCTTGTCTTAAGAGAGGGCAGAAACACTCCTCTGAGCTTAGATGTATCAGAGAAGAAGAAAGGAGTGTGCTTGAGCCCAGGAAGAAGCAAAGGACATTCCCATTGGTAGGTCATTAGCCACCTAATTTGTGGTTTTAACATAGGATCTTAATTCATGCCTCTGAACTGAGATGGAGCACCTTCCCAGTCTACGTGCTGATCTCCTACACGGTGCCTCCTCCGATTTTGAGCTTTGAGTATGACGTACTGGGGACCCTGTGGTGTCTCATTAAATGCCTGCAATGCAGGTGTCTGCTTCTTGACTAAGATGTTTAAGATCACAGAATAACCAGTGTAAAAGAGTGTCATACTTTCCAAAGGCATTAGTGATGTCCAAAGTGCTCACCTAAGTGAGCTCTAAAACAATGGCTGGGGTGTTAAGAATGTCTGCAGTACAGTTGTTTTACCTCTCTTCTGTAGAGACCATTTGTGATTAATACACTGTAGTTAAATGGGCATTGTCCTGTGGTAGAGAGCAAACCATTTCTAGGGCTGTTTGTGGTACAAGCTGTCAGAAAGGCAAGCAACCTGGTGTAAAAATTACAAACTATTTGTTCTCAAAGTTGTCTTGCCTTCCGCCTTCTAGGTCAAATCAGGAATACAGGCATTTCACCGCACCTGTGTGAGAATGTGAATCTGTGGAAGCTCATCCAGCTCTTAACTTGTCCCTTCTTACAAAAATACTCATTTCTGAGCATTCAGGTTTTTGGTTTCTTTGTACACAGGTAATTCAGCTATGATTCTTTGGGTTTGGTAGCTTTCTAGTTCATGTCTTCAGGAGTACTCCTTGCATTTTGCTGCTTTCCTGACTGATCATGTATCACGCTAAGGATGTCTTTCATTTCCCAAGGAAACCAGAACTGCCTAGAACTTATTCCAACCTGATGCCTAAGACTTTGAGTCATATTTTGCTGAATACTGCTTTTTTTTTCAGTAATGATTTTGAAATAAGGATTTGAGAAGGTGGTGGGAGGACTGAAATGTTGGATGTTGCAGATTTGCAAGGGGAGAAGGTGAATATAAACGTTCCTTTCCCCATCTATCAGAGAAACATAGGGTTTAACCCCTGCCTTCTATAGACAGTGCAGATTGGGCTTTAGGGGTTGTGTTGAGTATGGACTCATGCTGAATGGCTAGACCCTCATATTCTTAGTGGATCACACCAAGAGTGCTGAACTATCAGGTACATGAGAGTTGAGGGTCATCATCATTGCACAGGACTGGGTTCAGAGTCGGTCAGAGAGAGGTTTGACAATGGTGGGTGATTCATAACCAGCTTGTTCTTTGTTTCCTGCCATTTTGAGAGTGTTGTCAGGGAGAAGGCAGGCAGCACCTTCAGAAATGCTATCATTAATGATGTTAGCGTGATAGAATTTGATATGTTAAAATGTGATACGTGTGTATTACTCTCATGTTTGCGATAGCCAGTCAACAATAAATAATTCCTGGCAACTTTGTTTAACAAAAGCTCAGTCTATAATACGCCTGCAAGTGGTGACTTCCAGCATCCTGCTTTTAGTTCATGGTTTTGCTTGGAGTGTTTGTGAATAAAAAAAGAGTACCATAAAAGAAGCTAAAGAATCTTAATGGGTTTTCCTAGGAAGGAGACAAACAATATTTTCTGTGACATTTTTAAGAGCAGATTTAAAAGGAAAGCGATTAAAAATGTAAAAGAATATGAACAAGGAAACTGGATACATGCACAAGCTGCCTCTCTCTTCTGCTTACAGCCCAGCTGTGCTGACAGCCCTTCTGCTCCCTCCGTTAGACTAGCAGAGAAAGATGCAGAAAGTGTGCAGCATTACCCGTTTGAGAGGGAAAATAATTAAATTCTGACAATTTGCAAAAGTCCTCCGTTGTGCAATCCTGCCTTCTGGCATGAAATGTAAAGATGGAATTTCAGTCATTTTGGCATCCTGTGAACAATAGTTCCCTGCTCTTGTCATTAAAAAAAAAAAAAAGTCAGTGAAATGCTATTTCTTTGCTATGCACATATATCATGGAGTTTTTACAACCACATGGCTATTGTGCTACCACTACTCCTTATGACCAGGGCAAAGTTCATCCTGACATGCCACAACCAGATAGTTTTTCATGTGTGCAAAGTGGGTGTCTTTTGCCTTTTGTTTGCTTCATTTTACTACTGGCACAAACACATGGATTTTCACTTTACATAAACATGTGTGTCGCAATTTTTCTCTTTCCTTGGACCTCTCTGAGGCCAAGTGCTAAAACTGTAGGTCCTCCCTCCCTGTCTAATCTGCCCCATTAAAGCTGGGGGATGGTGGTAGCCTGCCTGTTGGGGTCAGAGCCCTCTCAGAGGGAAGCAGAGGAGCAGTGCTGATGCCAGTGCTCTCGCTTGATCTGGTGGCAAGCATGGGCCCTGAGCTCTGTTTACAGCCTGAATGGCTCCCCTTTCAGAGCTGTCAGATTAAATGCAGTGCCATGACAATGTTCCTCTCCTTACATGACTAGAGGGCAAGAACCTTGGATCTGTCAGTAAACTCTGACTTCCTGTATGGTTATGGAAAGTATTGCTCCAATTAAGCAGCTGCACCAGCCCCTGTGTCCCCTAATTAATTCCCTTTCTAGTAGTTTCTGAGCTTTCTCCACCACTGCCGTACTTCAGGTCCTGTCCTCTGTAAGTTTTTTAAGATCCATGTTAGCTGAAAGAACTTGCTTCAGGCTGATATTTAGTCTGAACAGTCACTGACGATAGCTAGAAATAGATTTTCTTTCTACAGGAGAAATGTGTTCCAAGTGCAGAATTATAAATCAATAAACACAGAGAATTTGGTGTGGCTGTGGGGTTTTGAGCTTGGGGGTTTGTTCTGTTAAATGCCACTTGAGTGAGTAATTTGCAATGTGAGTTGGTATATGGGTGTTTTCTCCCGTGAAAACGTCGGTTATTAGTCATTCATCTATTTAATACGCCAGCAGATCATTTAAAATAAGTTTCATAAATTACCAAGTTAAAACAAGGTGGGAAATCTATGTCTTAATAGTTAGTCCCTGGCTGTAGATGATAAGTGTACTTACATACAATTTCAGTATGTGATGGGTGTCATTAGACTTCGTTAAGTCTGTGTAGGCACGTATGGATGTGAGTCACCTGCGAAATCAGGTCCTTTGGGCAGTGTGAGTGCAGGGAACCCAGAGGCCTAGTTTTGGATGAAGTCAGTGGGAGCCGAGGGTGGCCAATGTCTCTTAAGAGGCCCCTGGACAAAACAGACTCTGTATCCTGAAAGCTGTTTGCATGGAGATCAGTAGGATTCTCAGGCACAGACAGTTGCCAACATCTCTTTGTTTTAATGAAGTATAAGGTTTTAAAACAACATTAAAATTTGCCTTCATCTCTTTTCACCGTAGAAGAGTCTGACGCTTTGAAAAAAACTCGCTGGTTAATTTCCTTGAATTCTTCTTGTGGCATTGACTTCCTCCCTTCTCCTGTGGCAGTTGTTAGAGCTCTAGCTGACCCTTGGCATTTATTTTTCTATTCCAGGGAGAGAGGACAGGTCCTGAGTTTGTCAGATTTTTAATTAATGTATTGAGGACCCAAAAGACTGTTTCCTAGGTCATTTAGTTCCCCTCTCTTTTGGAAGGAAGGACTGTTCTCTTTCAGTAGTTTTAACTAATGGTTTCTGTTCTTCTGGGTTTTGAGTAAGTGTTCGAGCAGGAGGACTAATGGAGAAGACCTTAGTTCTAATGTTTAGCCCTGTGAAAAGGCATTTCATGAGTTGTTTGTCTTTCCTAGGTACGGGCAGTGGATCCCTCTCCCATGCACTCATCAGGACAGTGGCTCCCACAGGGCATCTGTACACAGTGGAGTTCCACCAACAAAGAGCTGAGAAGGCCAGGGAGGAGTTTCGAGAGCATGGGGTGGAACATCTGGTCACCGTGACCAACCAGGATGTCTGCAAAAATGGGTTTGGTGTCTCCAACATTGCAGATGCTGTGTTCCTAGATATTCCGTCTCCATGGGAAGCCATAGGACATGCAAAGTCTGCGTTAAAAACTGAAGGTAACTGCACCTCTCTCTTTCTGTTCAGGAAGTACTGTGTACGCACACATCTCTGCCTTTGAGCCATGTGCTAGATCTGCTCACACCATTGTGTGATCGTTTTTCTCAAATGTCAAAGTCTCTAGGTATTTCTGAGGCTGACAGACCTTCAAAAGAGGTCTTCAAGTTACAGTGGAAGAGTTGAAAGGAGAAGAACAAGTGTTTCCTACAGACCAGTGCTGGCTGCCACAATTAGCATGGGCAGTTTACAAAAAACCCTTTGAACCTTTGTCAGGTGCATTTTGCTAGATCTGAGGTGTGTGGGAAGCAGCAGTAACAAGAAATGCTGAAAGCAGATTTCTTTGTTGATTCAGTTGAAAGGTGTTCATATAAAAGGTGTTTGGACACCCTTCACATCAATCATGGCAGGTTTGGACCTATTTAACAGAGCACCCCATCAATAATGTTAAAGAAAATGTGGTTATACTTAAATATGCTTGCTGGTTTCTGCCTTAAATCTCTGCTGTTGGAGCTAATGAGAATTTTGTTGTTGGTTGCGGTAGGAATGGAACTTAAGGGCTGCTCCAGCTTATGCCAGTTATTCTGGGAGCGTGACAGCAAGTGAGAACCGCTCTTGAGGGATCAGGTGGATTTTGTCACTTTATTCTAAATTTTTTCTCTGTTGAAAAATGGGTTTCTGTGAATAAATCATTCTTTTATGCTGGAATAAGTTTTCCCCTAATTAATGTTATACTAGCAGAACTATAGTAGTGGATCTGAACTAGCTTGTGCCAGATCACTTCCATCTACAGAAGTGACTTCTAATCAAGAGAACATGTGGTGCTGAACAGTGCCCATGCTGGGACATGAGTTTAGTAAAACTTGATTATGTGCCAAGGCACAGTTCTTTGTTAAAATATGTAATCACAGGCCTGACTTTTAAAGTGAATTTCCATTTTTTCTTGAAATAATGGGATTTAAGCCTACTCTTAAAGATGCATATGCACTACCTTGCTCAGTCAGGACTGACCCAGCTGTTAGGCTACCTCACCTACTGAAAATTCTCTAGAAGGCTTTCTCTTACTGATGTAACACACGCTTTTTTAAAAAAGTGAATAAGCAAAGAGAGACTTGTTAGCTCCCTGTACCTGCAAGGGTTACAGCTCAATCTGTAGCTGCTTTCCAGTGTGTCCTGGGAAAAAAAATAATTTTCACTGCACTGTATGATGCCCTTCCCATGCTCAAATTATCTAATCTAGTGAGCACAACACTCAGCTGACTTCCCAGCTTAGAAGGCGCTGCATTGCACAGCCCAATTTGAATTATTTAAGTGGTGCATGTTTAGAATACTAAGCAGAGCTGCTTGAACAGTTCCAAGTTTTGAATCCTTGTCTCACTCTAGCATTTAAAACCCTAGAAAAAAGTATTCTAGTCTCAAACTGGCCATACCATCTGGCTATACTTTTCTGTGCTATGCTACAAGGTTACATCTGCTTAGGCAATATAAATAATACTTTGAAATCCCACATTTTTGTATTTGTAAAGTGGCTTCATATGCTTTATGTACCAGTCAAAAGGCAAAGTTGCTGATCCTTGCTGCAGTTTTTGCTGCAAATACCAACCAGTGCCTGAGATCTGGTGTTGGTCTACGGCTCATCTTTTGGGTTTCATAGTACCTGATGGAGCTGGTGGCGTTATTTTTTAATTTTACATATACACAAAAGCCTTTTTTTTCTGTATAGAATATAATTGATTGCAGTAGTAGTAGGTACAAAGTTACATTTTTATTCTAAATCATGTCGGTTGTTTTGTTGTGGCTTTTTTTATTGCTGTAAAATCTACAGTGTGATATCTACAGTGGAACTGCTTCCCTTTCTCTACCGCAGGCAGATAATTTTATAGTGCTCCTTTGTTTTGTTTTCAAGTCATTAAAGCTCTTCTGCAGTAAGAACGGTCTGTGCCCTACTGCTGTTCTTCACCGCTGTTCCAAAGGTTAGTGTGATAAAGCATCACTAGAGAAAATGAGTTGTTCCTCTCTTTTCCCTCCACACCCTCTCTCTCATGTCTGGACAGGTCACATTTGAACCATTCACACTGTAGGTTTTATGGTGATGTGCTGTGCAAATATGGCAGCTGTACTGCCAGACAGTGGTGATGTATTCCCTAAAGCCTTTAGGTGCTTTGAATGAAATCAGAGCTCAGTGAATTCAATACAGAGAGCATCAGCTAGCATCCTCTAAAACCTCAGTATTCATTAGAGTGTCCAGCTGATAGTGTGTAACAGAGGGTTCTTCACCTTAACAAAACCTTATCAAATCAGCGTTTTCTCTCCTACTTAAGCTCAAGATCCTGAATAGTTGCAGCTCCTAGTAGGCTCAGTGTTAATGATCCTCTTCACAGAGTACATTTATCACTCATGTTATGCCTTGCAGTATGCTGTAAATACACTACTCACAGGAGCTCAGCCTTCCATTTAAAGCACTGCCAACCTCTGAAGAGGTAAAAGAATTAAACGGCACAGTAGGTTTGTGACTAGAAGGTTCTTGTTCTCTGCTGATGTCCTCTGCCGACGTTTGGGCTTGCAGCTCGGCTGCATCCTTCTGTGCTGATCCCACCAGTCACACTTTCAGCAGAAATGCTCTTGTAATACCTCTCCAGCACTGCTGCACTGCAGAACTTGCTTTCATTTCCAGACCTGCACTGTGTTGCCGCATCTGCTGATGAATGCTTTTCTATAGTTACAGCTGCTGTTCCCAGTATCTGACCTTGGTGGGTTTTGTAAAGTTGCTGTTAACCCTTCAGGCTAAATTTAAAAAAATTAAGAAAATGAAAAAATTGTGAGGTAACAAAAATATCCTCAATTTTCTACCATTCTTAAATGCCCTGAAACTTTTGACTCACAGTCATCTCACAGCTGAATACTGTAGTTCTTTGAATATAATTCTGTGCCCACCTACTCTGCTCTTATAAATGCAGTCTGTTTCTCCCAAGGCTGTGGAAGATGAGGCAGAAACCCATTTGTACAAGAATTTTCATACAGATTTTAAATTTTCAGGTAGGGAGATGGAAAAATACAGCCATATATTAGTATGGATTGGCGTCTTGCATTAAAAATTGGTCCTTGGTGGTGTTTAAATTAACAGTCTGAGTCACCAAATTATTAAAACCACCCCTCCTTTACTTCCTTTCTTTGAAAAATTTTACTCTTAAATTCAGACTTGCCACTCCCTCTATTGCCACTAACCCCTAAATTATGAGTTTGTGAAATTGTGATCCTTGAGATACCACCTGAATCAGGTAACATGATGTTGTCAGGTCTCTCCCCAAAACTCTGCAGGGAAGGTTGCCTCTGAACATCTCCTTGTTTGGGCCTCTACATTTTCTGCCCTCATGGAAGCCCTTCAGCAGTTCTTCGCTCTTTGTAGTAGTAGCTGGTTTTCATTTCCAAAGTCTTATGTTTGTTTCATTTGTACACAATGGACTTACAACAGGTCTTGTTTGCAGTTTTTTTCCCCTTTAGCACAGCCATTGATTGTTGTCCTATCCTGCTAGGTTTGGTTATTACAGATGCTGTGTAAGAGAATAAATAATATCTCATCCTCCCAGTAGCCTGTGGTGCAGGTAAGGCATTGCCTGGTCTAACTAGTTTCAATTTTCATTTGGGCTTCTTCCCTCCTCCCCTGAGCTTTCAGGGAATATCACGTCCATGTGAAGTCTCACTGACTCTTCTTCCTGAGTCCCAGAGGTTATTGATGGTCTTGTTTTTAAACCACTCAAGTGTGTCTTTGAGGAGCAGCTGAAATCCATGGCCACAAGTCTCACCCCTGTGGTATCTGGGTAGGGAGTACCCCAGGCTGAATCACACTGAGAACAGGGCAGTGACATCAAGGTTGATGTTGTTTGGGCTCAGGCTACCTCAATAACATACAGGGAATGTGTTAGGGCAGGAAGTGGAGCCTAACAGTCTAGCACGCTGTTGTCCTCCACCCATGCAGGTGGTACTTGAGTCAGTATTAATGCTTTTCATGTCCCCAGGAGAGTGTTTGGGAATAAATGGATGAAGCAATAAGTGCTAACTAAAATACCAGCACCAACCTTTGCTAGTGTGGTACCTCCCTTGATTTGAAGGAGAATTAACTCAAGGTGAGGTTGAATATCCACAAACTAAATTTAAATTGAAGCATATTCTTCTCTCCCTATACTCAGCACTCGTGAGGCCGCACCTCAAATACTGTGTTCAGTTTTGGTCCTCTCACTACAAGAAGGACATTGAGATTCTGGAGTGTGCCCAAAGAAGGGAAACAAAGCTGGTGAAGGGTCTAGAGAACAAGTCTTAGGAGGAATAGCTGAGGGAACTGGGGCTGTTTGTCCTGGAGAAAAGGAGACTCAGGGGAGACCTTCTTGCTCTCTGCAACTACCAGAAAGGAGGTTGCAGTGAGGTGGGTGCTGGTCTCTTCTACCAGGTAACAAGTGATAGGACAAGAAATGGCCTCAAGTTGCACCAGGGGAGGTTTAGGTTAGGTATTAGGAAAAATTTCTTCACTGAAAGGGTTGCGAGGCACTGGAACAGGCTACCCGGGAAAGTGGTAGAGTCATCATCCCTGGAGGTATTTAAAAGACATATAGATGTGGTACTAAGGGACATGGTTTAGTGGTGACTTGGTAGTGCTGGGTTGATAGTTGGACTTGATCTGAGAGGTCTCTTCCAACCAAAATGATTCTATGATTCTATATCCTCTCAATATTGAAGGGCCATCTGATCTAGTGCAAAGCTTCCCCACTAGGATCTAGGTCCAGCTGCTAACCCACAAAGCAGCTTCCTCTGGTTCCCCAGGGCTGGCTGTTTGCTGATCTAGCCTGAGTTGTTGTATCTTGTTGGAGGGCATTAACCTAGCTCTGGTCTGTCAGAGATTGGTAGGTCAGGTGCACACAATGAGCCTGGACTGAAGTAAAAGTGGTTGTCTCATCTGTCAAGAGTCAAGCAGAAAAATTCCTGCATCATAATCCGTGCTGTGAAATGCCAGCCAAAGCTATTGGCCTTTACACAGTTTGTAGGATGTAGTTTGGGATGATAGGATCTGTAAAGGAAGTTGTTAGGTTTTCTTGCCCAATTTGGAGCCAACTCATTTTTTAACTTCCCTGTAGCATGTTTTTGCCAGCCCATAATAGCAGGAATAAATTCCTTTTGAAGGATGCATCTACAAATGTAGAGGTTAAGGTCACATTTGCAGAAAATCACATCCAGCTCCTATTAATGAGCTGGCAAGTGATTTGGAGAAGGTTTGCTTTTCTGAATCAGGAAACATCCTTTAATTTCTTCCAACAGCCGAATCCTCTAATTTCACTTGTCAGGGAAGCTGCATCAAATCGCCCACGAGCACACTCACTTAAAGGACATTCTGTCCCCTTTTACAGAGGCAATATTTTTAGTGTCCTACTAGCACAGAGTAAATGCCACGGTGATGCTGCTCAGTGACTCTCCTGCCTCGCCCCTACATAATGATAATGCCTGTGTGATTTTTTTTCTTCTGTGAGATCTGCGTAACGTAATCTTCCAACTGTGACAAAGCACTGAAGTCCCAAAACCCAGAGCTGTTTTCTTTTACCAGAGATAAAAATGCTGTGCTATTCTTTACATCACAGAATCATTCCTAAAATTACAGCCCCTTTTCCCTGGAACTTAATGGTGCTGCACTACGGATGTTCTTCTTGCATCTTCTGAATAATACTGGAATGATGAAAAAACCCATCAGAGCACTTGTGACACATACTGTAACCTACAGAAGTGAGAGCACAGAACTTGGACGCCTTTTCTGTACCATAGGCACACACTGAAGTTCTTGTTGATTGAGTGGCACTGCCTGATTTTCCATACTTGAAACCTGATGTGGTTATTAGCTAAATAGAACTGGTAGAAGTGTTAGTTCTTGCTCACACAAGCCGGAAACAAAATTGTTTGTTGGAGTTGCCCTAGGAACTGCTCTTGAAGAGGAGCAACTTTCGAGGCACTGGACCTCTTGTAAAGATACAAGGGTGTGTCCCTTGATTACTAATTAGATCCTGTCTGTTAAAATGTACGGTGCTATGTGGATGCAAATCTTCTCTTTTATTCTCCCCTTCCCTTAAGCTCTCTTCTCTAATCATTCCAGTCTGAATTGTACTTCAGTTTTCATATCCTCTCAACCCTATTGCTGATTACAATGACTGCCTGGACTGTGTGGGCTTGTTCCAGCCCATGGGTTTGGGAGATTTAACCTCTCCATTAAATGTTTCAAACTAACTTACTCCCTGTAAAATTGAAGGTAGAAAAAAAAATTAAGTCTTTCATAGAGTCTCATTATTCTCTTCTCCTCAACTGTAGCACTTGTCAGATGCATTATACATGAATAAACACATTTTTAGACAGCTCTTCAGATCAAAAAGCTCACACAGCTTCCCAGTGCAAACAGGATTAATCTCAGATAATTACTATATCAATTTATGATGACACACAGATCTCATTAACAAAATTTAGGAACGGTAGCTTTCCTAAAGGAGAGCTCTGAAAGAACACAAACTCAGTTTGTACTAAAAAGTTTCCATTCAATTTTTTTTGCTGTTCCCTCATCTAGTCCACCCCTTTGTGATCCACAGAGAGAGCCCTGTACATGTCTTTTCTTCATTCACTAAGGAATCCTTGGCTTGGCAGGACAAAGCAATGCATATTCAAGTCCTTTAAGCCCTAAATGCCTCTTGATGTCTAAAGGACAAGAGGGCTCTTAGAGAATCTGAGAATTGTGAATGCTGAAATCTAGATTTCTATCTGTTTGGTGGCTGTGACAGAAGGGTGTTGCTGAGCTGGTAATCTGGGGTACAGAGGGCAGCCCACAGTGCAGAGAGTTCAGAAGCATCTACTCTGCTGAAGGTGATGGTGTCTCTGCTCCTAGAACAGATAAGCGTGTCCTTCTCAGAGCTGGTTTTCTGCTGCTCAAAGTCCACTTCTTTTCCTGGTCTAAACACACCGTGGCAAATGAAGCTTTCCAAATCTTTCTGTTTTAGACAGCCTCTCACAGCCTGGAACTGCAATTTTATTTTTGCCTTCCAACCTTCTGCTAATTGTAGCTTTCCAATCTTCTCTTAATATCTGCTTAATCAAACAAGTCCAGCCTGCGAGTCAGATCCGGCCTGCCCGATGGTGTGTGCAAGGAAAAGCAGAGGAGCCCTGTCTCCCACTAGTTAGGATCCATAAAGGCAGATGCTTGGTGGTTTTGCTTCTAAGCTATTTGCAGATATATTTATTTGGGAGTCATGTATAATAATAACCAGAACAAGAGGTATGAAAGGAAAAAAACTAAATTGGCAGAACTAGTAAAACTCAGTGGATGCTCTCAGTTGTACGGAATACCAGCTGTTAGCACTGTTTTCTCACTCTTCATACCTGAGAAGCCTCCAGCAGTGCAGTAAGTAAAGTAACATTATTTTTCACGCTTCCCCTCTGGATATTAGCTGTTGCAAGCAAGAGCTTGTTTCCCTACCAAGTGGCTTGAAAGCCTGTTTTCTGTAACCCTCCTTCCCCAAGCAGCCCACTTTGCAAGGAGGCAGCCTGATAAATCATCCCCACGTTTGGTGTTGACAGGCTGTGCTCAGCTGACCATCCTGAGGCAGAATGAGGGGTGCGCTGCCTTTAATTGAAGGCTTGACGAGGCCCGTGGGCGGCTCTGCAGCTCGTATGGCAACAGCTGTGTGCAGCCTTCTTGGTTTTTGACTGTAAATCTAGAGCATGTGAATTCAGAAGCTTAAACATATCTTGAAACCCTTGGTAGTCAGAACAAATAAGAACAAACCTACTGTAAATGTAAATGTATTTCCTTTTTTTATTGCAATATGAAACATCAAAAACCAAGAGCCTGAATGAAATAGTAGTAAGTCGCTGGTCTCTCTGAAAATTCTTGCTTTGTAGACAAAGAGTTATTGTGAACTGACATTTAGCTACGTTAGACATTTGTTCAGTTCCCTACACAATAAGAATATAAATGTCTTTATAACATACGTGCATCATAGTAGCTTTCTAATCATGTAACAGAAATTTCTTCCTGAGCTTTTCTTACATCTACAGGCGTGGCAGAAGTGCATACTGCTTTGGCCAGAAAAGATTAGCTGTCTGACTCGGGATCCTTTTGGTAGCCCTGGCCATCCTGAGGAACATACAAATCTAATTTTGTGGGAGCTAGTGGACTGGCTGGGCAATTAAATCAGCATCAGCAGAGTTGGTTAATAATGACACATACCAGCATTAATTTTGCAGGTGATTATTAGATTTGTTTTTTAATTGTCACTCCAGGGAATTACTTGTCCAGGGTTCTTTGTTCTGAAGATGCATGATAAGAACCCCTGGCTGTGGAAACTTTATTTCAGGACTGAAATTAAATCCTACTTAGTGTATGGTGAATTAGTGGTCATGGAAAGTGTTCTTCACCAGTCAGTACCCAGCACATCATTGCTGCACAGGAACTAGAGTGCTACAGTGACGCTTGCAGACCTGATGCTTTCTTTTTTTAGAGATGCGACTTTAGAAATGAAAAAGGAAAAAAAAAGGGGGAGTTTGAGATAAAGCAGGCTTCGTGTAGTCCCAGCATAGCCTCTATTTTTAGCAGGATGCTTTGCTCTTACTTGCATGGGTTCTTTAACTACTTAGACAACTGGTGTTGGAAGGCTTGACTGGATGAGCCTGGGAGAGTGCTGGGAAGGAATGCAAATCAGGTCAGCAAGCATTTTCATCTAATTGTAATAAGTGAAACAATAGCTGAAGCTGCATTGCCCAGTGTTCCTTCCCCCAGCACAAAAGCTTTTCAGGAAGGGCAGTTGCCTTGTGGGACACTGTGTCCTGGGTGAAAACACATGCCCTGGCTTTATGGCAGACAGTGTCCTTATAATTCTTTGATCTGATTTGGCTGTGGCTTTTCAGAGTAAATCTGAATCAGTCTATTCTCAGCTGTTAAGCTGACATTGTAGCACGCAGAAAGTTGTAGGGGGACTATTAATACTCTGTATTTAGAATCAAAAATCTGAACTGTGCTCAGACAAGGAGACAAGTGTTAGTTTATCACATAAGTCCTATCCTAGAGTGTTGAAGCATTTGCTGTAAACCTGCCCTGTGCGATATCCAGCAAACTTTAATGCTCAGGAGACATGCTAGTTAGCTTGACTAAAAGGGTAAAGTCTTAACATCACTCCTTCTATGGCCTGGAGAGATTACTTTATTCTGTACACGCATACCATCGTTCTCAAATAAACACAGCCACTTTTGTCAGCCTGTGTGTGCACACACACTTACATTCTAATCAAGGCGACTGTACAGTGTGTGGAGAATGACTTCTGCCTTTGTGTAGGTGCCAACTTCTGTTCAGTGCTTCGGTCCAGAATAGTGGATAGTGATTCCAAAAGAGTCACTGCTCTAAAGGGATCAACTTTAATGGTTTTATCATGAACAAATGTGGTGGGCAATACTGAATTTGGAAGATGAATGAATTTGCTGCTGCCTTTTTTAAAGGGTCTGAAGCATCTTGTAGAGTTGTCCATGTTTGATTTTGTGCTGACACTTTAAACCTGCGTAGTTGCCTCATGGGGATTTTCTTTAAGGATGTTTTCACTTTGTCTGTGTAGTAGTAATCCTATGGGCATCTAGTAGAAGTTGAAAAAAGATTAAAAGTGCTTTGGTTTGATTTTTGCCCTCTTTTTCACTACCTGTCTCATTTGCAGGTGGCCGCATCTGCTCTTTCTCCCCCTGCATCGAACAAGTCCAGAGAACCTGCCTAGCGATGGAGGAATATGGTTTTACAGAGATTAACACCTTGGAAATTCTGCTCCGAGTGTACAACGTAAGGACAATTAGCTTGCAAATCCCTGACCTTGGAAAAGCAGCTGAGGGTGATTCTAGCATGGGCTTTGACAGCAGCAACCCATCAAGGCAAGGCAGCCCATGCACTAATCTGCAGCAAGGAACCGTGCAGTTCAAAAGCGGCGTGCCACTGCGGGAGATGGTCGGTCACACAGGGTACCTGACCTTTGCCACCAAGAGCCTCTTTTAGAACATGTTGAGTTGCTGCAGTTTAGAGCAGTTTGTGTGTTTGTGTGTGTATTCTGTTTTCATGGTTCTTTTTTGTAGGGCATCCAAATTTTTACTTGTCAGGGAATTCCATATATAGTCAGATTTGGTTGGAATATGCTTTGTTTAAATAGCACACAAGCATTAACCAGAGCAGCATCAAGGGAATGTTGAAATTCTGGAATGGTGCTCCACTTGCTGTCAGAAAGAAGATAAATTAATGGCGAATGGCCATTCACTGGAATGTGCAGAATAGAGATCCCCCCTGATAAGAGAGCAAAACAAACACCACACTAATTGCAAAGAAGTTGGATTTTTTTCCTCCTCTTTTCTGAATTACTTTCCCAGGTTTATGTTTTGGTTTTTTTTCTAGCACCACTAGACACTTTTTTTTTAACTTCTCCACTGCCTGTGTTGCTCTTAGGAATGTGAAAGTGCCTCCTTGGTTCATTTTAGATACGAAAGTTGCGAGGTCCTAGAGTTGCCAGCACGAATGATCACAGAATTAGTGTTTCCTTGGAATAGTGTTTGGTTGCGTAGAGGATTATTGTCAGTGCTCGGGAACACAACCTCTCACTCCATTCCAGGCTGGCATCTGCAAATCCTTTGGATTGCACGAAGGTCAAAGAAGTGTGCTAATTGTTTGATTTGGTTTAAAATAGTGTGTTGTGCTCATCAATTTATAGCAGAAATTTGGATCTGGATTCATACTGTGGCCTTCTAGTAGATCATCCACTTTCACAGTTGATGAATCCACTGTGAAAATTCACTGAACAGCTGGTTAATATTATCTGAACACCTCTTTGTAAGCTATGTGGCTGAGGTTCCGTTTGTTTGCTGGTTTATGTGCATTGTGGTGTGCTATCTGGTGTGCAGTCGAATGACAGAAACTGCTCCTGGCAGGATTTCTGTCTTCAAATTGCAGCAACAATGCAAACTTCATAAAATCCTCAACCAGCTTTATTAATTAAGTTTTCAGACCATTTACTCTTTGGTCTTCCCTACAGACCTGGTAGATGTGATGAACTATTTGAATGCTGGATTAAATTTTGTATTTACAGATTAAAATTATTATGCATTTATAAAGTTTCTTCTTTCTTTTTCTTTTCATTTTTTTCAATGAATTCACAAATATTTTCATTCCAGCCACTGTCTCCCAAAGTGTTTAGCTGTGCCTTGCATTCGATACCTGAACTTATTGATTGCCACGTAAGAAAAATAACCATTCATAAACTGCTGTCTGAACATTTGAACCTGATATCCCTCCCCCATTCTTGACAAAAATAAACAAAGCTAAGCTTTTAACATGTTATGGCAGAACGCTAATCCATAACGGTTTAAAGAAAGCTCAACCGATCACGACAGCAAAGATAAACTGTTGAGCAGATTAGAGGCAGAAAGCAATTCTGTTGAACTAAATCAGTTACATAAGTTGGCCTACGACTGCAGTGTTTCTCCAGAAATTATGTGAAAGTTCTCTTTCCACTGGTGCTCTTGTCCTCCAGAAAGACGTGCAGTGAGCAGCTAACACTGCCTGTGGGGCTTGGTACCGCTCCGTTACAGTGACGGGCTTCGTGTGCACACATGTGCACAGGTCCTGTGCTTAAGCCACCACCACAGAAGTACAGCTAAGGTATGAACATAAACCAGAGGAAAGGATGGGGAAATACAACATTAGTGCTACTATAGGGTTGTTCTTAACTTCCTTCAAGGTGATTCTCAGTCACTAACAAGTGGGATCTCCAGTCTTCACTAGAGATAATTTCTGTCCTAGACTTGATTTTTTGTTCCTGACAGACTTTGTTTTAAAATAGTGTAACATTTAAACAGGATTAAAGAGGAACAAAGTCACATTTCTGTCCTACAAATAGATGGGGAATGGAAATACCAATGCGTCTTCATGGAGCTTGGAACAAGGCTGATGCCTTTTTGCCTACAAAGCCCAATTCAAACTCCCTTGAAATAAACCATTGACTTTGTATGGTCCCATATTGATTTGATCCCTGCTGAGGAAGGGCAAGCATTGCGTAAGAGGAGAAGGATTTCATTTCTGTCTTTGCAATATTAAAAAGGCTTTTGTTTTTTTGTTGCCAATCACAGCCATGGCCAGCAGCACCACACCGCTTCCTGCTGTCGCTTTGTTGTCAGGGTCACATGGAGGATCCCACACTGTCCAGCATGGATGGTACTTGTTGCTAGAACCCCCTACTTTAACTCTGCTTATGATCACCCATGTTTTATGTTTTGGCTACATCCCCTGCCAGAAGTGGTAAATCAGAAACATGGGTCTTTCCTGCCACACTGGGGGAATCTGCCTGGGCCATGCTTTCAAAGACTCATTTCTCTTTTTAATACATTTTAGTCTTCAGTCTGGAATGAAACATCTCCCCTTCCTGCCCTGACACAGTCCAGTTGCGTGTTGGCAGGCTGCAGGATTTCATTGCTGCTGTGCACTTGGATCCCTCAGTTGTTGTGCACAACACAGCTCGGCCCTACAGCCAGGTTCAGCTTGTCCCCTTGTGCTCCATGCCCTGCAAGCTAGCGTGGACAGCAGTCTCAGACACCTTGCAACCGAGGAGGCAAACAGTAATGACGAAGGTGAGGCTTGTGAGATACTTGAGAGGTCTGTTGCTGTTTGCCTTTTACCTGTGCTTTAATTAAAGCATTACAGATCTGTATCTCACTGTGGTTGTTTCCTTCTTACCTGTCAGCACAACAGTTTTCCTCTGAGAAGATGTGATCACAGATCCTACCTGAGAACCTTAAAGGGATAAAGTAGCAAAAATGCTCAGAACTCACTCTTCTGCTTAATTTACTGCTGTCTTCCCCTTAGGTACTTCGGGATACATGATGGTGAGGAGATGGTTCTTCCTGGGAAGTGTTCCAGAGATGAGGGTTCTGCTTCACACTCCCTCGGGAGTACAGCTGTGCTCCATTAATCCTGGTGAACAGGACAATTGCAGAAGTCATGGTGACCTAGAAAGGAGGAGGGTCCAGAGATGCAGTGACCCTAGATCTACTTGTATATACTAGTGCTGGTCCCAGCAGAGTCTGCATCATTTAGGTGGACAAGTGCACTGGGCAGCCCACGTGTTCATTCCTGGCCATATCCCTTCTGGACAGAGACTGGAGAAAACTCTGCCCTCCTGGACTGTAATTTGGTGGTGTTCAGTGCTCCCAGCTCACCTGTGATGCCAATGGGAGCAAAAAAAGCTTGGGAAAGGAGGGCTGGGAATTAGCTGGGCTTTTGGAGGCTATTGCCAGGCTCCATCTCGGCTTCTGCCTGCGCACATATGAGAGAGGCATGATAAGAGCGAAGTGGGAGAGTCAGCATTGCATAACCATGATGTTACACCAAAGGTACGTGCAGCTGTGACTAGTCAAAGGGAGAAAGGGGGTTACTCTACTCCCAGAAAGCTCTGTCTATGTTACCATGAGGGAAAGCATTTACATGCTGCTGGCCTCTGGAGTGCTCCTGAGGAACTATGTTGTTCAGATGCCAGAAGAGGGGAGCCAGATTGTGTTATTTCCTTTCCCCTACGTGACAGCTTCTGAACTGGAATGAATCTGCATCAGTATCAACACAGGGAACGAATAAACCTTGAATGAAGTAGTCAAACAAAAATAATCCTCCTCATTGGTATCCAGCCCTTTACCTGCATATCTCGCCCAGGAGCTTGGTGTCCTTTTGTAGGCTGTTCAGGACATGCTGTTCTTATCTACCGCAGGGCAACAGCTTCGAACTCTGAGGTTAGCTGGCTGATAGGCTGATAGAAATAAATGCAGAAGCCAGCTGGGAACACTGACCTGTGGGGCATCTCACCATACCTACGTGTTTCTACCTGGCTGCTAAGGTCCATCATCCACAACGGGGGCTTCCCTTGCCATGGAGCAGCCCCTTCCCACCATGTCCCCACTTCTGCCCTCAGACCCAGGGTTGACATGCACCAGCTCTTCCTTGTGCTTCAAGGAGACTCAGCTCACATAGCCAGGGTTTTGGCAGAGGCAGACATTTTCCTCCTCCCTTTGCTGTCCCTGGAGGCAGGGAGAAAGGCTGTATTTTGTCACTCCATCAGGACATGAAGCCACTGAGGCCCTGCAGGTATGGCTGCTGTGGTGAGACTGCCCCTGACCCAGCACCCCGTGAGAGCAGTGTGCTGCCATGGCAACAGCACAGCATCATTCAAGCCCCAGAAGACCTCAGTCTGAAGTTATTTTGGTGGGGGCTGAGTGGGTTGATGCTAAATATCGTATTCCTTTACTTAAGAGGGTGATTTGCATGAATGGTTGCAGTGGGGCTGTGGAGAAGCTCGCTACAGGAAATGTCAGAGACCAGGATCCAGTGAGTTCAAAGCTACTGCTCCCAGAGATGCTGGCTGAGCAGCCAGAGCTGTGTAAGTAGAAGGAGCTTTTTCCATCTTTTTCCGATAGCGCTGGTACTGATTCAGCACCAAAGCCCATGAACATGGCTAGTTCTAGTCAGCTGGGAGAAACTGTTGCTTTAGCAACCTCCCTTTGAGTTGTGCACTGTGCAGGAGAAGAAGTCTGCAGTGAGATTTTCCTCTCTGTCACTCTCCTGCTGCTCTGGGGAGCCGTATTCCCCCGCCTTCCTTGAGTCAAAAGTACATTAGCAGTAGTTACCCCTAACACAGGTGTCTGCAACTTGGCATGGCCGGTCCTTGGGCACTTGGAATGAAAGTTTATGATGCCAAAATGATCTGACCAGAAGTTGTTTTATTCCATTTGGGATGGGGGAGATGATGAGAGTAGGATCTGTGGTACTTTTTACATTGGTCCCCCATGCCCTTAGAGATTGTCCATAAAGCACTATTTCGGAATAATTTAAAAAAATAAATCAAGAGCCATGTATTCCCAGGAATCATCTAGATTTGAGAAGCAAATCTGCTTGAGGGAAGAAGTGCAAGAAGCGGTAGCAAAGTAGAGAATGACTTGTGGGAGAAGGCTTCTCCTTTCCTGACTGTAATGAAGAGACAATTCCTCAGAAGGTTCCAGCTGCTCCCCTTGAAAGCCATGGGTCAGAAATGCTCATTAGTGGGGATTCTGGTTCAATCAGGCTCTTTTAACAGGGCATGTGGGCTGGCATCTACAACGGATGGAGTGGAAAGGAGGAAGGGAAAGGGAATGAGGTTTTTAAAGCATCTGCCTTCAGTTCAACCTGTTGGATTAGTCTACGTCATGTCATGTTACAAGAGTCACAGTACGGTCTAAATTATCTTAGCAAAATATGCAATATACTTACATATAATAGAGAGAAGAATCACCCACTTCAGTACATTACTAGACAGAAGAATGGGACAAGAAAGAGATGTTATTACCTGTGTTGAGAAATCAGGGTTAACTAAGACACCAGTTGCAGTTTCTGCGTGTTTTCTTACTGTGTTTTTGTGTCCCTTGTCAGATAAGGTGGAAACATTTAAGAGAATGGATAATACTTGAGTGGAATACTTAGCACACAAAACCTCACAGATAGGAAATCAACTTCCAATTTTTGCCAACCTGTGCTCCCAGGATGATCCTTCATTGTCAACATTTCCTCATTTATCTTAGCAGCACTTTAAAGAGAGATAAAATTGCCTTTTTTAAGTGGCAAAAGCAGATATTCACATGGTTACAGCTGATTACCACCCTGCGGACACACATCAGAGCAAGGACAACAGCACCGGACTCCTTAAGGTTTCTTATCTAGACTATAAATGGGACTGTACCCTCCTCCCTCAATAGGCTGCTGGCATTACACCCAGCCCCTATGCATTGCTGGCCTTATAGCAACACCAAGAGGCCCAGGTGGGCTAAACACTGCACATGGAGCCTGTCCTGAAGGGCTCACAGGTGAGCAAGCCACAGGCAAAACAGAAGTGACGTGGCTGGCACCCAACCACACAGCAAGTCAGCTAGCCCAGGGCTTTCTCCTGACCTCAGGAGCAGCACTGGGTCTTGTGCATTGTCCTTTGGAGCATTTCTACCTCCAAGGGAAGAGGCAGAGCTTGTACTCAGACTGAGCAAGTGCCTTTGCGCCTGCCAGCTCCTCTCTACCACTTCTGAGGGAGCTGTATTGTAAGAGTCAAGGTGCAACATGCCTCCCTAGGAGAAGAAAATGCAATTCTTCCACATGATAAATCTCAGTGTGAGACATGATTTCTGTTCCATAAGGAAACAGTTCCTCATTTCTCATGCAGTTTAATTTGATCCTCAACATTTACTCAGGGAGGGGAAGGGATTTGTGAAAAGGCTGCAGCAGGAGATAGAAGTTCCCACTGCTGTTGTTAGAGTCTCAGGGACCGTTCCCGTTAAGGAGCTGCTGGCTGCCTGTAGAAAGAGCAGATTTCTCAGAGAAGGTGAAGGGATTTCAGCCTCCAGCTCCTACTGACTTCCCTTACTCATTTATTTCAGTGAGATTTCAGCACAACTCCCTTGATGGCCTGGGCCCTGGTTGCACAGGCCCCTTTGGGAATCGTACAGCACCATGCTCATTTTAAAAGCTGATGCATAAGGGGATTGTGCAAGTCAGCAGCAGGATGGAAAACAGGACCTGATGTCCCAGATCTTCCCTTTGCTAGAAGGGTCACAGCTCCTTCCTAAATAGCAGTGCTCTCCTAATGCTAAGCAAGAATCTCCTCCAGAGCAAAGCTCTCACATGGCAGCGTCCCATTGCCCACAGGTTCTTAACAGTACCTAGTTGCAAATACAGTTAGATAACGTTCACTGTGTCATGACTCATTACCAAACCAGAGCTTGCAGCCATATCAATGCTTAATGATTTTCTGAAACTTTAATTCATTTTGCTCTGTAGTCATTTTCATTATTTAGTTGGATTAATTTTATACAGATTAAAAATGTAAGTCAATCTCTTTGGAGCAGAAAAGTGGCATTTTAAAATCTATATTCTATCCCAAGCCTATAAATACATCTGCTTCATGGAAATCAGCTGTTTATGGTTGTTCTTATAGTACAGAGGATGACTCAAAGAGGCTTATGTGCTGCATTGTTTTTATTAAAGCTGAAAAAAACACCCAAAATTCCCCATGAATTAGAAGGGTCAGTGACTACAGATGGATCCTGTGCTTTTCTCCCACCAGATAAAACGTGGCACTGGTTTCGTATAGTCTGGATCCAATGCAGCCACACTAGCAACAAACAGTCACATTTTGTTGGCTTTTTACAGAATACCAGTCAGCATCTGATTTCCTCGAGTAAAAATCAACAAAGCAGAAATACCACATAGGCTGCTAATTGCTCCAAACACCATGTCGCCAGTGGTTTCCTCCCTCCCTGCCCCACTTCCTTATAGAGCATCTAAGAGTGGTTGAATTCAATTATACATCTCAAAATAATAGTAAGAGACCATGAGTAAGGCTGCAGAGCCACCCATGCAAGAAGCTAGGGAGTCTAATAGAATTAAGGAACTCTCTGAAGCCATTTGTTGTAGGATAAATAAAGCTAAGTACTGAGTTCAGGGTAAGAGACGAAGGGTAGAGGTCTCAGTTGGGTTTCCCAGGAGTGTGGAGGTCACAAGTGGCATCCCAGCATCTGTGCTGGTCCTTGTGCAGCTCAATGTCATTATAAATGACCTGGAAAAAGAGCTGAGCACTTAACCAAGGAAGTGTGCTCATTGCACAAGGTTATTTATAGGGATGGGGGACAGGTTGTAAAGAACTATACAAAGACTTTACAGGTGAATCCTTCTTATGAATGACTGACTGGGCAATAACGTACAGGTGAAACTCAGTGTAGATAAATGCAATGGACTACCAGGGTGAGAGAGAGGGGGTCAACCCTGTCAGGAAGCGTGAGCTGGTGGGTGTTGGGGCTGCAGAATGGAGAGAGCTCAGCGCTCAGTGGCAGCTCACAGCGACACTGCCAAGAGGAGCACCGTCGTCCTCTCCAAGGGAAGGACTAGCTCATTCCTCTTCACGGGAGCTGTTTCAAACCTTCTAGCAAAGCGTGACAAAATGCAGCTAATCTAGGAGCTCATGCCTAGTTACTTCAAGGTCCTTCTATACCTTCCTGGCAGTGATGGTCTAAAGCTTTGTGAACACTTCCCAAAACATATAATGGCTGCTTGCTGCAAGTCAGAGTCAAGTTCCAGTTATGTTTTCAACCACAGTAATAAGATTTATATTGCAAAACCCTAGTGGTTCTTAACAGCACATTTGCCTGCTTTTAAGATGAGAGTTTTTATTATTACGTTGTTTCCTAAACAACTGAAAAGCAGAGGGCTTGCTCAGCTGTGTCCATAAACACTCAAATTATATTTGACTTGTTTTCTACCCTGTATTTATACTCTGAGTATGCATGTTGCTGTTTAGCAAGTGCAGCAGTCCAGTGAGACCAACGATGGAAGAAGCCTCCTACCTGCAGCACAGCCTGGGGAGCTAAACCTCCTGGCTTCCATGCCTGAATTCATCATAAACCAAAGAGCAAGATTTAATTCTTGTTTAAACTCCATTCCATGCTAAAAACAAGGACAGTTGAGTAGCACTTTGGCCGCACTGACTGACAGAGAGCTGGGCAACCCTCCCTGCCCTGTGACTGCACCTCTCAGCCCATTTACCTGCACCAGGGTTTGGGCTGGAAGCCAGTGGATGCAGTGGGGAGCAGCCCTGTTCCTTCGCCAGGCAGCTTGAGTGACCTCAAGAGATGGCATGGTTCAACGGGAGCGGTTTGTTTTACAGGCATTAGGATTTTACCAGGAGTTTTAAGAGACAGCTCTTTGCCTTGGGAACAGGCAATGCAGCAAACGCTGGTGAGGTGCTCTCCCCTGCACGGCATCGTCCAGCTCCGGGGAGCATCTGTTCCACTGCTCCTGTTCATGCTGCCCACGGCATTCCAACTTTTTTCTGACTACTACTAAGTCCAACTCTTCCACTTCGTTTGGGGAAAAAACGCAATAAACACACACACTACAATTTGCTGAAATTTTTCAACAACCCAGGCTAAAATCAGTCTTTATGTGCTTGGAATGTATTTAAAATAATTGCTATTTATGCTTTTTTTTTTTTTTTTTTTGGCTTTTTACCAATCTAATCAGCATAATTTGACTGTGCTGGAACAAATTTACAAGACTCCAGAACTGCTCTTGCAGATCGCACAGATTAAACATGAACTAATGAGTAGATTTCTGAATCTCTACATCCACAGCTTTGGAAAAAGCTGACAATGCCCATCAGTCTTCCCACAAGAAGAGAGAGACAAAACCCAGACGCACCAGAAAAATGGCTGCAGATGAAGATATGTGTAAGAAGTCTTTGCAAAAGAAAGAAAAATTAAAAAAACAAAAACAAAACCAGAGACATTGAGATATTAAGCAACAGCAATTAATTTTATTTTTTCTTCTGAACATTTCAAGAATAAAGACCTTTTTCTGTCTTTAGTTTGCTCTTTTGTGGAAATTAAACAAGGTTCTGTAAGAACTAGTGGCCATAAGCCACCACAGGGTAAAAAGGAAACCATAGCAGATAAATCCTGAATTCACCCACGAGTTAGTCTGAGCACATCCAAAAGCTACGACGTCAGTGAAAAGGAAAAACTCTGACTGTCACGCTGGGAATGAAACCAAAAAATTGCTTTGCCAATATGCAAAGGCTTCTTCATTCTGAATGTCTTCTAAAAGTTTCCTCAGGAGACAACAATAACTTGATCAGAAATGTTCCAGCAGATGATGAAGAACAATAACAGCTGCTCCGAAGCTCATGGCAAACAATGGAAAGTCCCCAGTTGATTTGCTCAGTCTTGAATGGGATCCAAAATTCACAGAATTTCGTGGAAGAGGTAAAAGCAGCTGTTGGCCTGCAAGACCAGCGTTTGCTCAAGGAGGGAACTGGAGTGGCCTTGTAATTCAAGCTTCATCCAACAACTGCCACTGACAGGCAGAAGCCTAAAAAAAATGCAGTTGAAAAGTGTTCAGTGCTGGTCCCAAAGAAGGATGCTGCTTTCCCAGGCTAGGCCTTTGATGAGGTAAGATGGACAAACTTGGAAAGGTCTCTCTGGAATTAGATCCATCATGCATAAGGTGACATTGTTAAATCCCAAGTGCACGAAAGAGGTGTTTTTAGGTTCCTGTTTGGTTAGTCACACGCAGTGAGGGTGCCCTCCTGATCCCACCAGGACCGGTTTTATAGGAGGTGTCTCAGTTGCACTCGCTGGCACTGAGCTTATCAAGCTGCCAGTCAGGGTTGATTGGGCCAGACAGGCTCTGCTCTTTGATCTGATCTGATTAGCGTCCCAGACCAGTTCACCTTCAGCAGGTACTCAAGAGATACCTGTACACAAGACTGCTCTGATGACTTCCACTTATCATTGCCACCTAAGCCCTTCCTTGCCACGAGAGCAGGAGGCTGCCATGTCTCTGCCCAGAGCCCCCGTTCTCATACCCGGTGCAATTAGAGTTAATGAGGAAATTTAAACCAATGGCATCAGAAGTGTATTCGGATCATTATCTTTGACATACAAAGATCTCCTTGCAAGGAGTTTTGGTTTGGTTGAACTACCCATGGAGAGCTGTGCTGCCATGGGGCTGACAGCGTAAGCAATGGGTTTTGTCAGCAGAAAGACAAATTCTTCTTTTGCAGCTTGAGGACTTGGAGCAAACCTGCTCAGCAAAGCTTTGTGCCTTCCCCACGGCTCAGAGCAGCTTTGCACCATGATGCAGTAGCTGGGGAAAGTAAGCAGGAATGAACTGAATCCTAATAACATCCACTTAACTTTCATATCTCTTCCCCCACCACCACCTGCCAAAAAAAGTATTTGGGAAGTCCCAGACACTCTTTCCCCACAATGCAGCTAAAATCTGGCTTCAATAAAAGACCACACTTCTCTGTGAATGCATCTATAACAGCAGATTTATTTCTTTAAAAGGAAAACCAAGCTGAAAATAAAAATTAACGCTATACCTGAGCATTTCACTAGGTACATGTTTATTTTGTCATTTCTCTTAAAACCACATAGTCTTTTATTTGAAGGAAGCTTGTGTTGCATCACACCCTTTTGGACAGGTACAATAAATATTCCTAAAAATAATGCTAATAAACCTTGCTCAAACAGACACATTATAAGCACACTCCCAAATTCCTGTCCCTGCCCTGTGGAACTGAAATCAGGCTTTTTCCATGACATGGTTAAAGCCTGTGCGCAGGCTGAGCAGAGGCTCTGGATCCTACTCCTTGTAGTTAAAATCCCTCTGGAATTTGTGTCAATTTATCCAAAGAACCACTTGGAAATACAGCACAGGGCTTAAAACCCCCTCCTCCAAGCTATTTTTGAGCCCAAGCTCTTGCAGCTCTGAAGCATTTATTCAAATCGCACCCACAACTTTTCATTTTGGTCTCCTTTCAATGTGCCAGTTTAAATCTCTTCCTCAAGCAACTGCTGCCCAAGAGCAGGAATGGTGCAAGGTGCTCTCATGGCAGTGGCACATGGGGACAACTTTCCCATCTCACAGCTTTGCACAGCTTGGCAGGCACAGGGCAGGTCGGGTTATGCCCCGAAAGGCATGTTGGCACTTTGACATGTGTGAAGGCAATGCAGCCAGCAGCCTTTGCTTTATCTCCTTAATCACCTTTATGGCTTTACCTGCCTGCGTCATGTGCTGCCAACTCAGACATTAGTTACGGATGGGGTTTTTTTGCATTAAAGGTTTTATTTGGGGGAAACGAAGCAGTTGTACCTTCACCACAAATAATCACTCCCTGTCATCAATACACACTTGCAAAGCAAAGGCTGGGCAGCAACAGGAACTTTCCCCGTGAGGTGGATGTCCCCCAGGGGCAATGCTGCAAAAGCAGGAGGAGCTCACGCACACTGTGCCCTGTATCCCTGTCACCTCTTGGGACACTGCACAGGACTGATATTACCCAGCTGGAGGAACCACGTTCTCTCCCCACCTGCCTCACCAGGAGCAAGCAAGGAGGGAGGAGGCAACTTCACAAATCCAAGTCCCAGAACTGGGAAGGCTTTTTCCATGTTCTTTGCTGGGATTGATCCCTCCTCGTCTGCCAGTTCTACTCCTCACAGTCAGACCTGTCACTGAGGGGATGCTAAACTGCAGGAACACCAGCGCCGATGTGAGGAGGGCATGGGCAGGGAGGCGGTTCCCTCTCTGGGGAATGAACCCCTCCAGCTGCCAGGACAGTTTCCTGCAAATTCAAAATGAAATCAAGGAAAATGTGACTACCTGTACAGGAAAGCTTCAGCTGATGGAGCAGGGCCAGTGTCCCTGTTTGCTGCTGCCAAGTAGATCTTTATTTGACCTTGGGTGGGTCACTCAGGTCCAGCACCGCACTGTTACGGGCAAGGACTCTGCAGTCAGTCAGTCAGCACAGGGCCAGGTACTGCTGCTGGCTCTGCCCTTAGCATTCTGCTATCCATTTATTATTCATATTAAGCCTTCTAATACGCTTGTTTATAATATTGGTTTCTGCTCCACTAAAGACTTATGGACATGAAGATCGATTATTTTCAGAAATCAAAGTGAAGGGTACTTTATAAAGTCAGCATTTTAGCGGTTTATTCAGTAAATGAATGTCTTTTAGAATGCTTCTGTACATTGAAACAAATATCTGTCATAAATTACCTAGTTCAGGCCTACAATTTATATTTCTGAAAGCCAGGGAACGATCTAATATAATTCAGCCCTATCTCTGCACAAAATAAGCACTCTGTGTTCTTCACCCAATGTGAAAGCAAAGCGTTTGGAGGTCTCTTGAGCTGAGCTGCAGTAGCCAAGCTCAGCTGTAACACACAGTAGCTGGAAGCCAGATGAGCTTATGGTAGCACAGATTGAAGAGGGAGTGGTGTGATGCAGCCCAGAGCATCCCCTGCTCCTCTCACCTGTATTTCAGGACCCTGGGTTGCACAGGGACAATGCTTCAATTCAGTACAGAAAATGTTCTGTCAATTTTCTCCAGATCTTCGCAAGACATAGCCTGTACTCAATGTAAATATCAAGAATCTCAAAAAACTCTCACTCGCAGCACACAGAGCTAAATGAAAATGTCTCTTCCTTAGAGCTGGCACTGTTTAAAAAGCCTTAATGAGCTGCTGTTATTCATAAAAATGCTTTGTTTTTAAAGCTTGCTGTTTCATATTTAAAGTAACAGTTTTAAATGTGTCTTTTGCATCTCTCCAAATTTGCAACTTTTTTTTTTTCCTCCCACTTTCCTCCAAAGTCCATATTACAGAGCATACACGATATGATCTTGCAGATATTTCTCCCTGAGAAAAATCTAACAACTCATCAAATAGCAACTGGGAGGAAATATCAGCAGGGGAAGTTAATTTTAACGAGAAGAAAGGAAAACACCCAGAGACAAAAGACAAACCCAGTTTGTGCTACCAATGGAAACCACTTGGTCCCATGGAACCTCTGGAAATCATACCCAGAGGACTCTACTCATACAAGCACCTTTGCTGGGCTTTCTCTCTAGCTTCTTATAAGGTCCAGCCCAGCATCATGTAACATGGACATCTTGCTACACCTACATTATGTCTCCCTGAATTCTGCCTGCCTGCAAAACATTGAAGAATTGGCATTCTCTCTTGTTTTTTTTCCCAGGCAAGAACTATTCTTTTAATTACAGGTTTTAGTGTAATATAATGTCACTCCTGTGCTCTCGGGCACCCTGCTGTGTGTTTTTGCAGAGCAACAGTAGTATCCAAGCAGTGATAAGATCTTTATAAACCCATTGTCCTTGTTAAACAAAGAGGACTTTGATTCTATAGTAACATTGCATTTGGTGAAAACTTTGCAGACAGTCCTTTCCCTGCAGCCTACCAGAAAACGCTACCATTGACCTTCAAAGGCTTTTGAATTCATGTCTAGCAAAGGAACTGCAAGGTGAGCACCTGACTTTCAACCTGTTTGCCAGACCAGCCATTTCTGGCCCCACCTCAGCATATAACCTTCAGCTGTGGACTCTGAGCTTGCAGTCAGCACTTTTACCACCTGAGCTCTTTTAAATGCCTTTCAACCCCATTGCAAATGGTAATACCAGAGATAGAGAGAGATTAAAGGCTGATGGGGGATGTCATAGGAACTAGGAGATATCTCTCCAGTTCTCAGCCAATATTTTCCAGAAGCCTACTTCCTCTTATATCAGGATATGTATATATATAAAAATTGATCTGCCTTATGCAAATACTTCTTATCAGCAGATAAATGAGCCTGCACCATGAGGCATATGCGATTAAGGAGCCTGGGCTGAGGTGACACAGTGGTGGCACACGGTACCATGCAGAACAGCAGGTTGACTCTTTCCATCTAAAAAGTTATTTGTACAAACTATAAGGAACAAACCATTAAGCACAAATGACCCATTTAGCATCACTAAGCACCATTGACTGGACCCTCCAGTCAAACCTGTATGTGCCAGTTCAGGATTGGGGCGGGGGGAAAATGTGGCTTTAATCCCTTAAACTCTTGAGGAAAATAATATAAATACAAAACTGCATGCCTATGATCCAAGGTGCTATTGTGGCACCCAGGAGTGCACCAGCAATGCTTCCTTCCTTCTCATGACACTAATTCGGGGATCAGTTTCCAAGACTGCCATGTATTTAGTGTTTTTCTCATTGAAACCGTCCCCAGGATTTAGGGATCAGATTTAAAGCCAGGGACTGACTTCAGCAGCTTTTGAATCAGCTCCTTGTTTCTGCAGGTGCTGTGGGAACAGGGGTACATGTTGCCCTGCAGCAGTGTTTTTAAAAACCTGTTTGGGATCATCCCTCCCTCTGGCCACCTTTAGTTTAGCGGCTTAATCATCAGACAGGAACAAGAGTAGCTGAAAGATCTTCCACCTTCCTGCAATGAGTTAATTTTCTCCCCTTCTCTATCAGCTGTCATACATCTATATATATTGTCATTTGTTTCTTACCCTCCTCCAGATCAGAGAGCTGCTTAATCACTTCTTGTCAACTCCTGCCTTGCCATATTTTATCCTGCTTGTTTAAAATGTTGTTATTCACTCCCTGGTCAGCCAGTAGTAAACCAGAAAAGCAATCAATAAACGTCCTTAACTGGAGCTCAGGCTGCAAGCGGAAGCATTGTCTAAAACAACAGAGGGAGGATAAATCCTTGTTTCCTTCCCCCAGCTCTGCTGATTGCACGTATGCACTGATTCACTTGTCAGCTTGCCATTAGCATATGCACTCTCCGTCCCAAAGCAAAGGGGCTGTGAAGGAAAAGAAGGGAAAGCTCCATACGGGAGCAGCCAGTGTCCCCCTGGACAAGCTGGATCTCCTCTCCAGACTAGGTTCACACCTCCAGGACTTTCCTCCCTTGGGAGGGTTTGGGTGCCTGCAGCCTGTCCCCATCCCCAGCACCCAGAAGGGTCCAGCACTGTCCCGGCCCAGCAGCATCCCACAGACAGGCCACTGTGCCAGGGAGAGCCCCTGGCAGCCAGTGTCCCTGCTAAGGGCTGAGCCTGGGGATCCTCCTGCTCAGAGCTGGGCTCGACTCTGTCGTTGCTGGTGCTGGGGTCTTCCCAGCCAAAGCAGGTCTGGCAGATGGAGGAGCTGGGCAGGAAACATCCTTTGGTGACACTGTGAGCATGAAGCACAGATGTTTAAGAAGGGACAAGGGGACATTTTCAAGGGCAAGACATTAACTGGTTTTGCCACTCTGCAAGACAAGGCATCAGAGTGAACCAAAACCAGGGTGGCTGCAGCCACAAGGGGAACCCCACAGACACATGCCTTTTGGAGCTGCTGCCCCTTCAGAAGCAGGGAGGAAGCGGTCTCCTCTCCATCACGGCAGCCCATGGCAGGTGCCCCATCCCTCCTCACACATTGCCTGCCGTGTAGCTCATCAGCAGGAGCCAGGAATTTTCTCCTGACCTTGAGTGGCAGTACCTCTGCACCCCAAAGCCTCCAGACCCATAATTCTTCTCAGAGTTGCAAACACCGCTCAGATGCAAGAAATGTCCCCTCCTCCTTCTGCTCTCCTAGTCCCCCTCTATTGGGATTCTTTGGAGGCAAACAAATGCAGTTACACTCCCACCAGCCATCCTTTTGGAAACTGGAGAGATTATTCTTCTTACCAGCACTTTATACTTGGACAAAACCACAAGATTAACATAAAACAAAAGCAAAAATCCTTTAGGAGTGTTGCTGTTGCAGTTAAACTGAAATACATTGTCCAGACTGGGAAGTTGCCTCCCGTCATAATGTGCTGATGAAATTGAGAGGTACCAAACGCCTCTTCAAATGGCAACCTAAATAAGGGTTGTTAATTCTGCTGATGACACAACCAGTAACTGATGTGGAAAAAGGTTAGTGGGTGGAAAAATGATAGAAAGCAGTTATATTTTGTTCTGCCAGTGATGGAGTTCGTGTAGGTGACTCTGTCCCTGGGCGCTCTCACTCATCTCCAAAGCTCCCACCAGTCAGCACATGGGTCACCACGCTCCCATCTGGACTGAGCTCCTGAGCTGATGTTTTCATGCCATTTAATGCCACCATGATGCATGTCATAAGGCATAAACCTGGCATTAGGTGAGCACTTGGGACCTAAGCCAGAAGAAAGAGCTACCCTTTCTGGGGGCATTGAGCTGTCAGAGTGGCTTTCTGGGGCCAAGGATGCATGCTCAGACATTTAAGCATCTCAGCAGCATCCGTAGCCATGTGCCCTGGGACCAGTCACTGCTGCATATCCTTGGCACATTAAGCAAAACTGGCACAGAAAGGTGCTGCCCAACCTCAGCAAAGGGGTAAGAAACACTGCCGGGAGCAAGTGCTTGTAGGCTCAAACCCTCTATTTAAGTGGCCCCAAATGTAACACCGATGTCTTGTTAGAGACAATAAGAAGGCATCAGCTGTGTGGAATGGGCTTGCATAACAGCTGTTTTTCCCCAGAGGCATTTCAATAATCACTACATTAATTGTGTCCCAGTTTGTACATTTTAGCCCAGCAAAACCAAAACCAGTATCTATCTTATGCATGTACATTATAAGTCCACTTAAGCACACACAGCCCTGAGAGGTGGTTTGCTTTCCTGCTGCCCCTGCCTGGGATCCTGTGCATGTCTACAAGTGATTCCGTTGGTTTCCCTTATTATAACATTTTCTTGATAAAACAGAATGCTGACGATAGCTGTTAGATTTAATGGCAGTCTGTAGGATGGATCTTCTCCAGTTTTAGCCTTATCTTTCTCTGTAAGCCCTCAAAAATAAGTGTTCAAAACTTCTTAAGTGTTCCTGAGTTGGCTTACAGAGAAAAACTAGGCACATGAAGAACATGGAATGATGTTTTCCTTATAGACAACACCTATTAGGAAAGATTCAAATTAGAAATCCTCTACCATTAAACAAGTATGTTCCCTTGGGTAAATCAGGCATTCCAAACTAGGAGTTGGGAGGGTTCCAGAATTTGGGAACTGGAAAGTACAACTAATTTTCACTCCTGGACATGATGGACATGGTTTAGTGGCAGATTTAGCAATGTTGGGTTTATGGTTGGACTCAATGATCTTAAAAGTCTTTCCAACGTAAATGATTCTATGATTGCACTGCATTGCAACATCCTGAAATTATTTGGTGGACTCTGCTTGTTCCAGTAGCCTAATCTAGTCTGTGGTGAGCTCTGTAGGTGCAAATGTCACATAGTTACTACTATTCTATTTTCAATCCACTACTTGTACTCTGTTGGCCCAAACTCTACACAAAAACTCTCCTACGAACCACAGAGATAGTTGGATGAGAAGTTAGAAGAACCAAAGGGACTTTACAGTCTCAAATCAGAAGAGGGATTCCCAGGGCTAAAGTAGATCCAAAGTAGATAGGTGATACAACAATTGCAAGTAATGGAAGGAGGGAATATTGTAGGAAGAGTAAAGGGAACAGACGGTTACACAGATTGCTCAAAATATCCTTTCATTCCTGCCAGGTATTAGTCAGTCTTGTCTCCGACAATAATACATCTTCTACTAAAGGGGCCCTAAGAAACACAGTTTTCTGTCCTCCTTCTCCAAACATGATCCAACATCTTCTGCCTTGACTGGAAGCTGGGAGCAGGCACCCATGCTGTCGTGTTTGCAGCTGCCAAAGTGGAGAGAAAAAATTCAGGCAATCCTGGCTGGTCAAGTCATGTCTCACAGTCATCAGCTGTCAACAGTGAGACACTGGCTGTCCACACTGTCCTGTCCCATACACACCCTGAAATACACACCCTGAAACCAGAGAGCTACACACCCAGATGGACTTGGCCCACACTTTTAATACATTTTCCTTCTGCCTCCATCTTCTTTTGCTAAAAAACATCTTCCTGGGTGGCTCATGCTACAGAAAGGCTCCACTGCAACAGCATTTAGATACAACCAAAGTTTGAGAGATGCTATCATGGTGCCGGCTGGAAGAAAATATGTCTTGTTAACTCCATTCTCAGATGACAATAAGTGTCACATGAATCATTGCCATCCCAGCCAGGGAACACTATTAGTGTCAAGGAGAACAATAAACAAGATAAGGATTGCAGAAGAGCACGTGCAGCCCACTCTAAGTACTCCCATCACTAACAAGTCGATGCATGTGTGCAAAGAAATGTAAAGCTGAAGAAAGCATCCCTTATTCCTTGATGGAAGTCTGTGTCAACAAAACAAAGCTTCAAAAGCAGGACAAAAAGTTGAGCTCAAAGCTGTGCTGGCCACATTGTGCTCTTGGGTAACTTTGGATAAAGTCAATCTCCCTTCTGCAAAATAGGGATGATGCCTCCTTTCATGCATTGTTGCCCATCTGGATTTGGTGTTTTCTGAAGTTCTCATGAGTGACCATCCTCTGCTTCACAGAGGAGCTCTCACCTCTAGGTAGGAATCCCCAAAACCTAAATAACAATCTCAAACTGCTCCACTGCATTAAATGCAGAGGCAAGGGGCTCTGTAGTGGGCTGAAGACTACTAGATGTGGTCTCTAAAACCAGGAGATCCCTGTGAGGAGATTGAAAGCATCCTATTCAATGCCCTTTCTCCAACATGATCATCATTACTGTTCAAGAATACTCCTCTTTCTATTCTTTCCTCTTGTCTCCACTTCAAATGGCCTGTGACATTATGGCAAACTGGCAGAGAACAAGAGCATCCAGGAGATTTTTAATCAAACCATGCAACCAGGGTCTTTCCCATCTCATTCTGCCAGTCACGGATACTTGCTGTCATGCTCTGCTAATGCCCTCTACTCTGGGTCAGAAGTATCAACTTAGGACCTGATTGAGGCCCTCCGTGTCTGAGAAGGAAGGACTATTTCACAAGCTGATTCAGAGCCTCCTGACACTCAGGAGAAGGACTCATTTCCAGGCCTGATTCACACTGTTGTGGTCTGATTCAAACCCTCCTGGCCCAGCAGAGAAGCAGGACCATGACTCAGATGTCCAGGTTCACAGCAGGGTGACTTGGGACTGCCGCAGACCACAGCTGGGACAACAACTTCAGAAACACCTCTGCTTCTCTGCTACCTACTGAGGGACACACTACTGCCTGGGTGCTTGGGATGAGCTGTTCTAAGATGCACCTTGGACCAGATCAATACAAAGAAGCTGTATGTTCAGAGAAGAGTAGGACTTGAGGATATTCGGGCTGAGGTTGCCCCATGGATAAATAGATGCTAATCCACCTCTGGTGATCCCTGCGCTTCCAACCTGTTGCAAGAACCTGCCCAGCATGGCCCCTCCTTCTGACACGGTGCCAGGTCTTGTTCTGCTGCTGGACTGAGGCCCTTTGCACCCTGCCTTGAAGAATTCAGGGAGCTTTTTTGGCATCAGCAGCTCAGGGCTGCTGGGTTTTATACCTCATGCTTACACTTATGGGACCTGACAGTGGCTCTTTAATTCTTAATCCTTCTGAGAAGCAGACTGTGTGTTCTTTCCAACTCAGATCAGTCTGGACCTCATTAGTTCGTCTCACTTGGTTGTACCTAGAGGAGGTGTCAGATGTACAGACCCAGGCAAAATTGCAGTTCTTCACCACGGTGTTCCTGCAATCAAGGCCCATGACTTTTACATTAAATTGGAACTGAACTCCCTGGTAAAACCCCTTTGGCTTCCTTGGTAGGGAAGGCCAAAGAAGGTCTGCCTGCCTTCTGATTTCCCTTGGTATATTTTCCTTTTTTTGCCTTCCAGATTTCCACTTATGATAAGAGTTGAAGTTAGGGTGGATCATAGGATGCAAACTGCTATCTAGGAGGGAGAGGAGAGGAGAGGANAAGAAAAGAACCCTCTCCTGCAGAAAGTTTTGTAACTCATAGCTCCTTTGCAGAAAAAATTATCTAGGGGGTGGAGTGGACTGTAAACTTTGGCAGCTGATTTGGGACTACTGGGACCAGCCTGGTACCAACAAAAACCCTGGCTGCAGTTTGGGCTTGTGGAAGCTGTTAGCTAGACAGGTTCTCTAAAAGGACCAGTAATAATGAAAATCAAATATATATAAAAATGTCAGTAAACATAGCAGCATTTGAACCCTCCCCAGAGGCCTGGGAGTCAGGAACCAAAAAAGGAGAGTGGGATGTCTCTAGTGTCAGCTGCCTCTGGCTGTTGGCCGAAGACAAGAGTGAAGGACTCAGCTCTCCATTTTGAAGCCTTCACACCACTGAGGGTGCAACCTCCTGCAAGGAGAATCATGGCTCCAGAAGCCCAGTTCATAGAAGATCCCAAGATACAGTGAGACCAGTAAGCACTTTTAATGTGGAATTTTATGCCAAGAAATGCAGAGTTTCCTTCTACTCTTTAAGATTGGTTCTGCAGAGTAGTTTCTAGTTCAGAAAGGGCAAAAATGTCTGGCACGCCTGAGAGCTGCCTGAGCACTCATCATGGAAAGAGGCAGAGCTTTTCCTGGGCACCGCAGCCCCGTGATTGTTTGCCTTACTAAAAAAAGAGAATCTGACTTTCTTAACCCTGAGATCTCCAGCATTTTCCGCAGCACACATCAGACCAGTCACAGGGAGCCAAGGCTGAGGGCTCAGCGTGGTGATTGCTGGCTGAGTGGGAACAACACACTTGCTGTTACACACTCACAGTGTCCTCAGCTGAAGAAAAGTAAAATCTCAGCTCTGTGGGCAACAGAAAACAGGCAGGGCCATTGGTCGAGGGGGAGCAGGGTTTGAGGTGGGCTTTCCAAAGGGGCAGGTGTGGACTGGAGCCAAGCACCAGCATCCCTTCTTAAAAAGCCATCTTCATTAAGATTTGAGAAATGTTTCATTGTTATTTGTTGGTTTTGTCTTGGCCCTGTTAGGCGAAGCACGGCAGGGTCAGAGAGGAGGGGAAAAGATGTGCTAAGGAGTTAAGCATGCTTTCACACCGCATCTCAGGGAAAATATTTTCCTCATGTTGCTTATACTGTGGGATTTCAAAATGCACAGCATCTTGGAGACCTAGCGCCAGCCTCCTGACAGTTAATGCAAAACAAACAGCACATGGTTAAGTAACTCTTTTCTATATGATGCAGCTGCAATGTGTCCTTTATTGTCACTAAAAACAAAGAAGCTGGAAGTAAATTTTTTCAGTCAAATCAGAAGAGATCTAAGTGACCAACAGTCCCACTGCTATGTCAGCCCTGAACGTTTCTTTTTTTCCAGAGACTGATGCAAGCTGAGATATTTGCATTTGCTGGCTGGCTCTCATGTGATCACCGTTGTGTCACTCCCCCAGTTTCCATCGCAAGAGGTATATCAGCAGATAAGTAATCTATGCAGTTACATTACCACTTTCCTCTTTCCTCACTAAAGAGCAGCATGCGAATGGCACCGAATCACTAGCACGGCCAGAGTACAGGAATCCATACCTCTGGGCTGCAGGAGGTAACAGCCTGGCTTGGCAGTGCTGGCTCTCCTTCCAGCTATGTTCAGCACCCCTGGGTGACCTTGCTAACATTTCAAGCCACACACCCCATTTATCTGAGCAACATGTAACCCAGATGTAAGCCTGCATATGGCAAACTGCACCTCACACTGCTTGAGCAAGAGCTATGTATTTCCACTTTTCCCTGTTTCTAGTAGAATGTTTCCTGGTCCCTTTTTCAATAGGGGCAAAACTGGCAGATCTGGTAGAACCAGGGTAAATACAGTCACTTTGAACACAAATGACCTGGCATGCGGTTTATCCTGAATTAATAACTGGGCCTCAGTTGATTTACAGTTAGTGTAACTCCACTGATTTCACTGCCCTCCTCCTGTTCATGTGAACTTTCTTTTTGGCCCACAGACTCCAGACCATTGTGTTAAAAGGACTCAGCATCACCTCTCCATCACCACCACACCTGCACCCTGTCTTCTTCACAACTTCACCCTGAGCAGAAGCCTGCTGATGCCCAGGGGCTTTGCTCACTGCGGGGGTCTGCTGGCATTGAAGTAACTGTTTCTCTTTTATAATTAAAAAATCAAAAGGAAGTACATTCATGAGAGAAATTATGTTTTTATATTATCTGCTGCCCATCTCTGGAAGGTGAGGGTACAAGAAAAATACCGATTGTGAAATGAGTAACAATGTCACCATAGACTTAAGCTGAAAGAGGTTCAGACTCTTGTTGTTGAATCAGAGAAATCCCAGCTTATTTATTGAAGTCATGATCATCTTCCTTCATTTCTGATTTTTTTGGTGCAGTATATGCAGAAGTTTCCAGGCCCTGATCTTGTCTGACCTTTACTGAATGACCCTTCTTAGAGCCAGCTATTTGGTACCAGGCTGTCAGGCATCTCCTTCCTTCACCAGCTGCATGGGAGCTGATTTACTTGCCCTTTAAAAAAATCATCTTCCCCTAGATCTTTCTTCTTCTAATTACCCAAACCTTTGTTTCCTTTGTACTGCCTGATAAGTGCTATTTATATCCACAGCTGCTGAAGTATCTTCTTCCTGATAGCAGGTGAAGAAGATTCCTATCACAGCACATGCTCTAAAAATTCTAATCTGTTTTCTAAAGTCATTTGATGCTACCTGTCTTTTGCCTTGTGGAAACTGCCTCTCTGTATTCTAGCGGCATGCACAAAATGACAGGAATGTCCCTTGGAGGGGGGCAGAGCCATGAAAATTGGAGGAAAGCACCAGGATAATACAGCTAAACTGACTGCAAGCTGAAAATGATGGTTCCACCTGCCCTGCAATGAGGCACTGGGGCTTCTCCAGCTTTTGTGGAGGAACACACCAGTTATCCTTTCCCTTGTGGGAGTAGTTTTCTGATTGTCTGTCTCATTGAACCTCCTCACTCTAATGGCACAAGAGGAAAATAGAAAGCAACAAGAGGAGAAGATGGTGGAAGAAACACCCCTTTTAGCAACAGCTATCCCATATATTACTAGAAGTATGCTTGAGTTTGGAGATCGCTATCCTCTGTGGAGTTATAAATCTGCACCAAATTCAGAGGACACATGTTGGTCATACAGGAGGGTCGGTTGCTTCTGACCTTGTAGCCTGTGCTGCCAATCTCATCCTATGCTGCAAGCAGACCTCACATCGACCTGCTCCATTCAGCTACATCCAGGCAAACGTTCCCAGGGTCAGCAGCACCTGCACTGCAAAGCCCAGAGTCAGATTTGCAGCTTCTTCCATGTAGCATCAAGAGATCCAAATCTTTGTTGCACCTGGGGATTTTGAGCTCTGCTATTTGTTTTTTTAATTCACACCTGAACTCAAATGGGCTTGGTTCACTTTTGTGTCAGTCAGGCTTCAAAGCAAATGTGGTTAAAATTGAAGCTGGTGTTAAAACTGACCCTCATATTAGCAATTTCACTGCAATTATTGAGAAACTTTTCCACTTAACCTGGCACCACAGAGCCTCCAGGCTCAGCTGCATGACCAGTGATTATAGTCCATCCTAGTCAAATGAAGAACAATGCTACTGACCCGGCTGAGAAAGGAGCACAAGCTCAATTCTCTGTAGCTTAAGGAATGTTTTTTGCCACACAAATTTGCAGACCAAAGGGCAGAGGCTCTGGTAAGAGCACTGAACCTACTCACTGCAGCGGTATGCCAGGCAACAAAACTGTTATGGACTTGGTCCCATAGTACCTCAGCAAGATGCATCCAGGAAAGCCATTGCAGGATTCAGGCCTCAAAATCTATGCTAATTGCTTGAGCATACTCAAGAGTGAACTGATGCGCAGCCATCAGTCCTCAGCCTTTAAAAGTTTTGCAATTGCTCCTTGTGCCAAAGGAGGAATGAACCAACTGCAGCTCCCTCCGGGGAGAGGTCAGTGGGCTGCACCCCAGCAAATTGCTGATCTGATGATGGTGTCTGCTGGCTTCAGCTTTATCTGGCTCATTCCAGGCACCAATGTGCTACAGCAATTAGTTTTAATTCAAGTGCTGGCACCTTGCACTTAAGTTCAATGTACTGGCATCTCATGTGAGACTGACAAGATGTACCACTGCTCCAGGAGCTATCTTAGTAACACTCCACTGCCAAATATTTTAAAGGGGTGTTGATGCTAAAGAGATGCTCTGAGTAACTTGCACCAGAGGCAGTTTGGTGGGCCCACTGTAACATACATGGAGGCAACCCCCAAAATAATCATCAGCAGTGCGGAACATGTGATAATATGTCAGATAAAAACAAAAAGCAGACACTGCTGTGATCCCTGAGTAATGTGCCATAAAGAAGGGCAGTAACTTCATATGAAAACAGTTACAGAGCTATCCACAGAGGGCAAAGAGCAGGAATTCAAAGCAGAGCCATGAGAAGAGAAGAGTATTTCTGTAAGAAATGAAGAAAAAGTCTTCAGAGTGAGAAGAGCCATCAGGAGCAGAACAGCCCCTCGAAGACAGCTAAAACAGCACAGTGAGAGCATCGAATAGACTATGATATGACCATGTGTATCTGGATTCTGAGGGCAAAAAGGCCACATTTATTGTGGTTTTTACCTACCATGCCAGTCCCCATGCATGATTGACTGACACCGGTTAGACAGCCACTGTAAAACCCTGTGCCCTGGGAATGCTGTACATAGTGTAGCCCTCACATGTGCACTGGGGACGAGGAAACATCTAAGTGATACTTTACATGTTATTGGAACCTAATAACCTATAGTCACAAAAGTTGCTCTGATTCACTCTGATTTTGGACTTCTCTGCCTTGGAAAACCTAGCCTAGCACACAAGAAAATGTCCTGAGAAAACACTTGGTAAAAACCCTAGTCCTTGTCACAGCTCTTGCGTTGGGCTCCTGGGAACAGGGGTGCCAGGTTCCAGCAGCTGCAGGGCACAGTGAGTGGAGCACCAGCCTGTCATGTGCTGCAAAACATGTGCCGGGGGCATGGCACCAGCAGCAGCCATGCCGCAGGATTAGAGGCTCTTTGGCATTCCCAGGAAAAGGTCCACATTCCCCAGGTGGGGCTGCAAGGGGTCCTTGCCTGCCCCTGTAGCCCTCCATGCACATCCACATTTATCCACGGGCACCGGGGAGCTCCCCCTGCAAGGTGCTCTGGACTCCTATGCTGGCCCCCACCAAACACATGCTTCCCTTTCCTCCTCAAAGCATCCCTCCAATTTTCACCGAAACAACCTGACCTCATCCCAGAGGTGGTACACACAGAGACTTCCAGACATGCCAATGAGCCTCTGGCTGTGCCCAGCCAATGAGACTTGCTTCCCCCGCTGCAAGAGCCCAGCGCTGGGTACAAGAAATCCCATCTGCCCCCTCCCTTCCCAGGACAGATTTGCATATTGGGTCAGCCGCTTATTTCCAGGGCATAATATTATTCATGAAGATTTTTGCAGCCCCCAAATCCTTGGTTGTGATTTGTTTGTTTCTTTCTCACTCCCTCTTCCCTGTTTTTTACTCCCCTTTGGCTGTTGGTCTGTTAAAAAAAAAAGTTTCCCTTGGCTGTACTTTCAGTAGGACATTTCAAAGTCAGGCGGAGACGGGTACTAAATGAGGATAGATGCCAGGTTCCTTTTCACTACATCCAAAACTACTAGAATAGCAGCGAAAGCTGTAAATTAGGTCAGCTTTGCACAAGAGCTTCCTGAGCTTTTGCTGGGAGCGATGCTGCACAGCCTTCGGGGGACTATCGCTTTAAACAGATCTGGTGCATGTTGTCTTGGGGGACTGGTGTGATGCAGAAAGACCTCTCCCAGGGCTGCCCCCTCCCCTTATATAGACACAATTTGGGACCCAGACCTGCTCCTCTGAGGGTGCACAGTCAGGGGGAGGCACAGGAACCCTGCAGCACCCCAAGGCTGGGGCCTGAAGGCCAAAGGTGATAGTGAACTTGAATATGGGGCAGGAACCCAGCCCATAGAGGAGAATATCTTGCACAAGGGCAACATGGGAAGCAGCAGCAACTCTTGGATGAACAGCAACAGGCTGAGCAGCAATGCTGAGGACTGAGATTGCCTGAGGGAGATTCCCATCAAGTGGCATGCAGCTTCCAGACATGTCACTGTAGAGGCTCAAAACCACCTTTTTGGATACAACCAGCGAACCAGAAGGATTGCTGGTGCCGAGATGCCTCCTGTGCCAGCAGGCAGAAGGACAGCAGCTGGCTGCATGTGCTCTCTTGCCAGTTAAGCCGTTGCCACCTTACACCGTTCAAAAAGTGAAGCCAGTTCTTTGCTCCCTGAAGTGGAAGATTAGCTCCCTGATTTTGTCAATGTGGAAGCAAGCAAGTGGGAATATGGGCAGGGGATATTTTGAGAGAAATTCCTGTGGAAGAGAATTAATGATCTCATATGACTTTCCTGACTTTGCTGAGCACTTGCTGTTGCAACACAGGGAAGAGCTAAGAACAGAGCAAAAATATATGCTCCCTCTCCAGAACACTCACCCAGCTTCCTCCGACCTACAGCTGAGGGACGTCCTGATTTATGGGTGATGCCTCTGTGTGTTTAGCAGCCCTGGGCATATTTGCCTTCAGTGACTTTGTCTAATTGCTTTTTGAACCCATGTAACCTTGGGGCAATGTGTCCCACCCTTCACATGTGTGTTTGGGAATACACAAGCTGTCTCCTCTTTGCTCACTTGGATTTTGGAGTCCTGCCCCATCCCATGCGTCAGTGCTGTCTCTTTGCCTGGGGCAGGACCAATCTCCTGGGCCAGGGACAGGTATGCTGGGAGGAGAGAAGGAAGGAGGAACAGGTCCAAGTCCTCAGCCATTAATGGAAATGCAGAAGCACAAGGAATGTAATTAGTGTCTTGGCATGGTGCTTGAGAAAGGCAGAGAAGCACGTCAGAGGGAGGAGGAGAAAGGGATCAGAGGATAAGCCGTAGAGCAGAGGTCATGAAAACAGAAAGCAAAGCACAGGACAACATTGTGAGGGTCCTAAAAGACAAAGGTCTCCTGACTTGGGCAGCTCCACCATGCCTCTCCTGGTGGCTTCAGGCACTTGTGGGGACTCTGGGGATGTAGGTGACAAAGCCAATGGTGTGAAGGGCTTCTTCAAGGATCTGCAATCCTTTCAAAAACCTTTCTACCTTGAATGCCACTTCTGTGGTTTCCATGGAGATGTCATGAATGGAAGGGTGAGCAGAGGTCCACATGTTCTGGGTGGGAGGGACTGGCAAGTCTAAGCAAGTAAATAGATACAAATTAGCTAGGAAAATTATCTCACTGCCCTGATGATTGCAGGAAGCACAATGGAGGTTCTCTTGTGGTGTCCCTTTGAGATCTTTGTGTGCTGGAGGCAGGCAAGAGGAGAGAGAGTGAGGAGCATGAAGATCTCCTTACCACCTCCAGCTAAGCTCCCCAGACTGTGAGAAAATAGCCACTTTCTACCTTAAAAGGCAACAGCAGACCTTCAGCAAAGCCTTGAGTTTGCTTAAACTGCAGGAGCGAACCACTGCTTGGCTCACAGTGTCCACCTGTCCCTGCTTCCTCCCAAATGATGCAACCATCCTCCTTGGCTGTGCTCCCTGCAATGTGGCCATTGTGCCCCAAGATGGGGCGGTGGGGTGATGGTCCACAAACGGGGAGGAGGGAAGGCTTGGATCTCTCCATCGCCGCGTGTTTATTTGCAAGATGCTGTTGTGTTTGGATAGAGCTCTGGGCAGGATGTGTCTGCAGTAAACACAGGAAAAGGGCTGACGCTGGAGTTGAGTGGAAGGGCTGGCAATGGTTTTAAGTTTTAATTAAAACGGCCCCTCTTGGGGTAGCATGTGATTCCTGAAATGATGGCAGATAAAGGCAGGCAGGTTGCTGAGGGCTCCCTCTTCAGGTTGCTGTGGAGGTGCCTTGGTCCTTTGAGTTTTCTTTCCAGAAATGGCCCAAGGAGGCACCAGATACACCTGGGAAAACACACGCATGGATTTAAACACTGAAACATCACCTGACAATTTCCTTCAACCTCAAAATCAAGCATGTGTTTGAGACAGAAACAAAACCTCCCTTGTGCAGTGTCGGTCGTGCGCAAATCCTCCTCAAGGCCAGTGCTGCTTCTTGACCAGGAAAAAAGAGGGACATTAAAGAAATCCCAGGTTGTGGCATCAGGCCCTGTAATTTCTGTGTCTGTGCTCAAAATGGCTGACGGCCTGTGACTGGATTTTCCATGGAGCACTGCCCTCTGCTGTGGGCTTGCCATTCCCTCACGTTTCACTCTTCACGAACCCTCCTGGTAGCAATAATCTGCAAAATAATGGTGGTCTCACGAAATTCTGGGCCATTTGCTGCCTATTTGTCTGCTTGATGTCCTACAGGTATCCCACAGAGCAGAGGCCTCCTCAAAATGTGAGGGAGAAGAAATACCAACAGAACAAAAGGGAGGAACAAGGGGCAAGGAATTTGGTCAACGTATCTCCTTACCCCAATGAAATCCCTTACTGATACCTGAGATCTGGGGACATCTGGGTCTGCAGCAGCTGCAACCCAGGCCTTTGACACCGGGGCTTACCCTGTTGTGTGGGCACATTGTGTGACTAATGCAGCAGGTGGGGATGGATGGGACCAGTTGAGCACAGTTGCTGTGGCAAGCACACGTGTATGTGAAGGGCTTGAGCAATTTTACTGCTCAACAGCAATGGAGGAAACACACAACTCTAAAGCATTGCTCATCTTAGCGCTAATAAGGTGCTTGGGCCAAACCCTCAGCCATGATGCTCAGAGAGTTACAGTCCTGCACATTCAGCATTCTCGTAAAACTTTCCCAACCAGTCAGGACATAAAAATGTACCTCAGTGATGTTATATTTGCAGCAACCAAACCCTCCCATGTAGATATCTCACTTGCTGATGCTGAGGAAGTCTATTTGGCAGAACAACGTGATTTTCACGATACGATTTTTTTTTTCAGCATTGACAGGGCTAGTGTTTAAAGCCTTCTCAACACTTTAGCCACGCTTGGGGTAAGTCTGATAACTCAAAAGTCTGATCTCTGGTAACTCAATCTGTCATTGAGTGTGTGGTTTGCTTGCAGCTGTGCTTCTGGATGGCCTCATTTTTACAGTGGATAATGTATTTCAAAGGTGCCCTCACGTCCCATGGAGGTGATGCTGTTCTTCTCATTTCTGGTAGATGAACTCAGTAACCGAAGACCCAGCCTTTCACCTGCTAAAGTCGATCACAACTTTGCCCTTGTCTTCAGGAGGGAATTTTGCCTTGCCTTTGCCTTTGACTTTCTGTTAAAGAAGGAAGAGAAAAGGTAGAAGAAATAAATAAAGTCCTGTTAGCATCCAAGGAAAAAGAGCTGCAATTTTTGTAAACAAGACACAAAGAGGACAAGAAGTTTTGGAAACCACATGCATTCTAGATTAAATGAGTTTAGCATGCATTTACTCTGAATAAACCACGAAATATCTTGGCAAAAGTCTACCCTACAGTAGATTGTATAGTATTATATGGTAGATTATAAAATGACTAGTCGGAGAATATCTTGATTGGCAGATAAGAAGAGGTGTCTGCTGTAGTGCGATTCACAAAACGAAGCCCTGGGGCACTGCTACCTACAAAACAGCAATTCCACCCACGCCACAAAGACACGGCTGCAAGCAAAGGGAAGGGAGAGGAGGGTTTCTCATACAGTTGTAATTGAGACCTTGGGGAAGAAGAGATGGAGATGGCTCTGGGAGGGGTTATTTTAGCCAGGAAGAAGGCTTTTTTGGTTGACATTCATACCAGGAAAACCTGTTGGCTTTGGTGAACAGTCAAAGACTGTGAGAACCATTGCACCATTCCCTGTTTGTTTGGCAGACACAAGGTTTGATTCTGCAACCTGGGTTCTTATGCCCCATGTCAGCAACTTCCAGCAAAAGGTAGAAAGTTTATCTTTATAGTGACATCTGTGGCTGAGATAGGAACTGAGATAGTAGGTACTGAGGAACATCTCTGCTGGCCTGAAAAATCACCAAAGGATGCAGTTAAAGCATGTTTCTGCATTCTGAATCCTCCATCCACTTTGCAAAGTCTTTCTGAGAAAGGGACCTTTTTTTTAAACTCTTCTGCTATTTATTTTTTTATGTGATTCACTGTTGCCATTAAATAAAATGTATCCAGGTTATAGGAGAGTGAATTTATGCAGGGATTAAAATAGGCTAACATTATGCCATTGAAAAATTACTTAGCTTGCTACTGAATGAAAGCTCAGTGCTGACCTGCACAAGTATTTCTGCCCAGGAACAAAAACAGGTCTAAAAGACAGAAATGAGAAGACAGCTGGCAGGATGAAATGAAGAAAGAGAGAATGTCAGCTGCCTCTCTGGGGACCAGGAGTCTTTGAAATGAGCCCTGCCAGACAAAACAGAAGTCCTGTTGCTGGGCTCTAGCAAAATATTAGCAAAGGCCAGATCCTGTATGCCTCAAGGCTGGGGTACATCAATGTAAGACAAAAGAGATAAGCAGTGGTGAAATGTGAATGCTTCAGCTCAGCATTAAGGCTCATGTCCCACCAGTCTCTGCTCCTCAACACACCCAAGAGAAAGGGAATGAGTTTGCCATGGCCCTAAGACTGGCACCCATCAATACTGAAGGCAAACTCTAATGATCCCTCATGCTAACCCCCTGCAAAGGACAAGGGACAAGAACTTATGCTGAATGCATCAGGAAAATGGATGGAGGGATCCAGTATGGGTCTTCTCCTCTCACTGCCATTATGATCCGTCTCGGGTCTAAATAGGGTTTCCCACTGCCAAGCCACACTGTTAGCTGATGTAGATGGACTTCACGTGAGTTTAGGGCAGCTCAGCATGAAGGTGCCTTCCAGTCAGCAGAAGCTATCAAAGAGAATGTAGTCTATTATAACATGTGCTCTTCTACAGAAACATGATGAGTACCCTTCCTCCAGCAACACAGGAGGATGACCAAGAAGTAGAGGCAGTGCTGAAAAAAAGTAAAACATGTGATCTCTAATATCAGGAGAGCTTCTTCAAAGAGCTCGTGTCTTTCCTCCAGTGGGGAAAGTAGAGTTGTTTACTCTTTTTTTGGTCCAATAGTAGTGGGTGTAATTAAAAGCAGCCAAAAGCATGGCCTGATTTGTTTGACTCACTGACAATCTGAATAGCTGCCTCGTGTTTTGTTCGGCTGCACCAGAAGCCAGCCCATTTTGCAGGGTGACACAAGGCAGGGGTATAGTGGGTGAATAGCCCCCTTCCTAAGGAGACCATTTTTTTCCCCTGAGCCACTAGGCTCTATTGGCATTTGACACTTTGGATAGTTTTTCCTCCCGTGGGTTTTCCTTATTGCTATTTTCGGGACATTTCAGAAGTGCAGCGCAACCTTCGCCTGTTCAGCTTCTCTCTGACTGTAAAAAAGCCTCCCTGCATCACTAACCATCTATGTGTTTGGTACTAAATTATCCATCAGAGCTCCTTCAGTAGCAGAGGGAGTTGATTGCACTGTCTTTACAGAGGATAAAAATAGCAAACATCAGAGGCGAGGGCAGCAGGGAGGGCTGAGGCAAGGCTCACAAAGGCAGAGTAGCACTTTTACTGCGACTGAAGTTGGTATCTTCACCTGCAGACAGCGAGGATTGCTAAAAAAAGATCTATTTTCTGTAATCGATCGAAATGTAAATGGCAGTGTCTGAATTCATGTTGATGACCTTCATCTGTTAGGCAGGGAACGAGACACTTGATGCTGCAAATTTCCCTGCAGCAGCCTGAAAACTCCCAGTCGCCAGCCTAAAGCCCCTGCATTCTTCTTCAACTGACTCTGGAAAACAACCTTTTCGGTGCCAGTGCTGCTCTGAGCTCACATGCCCCAGTGTTCCAGGAGGCACAATGAGCTCCCTGGGCTCTGACAGGAGGGAAATCAGCTCCTTGCAATTTTTGCAACTGCTAAATAAGTGGAGCACCCTCTTATCTGACTCTTCTGAACTCTGGCCCCTGCTCACCCCCTTCCAGTTGCTCCACTCCTAATCCAGGCTCTGACACCCTTGCTCCACCAAGCCCGTTGGCATTGTTGATGCAGTGAAGCAGCTCTCCCTCCAGACCTTGCTGAGAACTGGCAAACTCACTGTTGTTTGTAGCCCAGAAGCAAGGTTGACACGCAGAGGCGGGAGTCATTTGCCGATAGTGTGTTTGAAGTGGGGAGGAGGTGGGATTTTTCTCCTTTGGCCCATGCACTGGTGAGCCTGTGGTCTCCAGCATGTCTTGTGCTGCCTTCCCTGCTCCCTGCAATGGGCTGGCCCAGGAAAGCGCAGCCATCTGGCAGCTTCTATGTGTGAATGATGCTGCTAAAGAAATGAGGATTTCACATTCAGATCCCTTTTTTTGTAGAAGTGCCAATCAAGCATGTGCTACTTGCACTGGGAAAATGGTTTCAGAAGTTTGCCAGGATTAATAGAGCTTCATATCAGTTCAGTGAAAAAAAAAACCAAAACAATAGGAACACATTTCCCTACAAGTCCAGGTGGTTTTAGGCCCAGAATTCAGCTTTTCTGGGGCTAAAGCTCTGCATGGACATAGAAAGGATCCAGTTATCAGAAGCATTTCAGGAGACAGCAGAGGAATACAGCGCAGGAATTCCACCAAAGTACGGATCAAAGTGAAGCTTTTGGTAGAGAGTTTATATCCTTTATCTGAAGATGGGGACATGCTCTGGTAGCAGAACAGAATCAGATCTCATTTTCACTGGTATGAAGGACTGGTGACACAAATTTTAGGGATCTGAAACTACATTCTATGTTACAATAAGAGCTGAAAAATTAGGTAGTGAATCCTTTACTGTGCCCTAGTACCTTCTAGGGCATTGTCAGAAATCAGAAGCCCACAGACATCTGTTCAGCAGGAGCATACCAGGGACATACCATTTATTTATCTGTGATCACTTTCTTGTAATATTAAGCTTTTATTAATCAATTACAGGGTATCTGAATCCCAGAAATGCTGATGCTCTGCTATTTCAGTATCTGAAGGGGGCCTACAGGAAAGCTGGGGAGGGCTATTTTACTAGAGCTTATAGTGATAGGACAAGGGGTAATGGGTTCGAACTGGAAGACAGTAGATTTAGATTACATGTAAGGAAGAAATTTTTCACTCTGAGGGTGGTGAGACACTGGAACAGGTTGCCCAGGGGGGTTATGGATGCTCCATCCCTGGAGGTGTTCAAGGCCAGGTTGGATGGGGCCTTGCACAACCTGGTTTAGTGGGAGGTGTCCCTGCCCATGGCAGCGGGGTTTGGAACTAGGTGATCTTTGGGGTCCTTTCCAACTCAAACCATTCTGTGATTCTATTATTTCAGCACTGCCATCAGCAATCCTTCCCCCAAAAGCAGACCGTGAACCTGGTTCATCCATGACCTATGCACTTTGTAGGAGCACCTGTGCTCTATTAGATCAAGCAGTCTCTGAGAGCACATCTCATACTTTCACATGCAAAAAGCTGTGGATATCCTTAGAAATTAGACATAATATTAAATTCCCAAGAATTTGCTTGAGAAGCACAGAGCCAAACCACCCTGGCAAAGTGTCAGTGCTACTGGCCAGCTCCTCAGGTTGTGACTCATGTAAAAAGAGTTCAGTGCTCCTGCGTGGGTGCAAAGGATCAAGACTTGACACATGCAAACATCTGCACTCTCAGATGGGACCTAAACAGTGAGGATCTGCCAAATCCTCCATGCTTCCAACAGCTCAAATATCTCCAGGGTTAGTGCTGAATGCAGACCATGGGGTGGGGGGAGCAAGTGGCCGCACTTAGGCTGAATTTAGCACAAAGAAACTGTAATAATCTGCCTTCTTGCATGTATGACTAATCACAAGTTACATATCCAGCACTATGCTAGTGGTTTCAACTGTTGGAGACACTAAAACATGGAGAAGAAACAGTCCAAAATGATCCTGCTTTGCTTAAAAGTTACATCTGCAACTTATAAAGCAAATTGCCATGGTAAATAGCTATCAGTAAGGCTGAATCATCTCCCCATCCTCTGCACATTTTCACTTTGACATTTGTTGTCCTTCGTCTTCTATTTAATGAGCAAGTAAAATACATTTGAAACTCGTGTTAGTGCATTCTGGCAGTTGAAAAACTATTTTACAGAAAAAAATACTTTTAAAACTCGTCAGTGTAAAGAGAGTACATAGAATGATTCACCTATGCTATTGTGCATTTTATTCTGGTCTGTAGCAAATCAGAAATAATGAATCTGAACATCCAAAGTGATTAATACCTCATTTTCTCTCTGTTTTTCATTGGCATCAGCTCCACTAAGCATTGATACATTAAACTTTGCTTGGGTAAACCAAGCTTTGATACTTCAGCTTTACATATTTTGGGTATGAAATATGCATTGAGATATGAGTTTTTATACATCTCAATATCTTGAGATATGTACCTCAATTCTGAGATTTGTTATTTAGGAGAAAACTGAAGTTTAATAGCAGCTGTAAAAAAGATGAGCATTTCCTATAGATGAGTTTTGTGAAGATAGTGATGTGATAACTGGTCTCTGTGTTACTAGCATCCCATTAGCCCTTTTTCCAGCCCATTACTAACATCAGGAAAAATGTGTCTTTCTGAATAACTTTCATGTGGGTACAGTGTCACCAAAATCCTCACAAGGCAAGTATCAAATGCAAAGGACTCCAGCCACTACATCAGGCAAACCAAGTCACTTGACTTTAAAACCACTCTGGGGCTGTCCCAGTGATATGTAGACAACAATGCTTTCTAAATGGAAATAAATTGTTACAAATTCAGGGCCAGACTTACTGCTAGTGTAAACTGGCAGCTCTTCACTGACTTGAAGAACTTGTGCTAGAATATGGCAGAACCAAATTGGACCTAAAGCCAGCCTGATGGCTTCAGGTCAAATTACAAATCAGATAGAGCCTTAAAGAGAAAAATCAAGTATGCCCCAAAAATATTTTAAAAACAATTTTAATAGAATGTGGTAATGCAACATAAATCACCTGGGAAATCCAAACAGTTGACAGCTTTCTCAAACAGACAGTAAAAGCAAAACAGTGAAACCTGTTTGTTTATCAGCACTGGGAGCTGAACCTGGGAGTCCTGCGTGGTAAGCGCGGAGCAGCCCACGCGCGTGTAACTGAGACCGTGGTGGGACCTCAGCCGTGGTGATCAGGGGCGGTTTGGAGCAATGACTTGTTCTGCAGAGAGGAGCTGTGCCATGACGCATAGAGCTGTAGGCTTAGCTATTTATGAATCCTTGGGAGATCGGTGGGAATCCTTGTCAAAAGCTGCAGAATATGCTGGAAACACGAAAAAGGAGCTCTGTTTGTTGTAGGAAGATGAGCACTTGTTACCCAGTGACAGCAAGACCTCACCTATGAAAGCCACTAATAAGCTTCCCCAAACTCCATGAGGTGGTGATCAGAAATGTCACGGAGCATTGCCCCAGTGTTGCATTAAGGGGTTAATGCCACCTACTGAATGACCTGTTCTGTGTAATGAAAATACATGGGCTGAGCTCATCACTACCCAGTCCTGATGTGCATGGCCTGCAAGAGTCTGTGAGATGCTGAAACAGAGAGAGCAGAGCAGTGGGCAGGGATGCTTGTGGGAGAGAAATAAGTATGTTCTTTGTGATAACTGTCTCCAGCGAGCAAGGCAGCTGGACAGTCAGGCATATCAACTCAAGGGAAACAAAGGTGAGCACAAGCAGGGGTTAAGGAGGGATGGGCAAGGCATGGTCTGAATCAATTATCGCTACTATTAAAGTGCAATTTTAAACAGCAGGTGGATAGAAATATTAATAAAAAGAGTGTATAACTGGTAACTGGTCAGATTTAGCTGCTACCTTTCTGTACAAGAAGCAGAAGATGAGCTCAGACAGTTATTGACTGAAGGGAGTCCTAAAGGTATGATCTTTAAGTCATTCCCTAGTTAGCTCCAGACACAGGCAGCATTCAGTCTTCTGAAATGCCAGAGGGACACCAAACTCCTCCTGACATGTCCTCATCTTGCCTGAGGCTCCCGTGGCTGCCATGTGCTCTCAGTGACACCTCAGGCCCCCTTGCACAGAAGCAGCCACTGCCTAATGAGGTCTGGGATTTGCCAATAGCAGTGCTTGAAGCAACACTATTTCCATGAGCAGTTCTGTTCCTTATCCTCAGACTGCCCTTTTATTTACAAGAGGAAGAAGAAAGATCATTTGCTCCTCACCTCAGGGGAATGTTGTAGTCAGGTCTTACATTGCTGAATAGGAAAGTGCAATGATTACCCCCTTAACAGGGGTACTCTGCTCTTTGCAGAGATGCTCTATACTCAGTTATTTTCTCAGTGCCCAAGGCATCACACCTTTCCAGTGATACCAAGCTCTGGCAACATATTTATCCTAGGGCTTGTAGGGTTCAGTGTTATTTTTCATAACTCAGAGTTATAAAATTTATCCTTTTGACCTGACATTTCAAGCCAGCACAAAATCAATAAAGCACATTGAGTCATCAACCAGCTTAAAAAATTAACCCAGCTGCAAGCATCGTTGCAACAGCAACAGAAGAGCACTACTATTAAACAGTCGGAAGTGTCATTAGTCCCCAGTCTGGTCTATCACTCCAGTCTTTGGGGTGTTTCAGACTGATTCCTTTCCATCGTGTCACTTAAGCAGCAAAGGGGAATCTTTTATAAGCTGAGAAAGGGCTGTGGTAGCAGCTGACGTGATTTATGTTTAATAAAGGCCCTTTAGTGCCAGGAAAGAGGGGCCCTGCCAAATCTCAGGCGTCTCGCGAGCCACCGCTATTGTCCCTGGGGCAGGAGCACTTTTTAGGTTCCCTCTCCATCTCTGTAAACAAAAGGACAGCTGTACGCTTGGCTGGCTCCGGACGGGGCTCTTTGTGCACGATTAGTACCCCGCACACATCATTCACGGCTCTTGAATAAAGATGACCTCTCACAGGATGGGATGGGGGAAAAAAAGCCTCTTTATTCAGCAGGACTTGAATTAGCATAAGGACAAGGAAACTGTTCCTTGGAAGTCACAGGAAGAGCTAGATAAATAAATAAGCAAACTACAGGTTCCCTGCAAATACTAAGTGCTCAGGAGTTGTGCCTAGGAACTGTCAAATCCAAGGAAGTTGTCCCCACTTGCAGTCACTAACGCATGTGCCACCTCTTGCTCTCCAGTCTGAGCTCTGTATGGCCCAGCCACACATCTGCAGCTGGGAGAATGCGTTGTCACAGAGGTTATGGCCCAAAAGAAGGAGAAATGAAGCATGCAACATGGCCAATGTGAACTCATTTCCACCACCTGATCCTTCCGCCCCTCTTGGCCAGGCAGGACGATGCCTTGGTCAGTGAATCTTGGAGTAGCAATAATATTTGCCTTTATTGTCTTGGTCCTGTGTGCTGGCAGGTCAGGCAGTGAGCTATGCAGACAATGACATACCAAATTTTTTCACATGCTGGGTTTCCCGGTTGATGAAAGGCAATTCAGCAGCTTATCACCATGTATACTGCTGCAATTAAGAGCCCTGGGAGCAGTGACAAGTGAAGTTCTCCTCCCCCAGCCCCTTCCACCTTCCATCCCTCCCCCATGCCCATAGGAACAGGCTGTCTCTCACCACCCACCACATCAGCACAATTGCAACCCTTATACTCTGCGCTGAACTCCACCAAATTCACTCTGACCCAGCAGCCAGGGGCACGGCAATAAGCACCAGGGTGTCCTCCAGACCCAGCCTTCACATCAGATTAGTTTTCAGCTGAAGTCCTGCTGTGTCAACTGTAATGGCCCTTAGAAACATGAATTTCTCTCCTGGAAGGCTTAGCAACAGCAGAGTTAGCTTGGACTCAAAATTAGCTAAAAGCAACAGACAAGGAATTCAATGGGATTTAAAATTAAATTAAATTCCAAAACTGTTTTTAATGCAGCATTGCCACCTTCTTTGGTTTCATCAGTGCCCACAGTAGCTGCTGTTTTTCTGCAGGTCTCACCTCCTGAAAATTATTCTATCCTTTTTTCCTTTTTAACTGTACCCTTTTTGCTGAAAAAAACTGAAAATATGGCCCTGGCTGTAGTTGGAGGCTACAAATGGAGGAGGGAAACAAATGAATAAATAGATAATATTTTATGACTTGTGATTTTCAAGTCAGTCTCCTTACTTCTAACCCTCTACAGCTGACAGCACAATGAACAAGCCAGAGTCTTCACTGTCACCCTTGTGCTCTGTAAAAGTTTAATGAATCATCAAAGAAACTGCAGCAGAAAATGCATAAAACCACAAAACAAGGCTACATGCTGAGCCAGCATCAGACTCCTCCACTGGTCTGGGTTACTTTTAGGGTGGAGATTAACATAAGCCAACTCTAGCAATGTGATTTACACAGGTGGGCATTATCCCCTTTATTCTTAAAAGCACAAGAAGCCAAGTGTCTTCTCCAATGATGTGGTTTGTCACTGGAAAACTGGGAAGTAGGACATAACCATTTCATGTAAACCATGATCCCACGTAGGATATGACACAGTGAAGATTTATGACAGCGACCAAAGAATATTCTCAAAGTAAAGACATTTTCTGTTGTGCATTCATCTTTGGACTTCAAATAACAGAAAATGAGCCATTTGAAGGTTATTTCCATGAAAACCACCTGCATGTTCCTCCTATTCTTGTCCAGCTCCCTGTCCTGTACCTCACGCGTGTCTTGTTTGTTTCAGTTCATCTCTGTTGGGGAGAAAAGAACATTCTGAATTTGGTAGAGGAGGCTAAACTCAATGTTTACAGAAGATATCTCTGATATATGTGATAACTACATGTCTGCACCATTAACAGCCCTGCTGGAGTGCAGCAAATCAATGAATGAGTCCATAAAGGGCTGAGATACAATAAAAATCTGCAAATGGGACCGTAAGAAAGCTTGAGTGCATCAAAGGGAAAGCAGTAAACCTGCACAAAGGTACTTCTGAGAAGAGTACCTAGTGAGAAAAGATTATGAGAAGTGCTTGTTATTTAAGAATGTTATTAATACAAGGTAACTCCTGCCATCCTTAGAGGTACTCTGCCTCTCTGCTTCATTATGGAAATGCTTCCCTCAGGTCCCATCTGTCTGGTTTTCTGCTGCAGATGAAGTTGACCCAAAGGGAATTCATTACCACACATCTCTCACGGCAAAGCAAGCCCTGCTGCAAGCCCAGCACAGCCTGGTGAATGCTGCCTGAAGAGGCTCTGACAAACACATGGCAGTCAGGACTCCACCATCAAAAAGATTCTCATGTGACAGTTTCTGCTTCCTTCTCATGCAGCTGGATGTTTTGGTATCAGACAGGGAGTTTGGCAGGGTGATATGACTCATGTAGGGGTTTTGCTGGGAACATGCTCCAACAGGACAGAAATCCTAGTGTATGCTTGGATCGGGTACTGTCCTGGACACAGGTGGGACATGAGAGCTACATACAAAGTAGATGTCTCTACTGGAGAGATCAGACAAAATGCTGCAGGTTTCAGTAAGGGAATATGTATATTTACCTCTCATCTTCCACCACTTTTTTATAAGCACTCACAGATTAACCATCCAGTACAGCTGGGAATACAGGCAGGCTTCACTAGTCAGTGTTAGTACAAAAAACTGGGACATAAAATGTGAAGTACTTGGTTAAAGGCGAAAAACCAGCCATATGCAGACCTCCTGCTTGCTTTCCAGTATTCAGGACAAAGAAAAGCCCCAAAATCTAAACAAAGAATGGGATCAGGCTTTACCAGATTGAAAGAGAAAGAAAAAAATATGTAGAGATAGACTTGGCAGTAAAAGAAAATCCCCATGTGAGGCAGAGGGGTGAGACCCTCAACCTATAAGTAAAGCCAGGGCCCACCTGACCATCAGATTTCAAATAAGTGTCACCTTTTAAATATGTAAATTAACTAGACAAAATTAATAAATTCATGGTTTGTATGTGTCATAAATCAGGGAGATGAGAGGTGGGTAGGAGCTGTATGCCGTGCTGTGACTTTAACATGGAGGATTAGCAGAACACCAGGATTACCTGGCAAACCCTGTGCCAGGTACAGCTGAGTTGGGTCAAGCAAGCAGTTGAAGTTAGTTTTTTTCAAAAAGGCTCAGTCACATAAAAAGTGTCTGTAACATTACACACCCATATGACTCAGGCTCCTAACATCTTCAACTTTATTCCACAATAAAAAGAGATACAAATGTGAGACTCTACAACAGAGAGGCCCTTGCAGCTGCAGCCAACAGCATTTTTGAGGGTCTAAGATCCTGCAGGTTATAGTGGCAGTCTAACAGCTGACTGACATCTTTGCACTAGTCCTTGCTTCTCCAGCTGGGATGGCTGGACCTACAAAAAGATACTCAATGTTTCTGCTAAGCCCCATAGTTCCTCTGCTGTTGTTTTGAGAGGCTGAGGGACTGGCAGAGGAGACATGGCATGTGCCTGCAAGTTGCCAGGAGCATTCCCAGCAGAGGATGAGATCAGTGCCTTTTCCGGCAGGATGTCAGGCAAGCATGAGCTTGGGAGAAGTTTGGGGAAAGCAAATCCTTCAGCTCCAAGTTCTGACTGCTCCAAGCTCTGGAGCCTGCAAGAGGATTGCCCAAGGAAGGAGATCCATTGTCTCCTCTCCAATGTGCAAATGGTTAGCAATGTGCAGTGGTTAGTTTTTTCATATATCCATGGAGCTGACTCCTTGGTCTTTACTATTTCTTTACTAAAACCTGGTGGTGGCTGAGGGATGTGGTCCTATGGGGCACGTATAGGAGCAGAGGCAGGCGGAAGAAGCATGACAGCATGAGGCATGAGGAGGAGACTCCAAGGCACCAGCAGGACAGGCAACCCAAAAATAGAGATTTCAGGAGCTGTTTTCTGCAGCCTGGATAATAAACCTTGAGGTTTATAATCTGTTGCAGTGGAAAAGCTGCAGCTCTTTGCCTGTCTCCTGCCAACTTAATGTAGACTTTTTTTCAGCTCCTTGAATTTCTAACCTGCTTCTTGCTTAAAAGCCTGCATTTCAGTGTGGGACAATGAACCCAGTCTGGTCTGTGGCATGAGCCACATGAAAAGCAATTGCAGAAACCTGTATTTTCTAGTGAGATGGCATTTGTGTGTCATCACATGGAAAGAGATGTCCAGGAGGCCACACATCTTCTGCACTGCCCTTAGCTGTGCCACATCCTGTACAAAAACATAGGCAGACTCACGCACTCAAACCATGCTTTTAGGAGGATGAACAGTCTTCAAAGACCTCAGCGAAAAAGACTTGCTTCAAGCCTCAACACAGGCTTTAAAGCAATGAATCCTAGTTCTTGCTGTAGTATGGCAAATTGACGCGGTGTTTACAAACATTTGCAGGCATAGCACGGTAAAACAAATGCCACCAGTCCTCCAGCAAAATGCATGATTTATTTTTTATTTCGTACACAAATATTTGTGCTGTTCTGTCTTTGAGAGCTGCTGAGCGTGAGCAGTGGAACAGCCTTTCCCACCAGCTCGGCCCAGGAGCTCTGGCTGTCTGCAGTGTCCCAGCTTTGTGTGAGGAGCAAAGATAATGCAAGTGATCAAACTGGGACCCAGCTTGGCTCCCGCAGTGGCAAAGCACCCTGTAAAAATTCATTTTGTACAGGCTGTTATCTTTCTGGATGGGAGGAGGCTTATATTTATACTAGATAAACCCCAATGGGGTGCTTTTTTTTTTTCCTAAGAAATGAAAAGATAGAGTTTATAGTCCATCTCTTTGCTGTGATGGACAGAACTAGTTACAGATATGTGAGGGAAATTTATTGAAAAGCTTGTAAGTATCTTCTCTGAGAATGTGAGAATCCCCTGGAATGGTCCCATCCTGTCCTTCTCCCACCTTGGTGTTGCTGGAAGGGCTGTCCAGGCAGTGGGGCCGCGCAGCCTGGGGAGGGAACACCAGCAAGGGAGCATTTTGTTTCCTCTCCCAAACTCCCAGCATGAAAGCAGTTTACAGAGAGGGTTGCTGGGGGAAACAGCTTGTGCAGATCATTAAACCACTAGCTGAAAAAAGTGCAGAGAAATGCAAACGTGTTTTCCTTCCTGTCCACAACATTAGTAAGGGGTTTTTGCTGCAAGCGGATGGGGTAGGGATATAAACACATTTACAGCTTGGGGGAACCTACTGCATCACCTCCGCTGCTGCAAGCCTCTCTGCAGGCTCCTGTTTTAGGGAGATCATTGCTCCTGGGCCCTGAGGAGGGTGGCTGCACTTGTCAGGGTAGAATTTATGTGAAGATGTGGCTGCAGAGAGAGAGAAGGACAGTTTGGGGAGGCCTAGCCTCTTCACCCCAAAAAGTCAGCAGGGGAGACAGGGCAGGGGGATACCAGAACTAAAGAGCAGAAGTGCTGCAGGGCTGAGGAAGGTGAATGCAGCATCTGCAGGGACATCCTGGGGAGACTTCCTCAGCTTGGGTCAGCTCCCAGAGCTTCTTAGGTTTTGTGCAAACAACAGGGAATTGGCCTCTATTCCTCCCCTAAAGTATATTTCCACTCGTTGCCCCTTCTGTACCCATGCTCCATTTCTTTGGACCAATGGCACGATCCCTGTCTGAGCAGTAACCACTTGTATTTATTGACCAAGATAGGCTACAATGAGGGGGGATGAGACCCTGCATCTCTCTACTGCCCACCACGTACTTGGGTTCAGCCCTCCCTTCCCCAGACAGACCCAGGCAGCTCATCTGTCCATCTGGGGACTATTGGGAGGATTAGTTAGCACACATGACATGGTTACCTGAGATACCCCAGAGCTGGATTCAGTGACTCAGGAGCTCCCTCTGTTTCTACTGTTTGCACAGACGTTTAAGACAGAAGTGCTAAACACTACTCGAAATGTATTTGCTGAGGGACAGATGCTTACAGCAAACAGGGATGCAGTTGGGGAATGCTGCCAATGGATATGATGAGCAGTTGTGAGGAAAGGGTTGGAGTCTGGCAGGCATGGCAGTGCACGTATAGCTGTGATTTGTTTCCCCATGCAGAAGGTGCACATAGTGAGGTTTACACCCCAGGGGCCCTCCTCAGCTGTGTGTGCAGCAACCCGGGATCCTGGAGCTGAATGCACCAGGCATTTGACCTGGTGTCCCCCATCCAGGGGCTTTCCCAAGGCTACCCTCACCCTGCCACCCTCTCCATGCGCTGTAGGCAGTGAGACATGGAGCCCCGCCCCTCCAAGGATAGGCAGGAGGAAATGGAAGATGACAAGGACAATGGCAAGAGAAAGGGGGTGCCTGGTGGATGTGGCAGCCCTGTACCCCAACACCAGCCCTGGACAGAGATTATTCACCATAAAGGCTGGGTCACATTTGTCAGACACAGGTGGTTTTTGTTTCTTTTCCTGCCTGAGCTGTGTGTAACTGCCTGGCCATATGTTGGCTCGCTGGCAGCTCTGGGCACCCGGGGTGCGCTGTGCCCGCGGTCAGATGGCGGGTGGCTTCACCCATGCAGGGAGCTGGCTCTGAGCTGCATCCTCAGGTGTTGGCTCTTCTTTCCCATCTCCCATGTCACCAGCTTTCACCACAAGCCAGATCTGACTATGGCACTATGCCCTACCAAGCATCACTGGGGGAGCCTACTACAGCTTACAATCCTGGCAATACTCATACTGGCCTCTTTAGGATGCTTAAAGTAAAGAGAGCAGCCTGTCCCTTTTTTCAGAGTACTGCTTCCCTGAATCCCAATCCCATTCTCATGCTTAACTGGAAGTTTGCCTTGCTTCTATCATAGCTTAATTTCTATTCCCATGCCATGCTCCAAACCTCCCAGCCTAAAGATGCAAATATCTGTAAAAAAGCAACCCCTATGCAAGCATCAATTCCACGGTGTCTTATAACCCTGAATATTATTGAAATTGCTGAACCTGGGACTGCTTTGTGGTCATTATCCAGCTGTGACTTCAAGGGGGCTGAGAGGGATGCCATGCTGAAAGCCTTACCCACTCACTTCTCAGGAAGAAAGGAAAGAGAACAACCAGCCCTGATTAAAAGCTTTTTTTTTTCTTTTTTTTTCTAAAGCGGTCTCTGCATGCAAAGATTTGGTTCAAGGAGCATTAAAATCACTGCTGTCAGTTCAGAAAGAAGGGGCTGAAGGAAATCTGGGCCATTGGCATTGTGCGAGGGTTGCTATGGCAATCCCCGCAGAAAGGCGGCTTAATAGGCTTTCTTCCCAGGAAACTCAAAACTGCAGCTCGCAGCCTGCAAAGCGGCGCGTGCAAAAATATTTTCATGAATAGCATCTCTGTGGAAAATTTTGTTGGCGTTGACATCCTCCCTTCGGAAGCAGGGTGGCAAGGAAGGTGTTTGAAGATCATCTAGTGGTGGCTGGTGACATAAAGAGGGCACAGGCAACCTTGCACAGGGAAACACGGGCGGCAGCAGCAACGTGAAGGGAAAGGCGAATTTCTCTGCACAAGACAGACTTTGTGAGAGGCTTAAAAACACATACTGTGATGATCCGTCTTCACACACCAAGAGATGCTTTAGTGAAGAGGCAGGACCAATGAGCCATTTGCCCTGAATTCTGTGACTCTGCACAAGGTTACTCCTGAATACAGCAAAGCACAAAATTATGCTGTCTCTCTGCTTTTCCCTGTAATCTTCAGCATATTAAAAAAATAATTACATTAGCTAAAATATTCATAAAGGCTGGTTGATGACGCTCTGCTTTTTTCAGTGGAAGCTTCAGGGAATACCAGTAATTCAGGGCTTACCTGAAAAAAAAAATAAATATGGTGGATTAGGGAAACATACCTTAATGGAAAGAAAGAAAGACTAGGGATTAAAACATGAGACTGCAAGAGAGGAGATCTCTGGCAGACCTTCATTTCATGATGTCTGGCCAGTCACATAAATCCTTCTGTGCTTCTGTTCCTCTGTATCACCTGTAAGCTGGCAATATTACAAGCAATTATTTACTTTCCTGGGTACTACAAAATTTAATAATTTTGGTGGTCTCGTCTGTGTGTTAGTAATATAATATATGATTTAACATAAATAAATGACAGTCAAATATCTACATGTGCATCTTATTGGGAAATATACAAACTGCTCACCAGCCTGGCATATGACAAGGAAAATTTTTCTTTTTCTTCAGCAGTAAATGCTTTGTTCTTTGGAGTAAAGAAATCTGAGTATCTCTCTGCTGAAGTCAGGAATTTCCACATTATCACAGTATTTAGCACAGAGCTAACCCACAAGTCTTAAAAGGTCATGTGTTAGGTTTAACCTGCTGTACTTTTTGCTGTAGCTCTATTTGCCATTTCATCTGCAATTCTAATGTTGCTCTCTCTCAATGCAGAGATAATTAGTGCACTAGTTGAATAAAACCTGCACTTATAAAAGACAGCTGTGTGTCTGGGAGGAAAAAAAATAAACCAAAATTACGTTATATTTAAAAATCAGAAGAAACCATAGAAAAAATTACTTAGGATGAGTCAGGAGGGGGAAACAATAGATAAAGGTCTGAACGCTTTGCTCCCCACTGAGTTTGGGCTGTCTGGCAGAATTATGCTATTTCTCTATGTTATGTAAAGAGATTACTGCCATCACAACATTAAGAGGAGAGTTTGAGCTCCTAATATTCAGATTCCAAGTCAGGCTCATGTTATGAAACTGAAATCAGAAAAGTGTGAAGACCTTGTGACTTTTTTATGTAGGCTCATCTCAGCTATAGGGAAGTTGTAAAGACTAATTACAAAGAAGGGGAAAAATGGTGTGCACCCCTTTTACTTCTCTTCACTAACAGAGACAAGTCAGGCATAGAAAATCCCAAACAAGCTGGAGTAGTCCTTCCTCTGTCACTAGTGGACTGTGGCGCCAAGAGTGTAACAACACATTAATTTTTAATGCTTGGGAAAAATTATGTAAGGAGGAGCAAAGCAAGTTCCACAAGGTCCCACAGCAAATCACAAGCAAACCTATGATGATTTCTTGAACTTTGTCTTGAGCATCAACACAGAACTTCTTTCTTAACTTTATTATGCAACTTAACTAGATTATGTAATACTAAAAATGCAGAAGTTAGTTCTTTAATGTACAAGATAATGAAAAAATAGTATGGAGGCAGAGCTACAGCCACTTCATTGTACCCAGGTGCGCAGTGGGAAAACTCCTACTGGCTGGTTAATTCTGTTCTTGGTAGGGAATGACTACAGGACAGCGCCCTCCATTAATCTTTCAAGCACTTTTGGGTAGTCAATACACAAAAGGCATTGCTTGCTTGATTTTCAGAAGCCTGGCAACACACATCTTTTCATCAGTTTTGTGCTTTGGAGCCACAGCTGAAGGAGAGACTATAGACCCTCAGGCACCTCAAGCAGGTCTCTAAATTGAAAGCTACAGTGAATCCAATTTAAAAAAAAATGCAATTTACATGTGATTATAATTCATCTGCATAAAATGCAGTTGTTTCACTGCTATTTTTGTCAAGCTTAAGCTTCAACAAGTCCTTTTCTTCACACTTTCAAAATTACTCATTTGCATTTCTCATTTTCTCACCTTTGTTACCCTGAATGTCAGAGGATCAAAGGATTATTTGGGTTACCCTGAAGACTACACTGGGCCCTTGCTTCCTCGAGCCTCTAAGAGGGCTTGTATTTGGAGCTGAAACACAACTATATTAACTGAATAACCAGGGCTTTCTTGCATTCAGAAAACCTATTCTTACAGCAGATACGAGGGCTTAATCCACTCAGTTTTGCTCCCTGAAGATTCAGCCAAAGTTTATGCAGCACTGGCTTGTCTGAAGGCATTCAGAAATTGCCACAAAACCTCCTTTGGAGCAGCAGCTAAAGAGGCCGGGTGATTACAATGGATGAGCTCATGCTTTTGCTTGTAACAAGCAGGGCTTTGTTCAGGGCTTTGGGGATGGGAGCTGTGAATGGCAGAGAATACACCAAATATCAGGGTCAGATGACGCGGGATCAGGAACTTAAATTGTTTTCAGTGGTGGGTTGGTTAGAAAGGTTGCAAAATAGGTTTTACAAATATGCTGGACAGGAGAGGAGAGTTTTGTGCAAGAATCGTTCAGCCCTGCTCTCTTCTGGTGGTGAGTAGTATTTGCCCATGCACTACAGAGCCCAGCCTCTCTCCCATTGATGCCAGTTACAAAATTCTGGCTCCGAGCAGCAGAACAGTGATTTTATAGTCTGCAGTGCTGTTCTGCGGTGCTAACCATGAGCCCTTTAATTTCACCCTTCAATTACCATAACTACAATTTTTCCTACAGAAGCAGTACTGTAGAACCAACACACTAATAATAAACTACTGCTTGTAAATCAAAAAAAATAAAAATCAAGGAACTGACTGGGAAGGCATTTTTAATATTGTTTTTATCTCGATGTGTAATCCTAAAAAAAACCCACTCAAGTGAAATTCTTCCCAAGTGAAACCTCATGCAGAACAATAGCGGAGTCTGCAAAAACAGTTAAATGGCTGAAAATGTTAAGAAAGTATTTATGTGAAAAACCTGGAGACCATTAATTCAGGGTCCTATTTTCAGATCAGCTTGATGGTAGGAGCTTAAGGCAAAGACAGAAACAAATTCAGAGCAGATGCCAAGATATGCTAGCTTACACAGAGAACAAATAGTGGAATTATTCTACTTCATCAAAAATATTGATACATAATAAATATGTAAATAAAAAAACATTAAGAAAACACAGAGGTGCTGTACTTCTCTTCCTAGGACTCCCATATTTTAAAACAATGCAATAAATACAGCTGGGTGATTAATTTTGCAGAAATAAAGAAAGGGTGTTAACCTGAAATGAATCACAGCTTATGAAGTTTATGTCATATTATTGAATTGAAGGAATTTCCTCCAGCCCAGGAACATTTTATGAGATCTCTGCTGAACAGCATGCTCAGAGTGCCATCTGATGGCTAAGCCTTGCTTTCTTCTCACTCAGCTGCCTTCACAATGTAGTGGGGCCATCCATGATCTCATCACTGTTTGCCTAAGCTATGAGAAAAAGATTCAGCTTAAATTACAAATGCCCATTCGCTCAGGACGGGGTACCTTTGCTGTTACATACCTACCTGCTATTCTCAGTTTGGCAAAGCAGTCTGGTCTACTCTGGATCTTCATTTCAGAGGGTGTATTTGGGGGATACACTGTAGCTCTCAGGGGGGCTCAGTGGGTCAGGAATTGATCTGAGATGAGGGACACCACACCATCTGGGGACAATAGCCCTGGGAGAACATCCACAGCTCAAGGTCATTCCCAGATAGAAAGGAGTCAGCTCCAAGCTTCAGAGAGCCAGAGATCTATGGATTTCAAGACACCTCAAAATCCACATTTTGTGGATTAAATAAAGCCACCTTCAGGTAATATTCCATTCTGCCTTCTAAAATGCCCACAGATTTAGAAATGAGGATGAATTCTTCCGGGACTGTATGCTGGATGAACCAGGTAACATCCACTGAGCTGCTGCCTGGATCTGATTCCTTTTTATTGACATTGCAGAGAAAACAGATGATTTTTGTGTGATCTCTGCCAAGACAGCAAAAGCAGCTTCTTCCTGCAGCACTCCATGTAGGAGTCAGATATGATCATGTCCTTGAATGCCTTTTCCACCCTGGTGGAAACGGGGCCATGCTCCCACCTTCCCTTGAACGCATCTGCAGGTTTTAACAGAGGGAAAGGAGAGCATTTGCTCTTCCCCACTGAAGACTGCAAGCATAACCTTACTTTCTGAGGAGACGGTGTCCAGGTCTACTTCCAGAGACACAATTCTGACTGGCTTATATAAGAAAAAGATCTTACTCTGTTTGATACCCATTTTTCATGTAGAGGGGCTTCATTTTGCCACCTGCATTGGACAGTACCTGCTAAGACATAATGCAGACTGAGGTTTGGCTTTCTATCTGGAACAGGTGATTGCAGAACAGCTACAGAGGCTGCTCAAGCTTCTAGAATATAAAAGAATGATTGAAATATTGCTTTGTGTTCTCATGTATCTCTGGTTCTCAGGAGAAACTTCAGGCAATGCTTTGTACATCAAGTCATGGTTTTATCTTTCCCAGAAGGAACCAATGAAGAATTTCATGATTAGTTTTAAATAACTATATTTAGTCTTTAAAATGGTCTCTCTCATTCCTCTACTAGGGCATGAAGCCAATAAAAATTCAGAATAAGTATTCATTATTGTACTGTTTGTAGGAAACCAAGATAAAGGGCAATCTCACTTTATTTAAGGACCCTTGGGGTTAAAACACAAATCCCTCTAGAATCTCATACTCTATAATGAAAAACAGAAGAGGCAGCATTCTTACAAGCCAGGTGTATAGATGAAGATAGATATCTAACCTCATTATAAGGAAACAGTATTTCACCATGACAGTGGTGAGACATTGGAGCAGAGGTCCAGAAACAGGTGGACTCTCCATCACTGAAGATACTGAAAACTCAACAGGAAAATACTCTAAACAACTTACCTAACTACAAAGTCAGGCCTGATTTGAGCAGGAGGTTGGACTAGATGACCCCCAGGGTTCCCTTCCAACCTAGATTATTCCTTGTCTTCCTTGACTCCATGATGCAGACAAGGTTTTGTGTTCTTTCATGGACAAGAAAACCATCCCACCCTTCTACTCTGACCAGCAGACAATGAATTTAACATTGTCTCTCTCTCCGCAGGAAGGTTGCACCAACGTGGAGCTAATGAGTCCTTGATTCATCCAGTGGTCATGTCAGGCCAAGTTCTGCAGCATCAACCCCTAGGAAGCTTCTCTAGCTGAGGTTGACCAGCATGGGTGTATGTCATCCCACATTACAGTGAGCTCCCAGAGACCATTACCTTTAAACAAACACAATATTTCTAATCCAGCTGACAAAACAAAGTTTGGGGACTCTAGAGCACACTCTTTCGTTTTGAAAGTCCTGTTTAAGCCTAGGCATATTTCTTACTCATCACACTCGCTTTTCCACAAAATCTTTCTCTGACATGTATGTCAGAGCTGATCCCCTTTTCATCATCCAAAAGCAAAGCTTCTTCATTAACAGCAGCTGCCAGTTCACCCAGCGGTGCTGAAGTGCTGGGGCCTGGGCTGTGGGGCCCTGTGTTGGAGTTGGCCTATGGATGAGTCACAACCCAGCAGCATGTTTTGTTCCCCAAGGCTTCAGAGACAGAACCTGGCCCACCTGTGTGAGGCCCTGCCTGCCCCCAGTGATCATGGTTGGGCTGGTGGGTGAGGCTAGAGCTATATCAACCAGGAACTGACCAGTTTGTAAGAAGCAACATGGAGCTGATCAGTTGGAAGAGAGTTCCTGTCGGGGGTAGCTTGCTGAGCTCTCAGTGGTGTGTTTCCCCTTGGCTGATCTGAGACAGAGAAGAGTAAACAGAGGAAGAATAATAAAAGATGAAGTTATGCTGAGGAGATGTTGCTGAGTTTGGTGTTGGCCTGAGGAAGAAGAGAGCTGGCAGCACAGGTGCTGAGCTGTAGCTCTTATTGAGCCTGTATGGACCTTTCCTCTGCCCCAATAGCATTTTCTTTCTGTTGCTTTTCTAAAGCCCATCTGAGATGGACAAAATATTAGTTTCTAGATGTCTTTCCTCCATTATTTTACAGAAAATGATCCTAAGGTTTTCTTCATGTCAATGTTATGTTTATTATCAAAGCTGTTTCTGCTTTGTCATTGCATCCTGTGGATGTATGGTCCTCTTAATACAATTACATTTGCACAGTGGATCTCTGCTGCGTTTTGACCATTTTTGATTGGAAAATGCCTGAACTAACACTGTTTGCTTCTCAGTTTTCACTTTAAATTTGTCTTCATGGTCTGAAAACCTCAGAGATGGCCTGTGAAGGGGCACTGGGACATCCCTGAAGGGACACTCAGTGTCCCCTTAGGGCTGATAGTTAACCTCACAGATTTCAACATGATGGTGCAAGAGGGAGTGAGCAAGCACTCCACAGCACACAGCCCATGGCTGGGCACATGCTGAAAACAGGGCAGGCTGGACCGGTCTCCAACTCTGCTGCTGCTGGGGGTCCCCCTCAGCAAGGTCCCCAAGGATCAGTGTAGGTCAAGGCTAACAGCACCCACTGCCCACCCTCCTGACCCTGCATAAATTACTCTCACAGTGCCAGACATGTTCCCTCTGGTATTCACAGTCTGTGAATCATTGCAGTGCTCTGGTGTGACTCCTGCATGTCACAAGCCTGAGTCTCTGCCATTAATGCCTGCAGCAGAGGAGAATTATTTTTCCCTTGTTATATGAACATCTATATGCTGGGACTCAAGCTCATGACATGCTGCATCACGTAGAGTTACCAGCAAAGAAAATAAATGGGCTGTGTGTCATACTCAGAGATTAATTAAATGGCTATAGCTTTCTCAGCTAGCAAAAATCTTCAGAAGGTACTGGGATAGATCCATCTCTGGTAATGTGTCATAGTATCACTGGTCACCATCCTCCCTCACCAAGGTCACCAAAACATTTGGCAATGTGCTGGTGCTTTCATATTCCTTCTGAGTGTGACCAGCAGAACCACCAGCTGACACCTTGTTCTTCTTCAAAAATCTTGAGGCTTTAACAGGGCCCTGGAGGGAAAGGAGGGGAGGAGATGAGCCCATGGCCATATGCTCTGGCATTTCTGAAGGCACATTCACTCAGACACAAACTTGCTGAGGGCTTGTGTTTGCTCCTCATCAAAGCAACCTTGGAAACAAAACTGCCAGCTGAAATACCGTGTCCTTCATGCAAGCCAAAGCAAGTACCAGCTGTGAGAGGACTGACTTTGTAACTGACTTCACTTCTTTCCATTAGCTCACTGAACAGCAGCAAAGCATCTCTGAAAGTCACAGCCCTGGCTTTGCTGGAGGGGAAATAGAAAAGGAGCAGATGAGTGCAGGAGCTGGTGGTGGCAGAGGTAGCCTGCAAAGGCAGTCACTGGCTGCAGGGGTATTAATGTACCCACAGAACAAGTTCATAAATTATTTCAGCAATCCTCCTGCTAATCCTCAATTCTGAAAAATCTGTGGATGAGCCGATAATCTGTACAAAGTGTACAAGGGCAGGAGGCATGGAGAGAGTTTGTGCTCCTACTTGAAGCATCTCAAGGGCCCCATGAAGCTCTCTGGTCTTCACACCACCAGTGCAGTGTTGAGCTCACCCAGTGCCTGGGATGCAGCCCCTCCATTCAAGGTGGCTAGACCATGCATAACTCCCAGAGCAGCTCTTCTCACCCAGCCCCAGACTAGCTCAAAGGGCTGCAAGAGGAGGTGGAAATATTGCAGGAGACAAAGTCAAGTGGTTGAGGGGACCAGAAATACAGTGGGGTGGCAGCTTGCTTGAGTGTGAGTCTCGTGGACCTAAATACCTTGATTAAACACTACTGAAAAGCATCTGTCATGTCTGCCACTGATTTAGCTGCTTAATTCAAGACTCCTGAACAGTTCCAGGGAATTGTCTCAACACCAGAAGGGACATTAGACTAGTTGCATGCAGTACTAAGGAACTGCTGCAGATCTTTATCTTAGGGGTTTAGGAGACAGAAAGCTCTTAGGGTAGATAATACAGTGGATAAAAAGTGGAGTTAACCTGAAGCCTGGACTTAGGCGTGGATTGCCTCATGTGAAACAGTGCAGAAAATGACAGCAGCAGGAGTCAGGGAATGTACTGGTACCACTCGGGGCGTGGAAGCAAACTTTACTTTGCACAGAGCTGGTGTTTCTGAGTTCCCTTTTCAGTGCAGAAGACAACAGAAAAGGCTGTCTGCTGGGGCTGTCTGCATGGACACCACACAACCAGGAGAGAGCCGGGGCCCTGGTGACCCAGGTCACTGGAAGGCCTGTTCCACAGAGCATCCTCTACATCCTGCTGACTGAAGGGTCACAGGGCCACACCACATTGATTTGCACCTATCACTTCATCTGCTTGCATTGTGGTTTCCTCCTCGGAAAAGAGAGGTGATTGCAGTGCCCTCTCTGCAAAAATGCTTTGAGACCCCTGAATGCAGAAGTACAGGTGAAAGCTGGCAGCTGCCACTGCTGCTGTCCTCGGGAAGGGAGACAGGCTCGTGAGACTTAGCCTACTGATTTGTTAGCTGTTGAAGTCGTAAAGAATAATTAAATACATGTAAAATAGACAGGCACCAATTTCCTTTAGTTTATTTCTCAGAATAAGCACATTAAAAAAAAATGTAAATGTTTTCAGATTTCAGCCATTGGGAAAAATCCAGGAAGAGTCTGTTTTTCCTTCCCAGCCTCATCTGGTTGTAAACCAGGGGGAGAAGGCAAAGGTGAGCCATTCTACCCTGACATTTGCCAGGTCTTATCTGCTCCATCTCCATCCCAACCACACAAATGCTCTCCCTCTATTCATCCAGTCTCCCTTACCTGGCACTCAAAGGTGCATATGCACAGTGTGGTTACAGCTGCAGCCACAGCTTGCAATGAGTAGCTCTTGGAGAAGAAAAACCCAGAGCAGAAAGACCTTGATATTGCAAAGGGCATTCATGAAAACAAGTGGACTAGTTGTTATCTGCCAGATCATGACTGCCCGCGTCCAGGCTGCTTTAAGCATCTAACACCAGAGATCTAAAAAGCTCTGTGGCTATGCAGGGTATTTGGATTTCCCTCTTGAATCCTGAGCCACAACACCACTGATGCCACAGCAGGAGCATGAATGTCCCCCTTTATCTTCACAGGTGGAGTGACCTTCTACCATCTCATGTTGTTTTGCAGAGAGAGGGCTGTCAGGCCTGGCTATCACTTGTCCTGCTTTGTCCCCTAAGCAGAGATGTAGAAAATCACTGCTTCCCCTCCTCACTTTTATTCAGGGAGGTTAAAACATAAATTCTTACTTCCACAATTTGTGGAGTTAACTACAAGAGATCAATAGCTGCTGGATCTTTATTTTTTTTGAGGCTAATCAGCACAAGGGTAACAGCTTCTTTTCACTTCACAGAATCACAGAATCACAGAATGTTAAGGATTGGAAGGAATCTCGAAAGATCAACTAGTCCAATCCCCCTGCCAGAGCAGAATCACCTAGACCAAGTTGCACATGAACACGTCCAGGCGGGTTTTAAACGTCTCCAGAGAAGGAGACTCCACAACCTCCCTGGACAGCCTGTTCCAGTGCTCTGTCACCCTCACTGTGAAGTTTCTTCTCATATTTAGGTGGAAACTCCTATGTTCCAGCTTATACCCATAGCCCCTTGTCCTATCACTGGATGACACCGAAAAGAGCCTGGCTCCATCCTCCTGACACTCACCCCTTACATATTTATAAACATTAATAAAGTCACCCCTCTGTCTCATTTTCTCCAAGCTAAAGAGGCCCAGCTCCCTCAGCCTTTCCTCATAAGGGAGATGTTCCACTCCCTTAATCATCTTAGTGGCTCTGCGCTGGACTCTCTCAAGCAGTTCTGTGTCCTTCTTGAGCTGAGGGGCCCAGAACTGGACACAATATTCCAGATGTGGTCTCACCAGGGCAGAGTAGAGAAATGTCTAGAAAGAAACTAGCGCTTGGCTATTTGGCTAGGGGCTTTTTATCAAATGAGGAAATAATCCTAAATTTGTATTCACCTCAACAAGAGGTTCATCACTGTGTACTGCAAAGAAGGCCAGAAGAAAAATCCAATCCTCAGGCATTAAATACTGCTCTAGGGAGCAGGGTCACCAGTGGGGTAAAAAAATAGGGAATGTAGTATCAACAAGGGGTAATGAACACTGCACAGTGCTCTGTGTAGGGACATGTGCTATGGCAGCACATGTTCTGTGGTAAGCACTGTACAGCCCTATTTTTATCACTCTTCTCTGACCCAAATACAGCAAACACGACACATGGGAGCTGTCTCCACACAGCAGGGCTGGTTCTTGAAACAATGTCCCTGTTAAAGCATCTGCACCCCTCACACCTACCAGCTTGTTTTCACCATCTCCAGAGAAAGTAGGCAGTTTTAGGAGAGCAAGGATTTCCTTTTCTCAGTTCTCTGGGCAACAGTAGCTGTGTGAAGCCAGGTCCATGTTGCAGAGGGATGAAAGGGAGGCAAGGCCCAGGATGTCCAAGGGCAGCGAGGACGCAGTGGAGAGCAGGGACATCTCCATGTGAATGTTACCTAACGCATCTTGGTTGAATGGTGTGACGTGGCCTGAACTCACAGAGACAGACTGGAGATCGTAGTAGGTAAAGCAGCCAGGCATGAATTAATGCACAGATAAAACACTTGCTGAGGAAACATGAGAGACTTTTGGAGAAACAGTGAGAAAGTTATTTGTTGAGGAACTGCCTTGGCACATCCAGGATGGTGAAATGTGCCCACACGCCTGAAGACAGAGACCCTGAGGAAACCCTGCACAAACCATGCCGGGGAGGGCTGCCATGTAAACACAAACCTACCCAGGGGAGGACGTGCTTTTGAAGCTAAATGACAAAGCTGGCACAAGGGTAAATGGTTATAAACTGGTCATCAGCAATCTTAGGTGGAAGACTGTGAGACTGTGGCTAGCTAGGAGGTTTGAGAATGGGGTGGTGGAAGCAAAAATAATAATCCATTTCGGGAGGAGGCTTGATGAGTTTAATGAGAAGATTTGTACCAAGTGGTGTTTGCAATAGCCAGGGCCAGCCAGCAGTGACCCACAAAGTGCCAGCCAGTGCAGCGCTGATGTGTGTTCACTCTGGTCCCTGCAAGGGCACGAGATGGTGCCTACCCTGCAGCTAATCTGTGTGCCTGGGCATGAGCCCATGTTCCACTCCAGGTGATTTCGTGTGAAGGGGCTGTGCTTACGTCCGGCAGCTGGGGAGCTGTTTGCCAGCGATAGAGCAGCTGAGGAGCTGGAAGGATGCCCTGGGTGTGGCCCACCTCCTATCACAGGGACGGAGGGCCTGAAATTGCCCTCATTTGCTTAACCTGCTATAAAACAAGATAGAAAGCAATTCTTGGAAGTGCTGCTGTTCTCCATATGCTAAACCAGCAGGAGGGGAAGAACAAAACCCCCAGATCAGCATGTTGGACTTCACAAGTGCACATCAAGCAGAAACCCAGGATCAAATTTTTCACCAAGACTTCCTATGGCACATTGCTGTTCTGGCTGTGCTTATATTTGTTTTCTGTTGTTGAAAGGTAAATGTTCTAACACTTTATTGCCAGTATGGGGTGTTCTCACACAGTAAGAGCTGGCTTAGGTTGGGTCTTAAGGTCATATAGACCATGATGTAAAAGCTCATATTCCTAGGTAGTGTTTGTTCTTCTAAGCAAGTTGTCATGCAGTTAGCATCTTGCCTTTCATGCTGTCTGCTGTGCATAGGTTTGCCAGCTTTGCTGGCTGAAGTCACAGAGTTTGCATTTTGCATTTTTGCAGCCAGAAACAACTGAGAGACAAAAAAAGAGCTGGCTAAGGATTAGTCTCATGATATTTTTTGAAAGGGAATCTATTAATCTAAACCTCCTCTTGCTCACTGAGCTTCATAGTACCTCTCCTACCGTTTACCTTTGTGAAGGGCTTTTAAAAAACACCTCACATTCCAGCATGTATGTTGATGAGTTGTATTTAAGAAATCTACTCAGTCTGAAAAATGCAGACACATTCCTCTGCTTCCATTTTATGGTTTCATTTTTGCAAAATCACACTTTTTTCTTCACTGGGCATTCTATAAGAGCAGCTGCAGTGTCCTGTCTGAAAAGTTTATCAGACACCTCACATCCTCACTTTTTCAGGAATTTAACACCAGTGGCTGAAGACATTTTAGCACCCCATAAACATCTGCCAGTGCTTTCTTGGCACTGCAAGCAGACAGGCTGTCCTCTCCCTCTGAACAGGCCAGGCCACTTGACATGAGGAGGGGCTGAAGATTTTGCAAGATTGCATCTCTGATAGCTTTGGAGAACCACGTGTTGTGAGACGAAAGACAGAGCTGGGTTCTCTAGCTAAATGATGGAGCTGAATGCTGTTCCCTACAAACCCACAGGCAATAATCCCTCTGACTTCCTGCACTGTCAAAATGCCATCAAGCTACGTTTATTGTATTTGTTCTTATAGTTGTTTTTAAGAAAGGTGAAGGCAACAAGGAGGTCAAAGCCATGCTGCTTTCAGCTAGAAAAGTGACAAGTCAGGTTAGCAATAAAAGCCCTCATGAAAACTGAGGAATGTTTCCTATTCTGCAGCCCATGACAATACAGCAGCTGCTAAGTACCGCAGCTTATTTTGGGAAGTGTGTCATGCACTCCAATTATATATAGAAAACAGCAGATTAGATGGTGCCCTGTTTCTTTCAAGACCCTCATGAGATTTAGAGGACTAGGTACAAGTCTGGCACCCAAGCTCAGGAGCATGTCAGACAAAATGGGTAAGTAGAGAACAGAAGAAATGGAATTTGTCACACTCTACAAGGCAGCAGCCATGCACAGCAGAGGGTGAGGATCTGGAGCAGCGTACAGAAATAGAAAGCTGGTATCGTTCCTCCCCCTTCCTTCCCGAATGAAACCTACTTCCATCAAACTGCAATAACACTGCAACTAAGGGCTTCAAAGCAGAACCATCCTGGTGAGATTAAAAAGTCACAGCAGGTATAAAATCAGGGAGCAGAACAAGACACTGCTAGGTGTTGCCAAAGGTGGTCTTTTCACCCACAGGGAGGAGAGATGAGACAACCTGCAGCAGAGAGCGATCTGCTGCCTTGAAGGAAAGAACAATGGTGAACGAAGACAATAGACACTCACAACACACCCAGTGGTTTATACAATGGCTGGAAGTATCCAAGTGCCTGTTGCAAAGAAATGAAGCGTTTAACCCTTTGACATGAGGAAAGGGGTGGTTTTCATCACTATGAATTACACAAATGGCTGGAGTTGCCTTATACTTGTGCATTAGCTAGTTTCTCCAGGTGAGCTGATGGCTTCATATACTCACAGAAGGTGGGGACCTGCTGGGGAAGGAGCTTCTCCTTAAAGAGTGAGTTCACCTGAGGTGGAGGCTGCATTTAAGCTAAGGTTGGCAATCACAAGTAGAGGTTGGGGTGCTGGTGCTTGTGCAGAAGGGTGTGTATCTCACAGAAAGGCCTTGGAGATTGCAAAGCTAACTTCTAAATATTTACATTAAAAAATAATATTTAAAACAGAGTCAGTGGTCTGCAAGCTGCTTTGCTCCTGGGGAAGGTTGCTCTGCTGTTGTGGTGGCTTATCTTTACAGTGCCTCCATCCAGACTCAGCCAGGGTTGGAGCTGAGGTGGGCCACTGAAATCAGTCTGGAAACTCCAGTTCAGCTCATGGGTTCAGACTGAGACAGGTACTCAAACCATGCACAGCCATCTACCCTGCTCCCCAGTATCACCAGTCCAACTCCTCACTGTGTTAGATATTGAACCAATACATAGAAAGATCTAATCTAATCACATAGAATTACAATCTATGTAATCTAATCACATAGAAAGATCTAACCCAGGAACTGGCAATTCAAGGGTCAGATATCAAAACAAGATTTTCCCAGGCCTACGGTAATGATTGCCACCCACATCTATCTCCTTACTTTGAAATATGATTCTCTTCCAAGCTGGGGCACATATGAGAAATACAGAGTACACAGAGAAAGCTTCACCTTAAAACACAGCCTGGCAATCACTACTATAAGTGATGCAATGCACTGTCTACCTTAATCCAGATTATGTGGAAGAGAATGTTTTCACTGTCCATGAGCTACACAAGCCTGTAAAACCCCAGAGAAAGAGTGCTCTTTGTTGTATGAGAAGACTAGCACGCCACAAAGCAGAAGGCACTCCTATTTTCAGCCGCTGAACATGTAAAACTAAGGAAGGGTGTGGGAATCAGGAGAAGACTCAGCAACATGAAAAGAATCAAGATTTTAATGTATTTCTAGTGAGTGTGGAGATCTTATTAAGTGCCCTGTTAGAGCTCTCTAAGCAGTACCTCGCCTTCAGAAAATGTTTGGGAACTATCTCTGAATGACGCCTCTTCTGGAGGCTTCAGATCAAGCAGTTGAAACAGGCCTCCTCTTCTTCCAGTTAAGGATCTTCCCTCCAGTTGTCAGTCTTCATAATTCAGGAAAGAGAAGATGCCACCTGAGTCCTTTCTGCCTATTGAACTTTCAGAAGGTCACAGCATTAGAAGGAGAACAAGAAAGGATCAGTGGGCTTTCCAACCATCCCCAAAGTTAAGAGCACACCAGGACGCCTGGCTGGGCAGGAGCCATCTGGCACCTCCATTCACGTGATGGAGCAGCAGGTACAGCTCCAGGATGCAACAAGAGCGGTCATCTTCTCAGGGGGCTGGTTGGCAGTCGCCACAGCTGTGGTCAGTGAATCACAGACGGTGGCAACCAGCCATGGCTGGCATGCAGAGCCACGGTGCAGGCAGGAGGCTCTGCCTGGCACAGCAAATAGGTGCTCTCACCCTAGCTGCAGGCAGGTCAGAGGCAGAAGCCAGTTGCATGAGTCCTGCACTTGATGTGTGAGATTGGACAGGTCTGGGCTTATGCAGGATCATACGCTGAACATGAGTCAACTGTGTGATGCTCTTGCAAGGAAGGTGTTCTTGGCTATATTTATAGGTCTGTAATAGCTAAAATATGAGAGGCAGTTATGCCACAGTACTAATCACCAATGACTCCCCTATGTCCATTTTTTGGGAATAGTACTTCAAGAAATAGGCTTATAGTGACCATCTATGGGAAAGCCACCTCAGCAACAGAATTTTAAATAACATGTGATGTGTCAAGGTTTAGATCCAATCCACCTACAAACAGACACTCTCTGTTAACCCCTCTTTCCCCCGCCCCAATTAGAGGAAGAGAAAGAGGATAAGGGAGAGAGACTTATGGTCCCCTCCCCTCCCAAATGGGAGAGGAGATTTAGTAGTCACCTTGATCTACACACCAACCCTTGGTAGTAACTCTAAACATCAAGCGTTCTCATTGCTAGAAGCAGACGCAATCTGTGAAAACATGCTGTGAGCTTCAGAAAGTGTAGTTAGCTAGCAGAGACTCAGGTAAACAGAACTGGTTTGGTTCTAACTCAAACCAGGACACGATGCTAGTCTGTGATGCAATACTGAAGCTGTTTGGGTGCTTAATCCATAGATGCAAATGCTAAAAGGGGAGCTGAGGAAACAGCTATTTTCTGTGAATAATAATATTTATTACTGATGATTACTTAATTACTCTCCAGATTCATGGTGATTGAGTAAGAAGAAAAAAAAAAAATCAGTGTTATTTAAATCTTTAGATGAAGAGTCAAGTTGTCAGGAAAACTTGCTAACTATAGAAGTAGTAAACAGGCAACCTGCAGAGGATGTGGATTCTCTGAGAAGGTTACAGAAATATTGGTCTCTCATAATCTGTTGATATTAATCCTCTCTTAATGCAAAGGTTTTCATGAGATGATCTCCTTAGGTTCCTCTCAAGCTGATTCTGTGACTTAGTGCCAGCCAGACATCTGCTTTCTGTGCTTCCTATTAAAAAATACCTTAATTTGGTGGCTGTGGGCTTCTGAAAGGTGTGCTCCCACAGTCAGTGAAGGCATGTTAGAGGTGCCCATCTAAATTTTAACATCCTGTGTACTAAGTATGGTGCAGCTTCTCACACCGATGGGTCTCCAAAGCCAGTTACAGACAAGAAACAGTAACACAACCTAAGCTCTCAGAGTGCTCCAAAACCAAACTTATCAACGTCAGTGAAATCTGCTGAAACTGTGATGAAATTAGTAATGGTATAGTCAGAATAGGATTTATATTATTTGCAGAAAATAATACAGATGTGAACCCACATATTGAATAAGGATCTTAAAAAGAAATGTTGAATAACCTTTCATTAATCGTTAAAACAAGGGTAATCACAAAGCGTGTGCATTGGGCAGCTGGATTAATGTGGATGGCCTAAGTTAAAGTACACCTCCTAAGTTTTGAGGGCACTTGGAGGGCTTTACTTAGCCACATTATGATCACAGCATGGCTTCTTGTCTATAAGACTAACAGAACCTTACAGCTGCTCTGAAGTGGATGGTGCCTTGATTTCCAGAGTAAGCTAAATAGAAATACGTGACATGTACTAGCACATTCACAGAAGACTTAAGAATGAAGATACTCAAGGACTCAAAGATACCTTTGAGATAATGAAGTCAGGGCAACATCTCATACAGCTTCCCTCATAAATTGTCTCTCTCATTTCCAGCCTGGTTAATTTATATCCATTTGTACTTCTGCCTACACCATCCATTAGCTTAAGTAATTGCATTTTCATCTTTGATACTTACCCCACTACTCAGAGAGAGTAAACTTACGGTTTTTTCTCAGCTTTCATTTCGCTGGGCTACAAAACCCAGCTCTTTTAATGCCTTCTACTAAAGTAGATACTTCATTCTCCTGGTCTCTTTTGTACCTCTTGTAATCATAAAGCTTCCCTGAATGGGAGTGACCAGAGGTGCATATGATATTTTAAAGGGGGTTTCTCTGCTGTCCTATATAATCACAGTAATGCTTCCCTTTCTGTACTGTAGATATCGTTTCTGGTGCATTGTAGGAACATCTTTATCTTCATGACCATAGCATAGGAATGGCTGTGTAGAAATACTCCAGAAAGCTCTTTGTGAGCTAGTGCCAAAACTGAAAGTGATACTGCAGCGACCACTTAAATTTTCTGTGAAGTTCTGCGCAGCTCCTGTGAGTCAAATCAATTGACCTCACATTAAATACAAATATTGCATCTGCTAGTATTCAGTCACAGAGCATCATCCTATATAGCATCATCTCATAGTAAGCAAGTGGGAACACAATTGCATCATGAACTAGCAGAAGTGCTGGTGTGTGGCTGGTTTTGTATCATATGATCAGAAATTGCATAGTTACTGAAAGCCCAGACCTTTTCTATGCTCAGGTCCTTGAGCTATTCATCAGCAGCTGACTTTGCTGAACAGCGCACTGAACTTATAAGAATGCAGCCTTATGAGCTGAGATCAAAACCAAATTTTCCATGGTTTACCCTTGTGCTGACTCAATCTCTGATTCTTTTCTATTACCAACTCTTGAGTGATGTCACAACTGCTTAGCAAAACTTGTCTACAACATTGTCATCTTTAACTACTACATCCTTGATTATTTGGACTCATTTACTGGGGTCCTGGTCCCAGCCTGCTGGCCGAGTTCCTGGCTTAATTTCAGACCTGCCTCATCACCAGACTAGTCTAGTGATCTGGACTCCTGGCAGAGCCTGGGTATTGTCACAGGACCTGCTCTCCCCTGCTGTCGTGCTGACTATTGATGCCCCATCCCATTCTCCATCTAGTCCCCCAACTCCTTCCATCAGTTGAGTATATGAGCAGCAGTATATTTCAGTCACTGTGTTGGCTATTCTTCTATCTTCTCATGGTTTTTTTATCTGTTGTTACAACCTCCTAATGTCCTCTTTTTCTGTACCAGGAATGAAAAAAAATAAAACCCCTCCCAGCTTTCTTGAATCTTAGTTTAAATAGTTTCTCTACAATTACCAGAACCTTGGTCCCAGAGATCCAGGACACAGAAGCTCATGTGGCATGTAGGTATTTTTGGGGGGGTGTTCAGGTCTGGCCAAGTGAGTAAAACGGATCTCTGTCAGAGACATCAATTAACACTTGCATCCTGGATGTAAGCTATAAGGTTTCCAACAGGACAGAGGAAAAATTCAGCCATTAGTGAAGTGGTGAAATGGTGTCCATGAAAGAATTAGTAACTTGGGAAGAATAAGAGAGACCAGAAACAGAAATGAAGACATTTGCCACAAAATGGAATTAAAGGTTTATAGCAAAAGACAGAGACAAAATACATCAGAAACACAATAGCTCTGCAGAAATAGGAGACAATAAATTGGCTTCTGCTCTGAAAACAGGGATGCTGAGAAATGTTCCAAAACACTGAGCTGGAATGAGGCTGTTCTGAGGCTTCCCAAAGCAGATGCTGGCTTTACTGCATTTCAGTAATTGGGGTTTTTTAAAAGATTATTTACCTCCATTGCTGTAAACTTATTTAACCCTTGCCATCAGCCACCTTACAACTTGCATTCTACAGGCTTCCAAGGATCCCTGGCATATTTTTAGAAGCTCCCAAAAGACAACCATTGTCAATAGATTTTAATTCGACATTTCTTGGAGTTTATAATCTGAAGAAGGTTGGAAACCACAACCCATACACCACATGAATGTTTGCTTGTGTATATATGTTCAGCAAGATGTTTTGTAGGTTATTAGATGTTTTTTCTTAAGAGTTTAGTACCCTAATAATTCAAATTTGAAAGCACATATATATAGTATCAATGTAAATTGTCCCTTTAACACTAAGGCCACACTTCATAAGCAGTCTCCTGTTCTATCTGATGATTTCAAAGATCTTTGTTGTGAATTGGGTGGATTCTCCTTAGGGAAGCTTTTAATCTAGTTTGGATACTGTTGCATTTGCCTAAATTAACTCATACTTTCAGCCACATGAAATGATCAGTGGTAGCTTCTGATCTAAAAAAACTCCTTCACACAATAACACACCTACTACTGATGCAGAAAAAAAACCCAGAACTAGCAGAGGTTGAAAATGTTTCCACTCCCTTTCTGCAGGTCACTCAAAATCATTGATTGTTAGAGTGTCTGAACAGCAAAGCAGGCTGGGCATGAAGAAAGTACTAAAAACACAGTTCAGGTTTTTACCATTGCGCTGTTACAGATGTGATATTCGGGGTTTTTTTCAGACTTTGAAACAATGTACCTGTACCTGCTCCTACTTCAGGTTGGAAGTTTTAGCCTTAGATACATTCACAACTGGAAAATTCCTGGAAAAAAAAGAAAAATATTATTAAGGATTTGCTTTAGATTCAGAGAGTAAAGATTTTCAAAGGAGCTCAGCCTGTTTGGGTGTATTTGCTTGTTAGCCAAGCAAAACAGGAGCTGAGAGCCAATTCAGCTGTGGCCTATAAATATATTCTAGACTACACACTAGTGGAGAAGAAAAGCTTCCCATGAATGTTTATGCTGGAAATTAGAAGGTTACTCAATCCTCACAGCAATGATGCTTTGAAACAACCTTTCACTGGAGGAATGAGGCAAAGCCATTTTAAGTTGCAGCTTGATTAGCTGCAAGGATGATCCCACGGTTGCCTGTGACAAGAAATGACAGGGTGTGCAGGTCTATGGATGGGCTCCTTTTCAAAACATGGCCTTATTTGTCATAGTGAGAACTTTGGGATGCTGAGTATTCTAGAAAATCCGGCTTTTACCAGATTTCAGAAAGTGAGCAGAGGCTGTTCACTAATAACCATAGATAGTGGAGCACTTCAAACCTCCTTTTCATGTGGTATTAACATGAGGCGCCTGGAAGGTAACAAGTAGGCATTCGATCACTGACTCCAGATTGATTTGAATAAAACCATGTTATGAAGAATTTTCTTTAATAAAAATAAGAAAAGTCAGCATAAACAATTACACAAATGATACCTTACTCAGGCATGCTATTGGTTATTATATTACCCTTCCAGTTATCAGTTTAATACAGGATATAGTCTGCATGTTGCACTCTCTTCAGCAAGACACACTGATATTCCAAGTGCACGCCAAGAGTTGCCATGACCACATATTTCAGAGAGAATAAGGGTAATTATGGCATCCCTAGAGATGGGTGGCACCATTTTGCCCAAAGGCACACCAAGGCTAACCCCTATCAGCAAGATGTTGGACTGTACCCAAGAGGAGCACTTAGGGTGGAAAACAATGTTGAACTACAGGGTGTAGATCAGGTATAACTGCAACAAGGAAAAGGGAGCTTTGCTTTGTTTACTTTTCTTATGTCCCAGAACTAAAAGAAGTTGGTCAAACAATAGCCTGACAACTTCACTGTTTTTTTTGTTTTGTTCTCCAGCTTTTCTTGTCTGTCTGTTTATTCGGGTTTTTGATTTGACTTACAGACCTCTTGGTAACCATGATCCCAGATTTGGAGTATCCATTCTGGAGTTGATATAGTTGGGGAGCTAAATAAGACGGGACCTTAAGGAGACCGCTCTGCATCCCTGTGTTTCTTCCCTCATGAGATGCTTTTGATTAGTGGCCTGAAATACAGGTTTCACAAGGAACTCCTGTGGTGCAGAAGTTTGTCTGGCAAAACTAATTGAGGAGAAATGGCTCAATTAAGAAACTCATTGTACTTTTCCATTTCTAATGGCAAACTCTGCTACAATTTATATCCTGTAGGAAGAGTTTGCAGACCTAGCCCTCATTATTTTTAAACTGACAAGCAGTGCGACTCATGCATTCAGCTGTGTTTGGCAGTACCTAGAACAAAATGCTGCAGAGAGAAAGGGTAAGTGCTGTGCAAAGCTTTCAACAAAAGCACATTTCATCCTCAGCTTCTTCAGTTAATGACCAGATTTCAGCTGACAGGTACATACCTACTAATGTAACTGAAAACATTATGTACATAATAGTTTCATGTCACAAAACAGATTGATATCCAGAACAGCCAACAACTTGCACATGCCCCACTGCAGCTCAGCAGAAGCTTTAAATACAATTTCTCAGCTTCATATAAAACAGAAAGCCTGACAATATTTCAGGGAATATTGCCTCAAGAATCCACTTCCTCAATGAAAGCTTATAAGCAACAGAGGAACAGACACAGAGCTCACTCAAAACATCAGCTCTGAACATCTGGTCATGTCTCTGCTAGCAGTTTCCTCTGGCATGGATGTGTTTCCCAGATCCTGCCATTTAAATGTCTCCTGCTGGCAGCCAGCTTAAACCCCTAGGCCTTCGATCCATGAGTTCAGTACCAAAGTCCTTCTACTCCTTCACTTTCTCATCTGAGAATTCTCAAGAAGAGGATATGCCTATATGGAAATAAAATACAGGGTTTTTCCAGTTAAACCATTTCAGGCACCAAAATCTGCCTGTCCCAAACACACACACACACACAAAAAAATTCTTGGCAAGGCAAATTCTCTCCTTTGATGAATAAACAGCTGATCAAGACAAACAGGTCAGCAGCTGGCTGAGCAACATCCAGGGCCATCGCCCAGGTGATTTACTGGTCTTTGAAGGATATATTTCCTTTAAATCAGCTATATTTTTAAGAGGGAGGGAAAGAAGATACAGTGAATTCGTTACCTGTAGGAACATTCAATCTTTATAAACCCTATTCTTATTGATGTTTCTGAGTAAGACTTTCCCAGATTGTCAACATGATCACTTGTGCTTTTTATTGCATGAACACTCACTGTGTAACACAAAAGAACAATTGAAAGCAACTGGTTTGTTTTCCGTGTATGATTCATTTTACTGCCTTCCCCATATTACATTACTAAAGCAGCAAATTCCTGCTTGTCTGTAGGAGTTGACAGTGACACCTTCTTTCTCCTTCAGAGATTTCACTATCCAGAAGTTTGATGTCATGATTACTGAAAAATCTTAACATTTGCTCCCTAACCCATGGCCACATGAGCCACCCCTTCATTTTGCAGTAGCTCTGGCCCACATGTCTGTCTAGAAGCCAATTTGACTCACTAAACTCACAGAAAACTTCCTCCTCTAGCTTTTTCAAGTTGCTTTTCTCCCATTCTATTGGACTGAATGAGCTCATAGGAGTTGGCCAAGCAACATAATCGGCACAAAACCAGCAGATTTTTGGTCAGAAAGAGTTTCCAATTTCCATCAGCAGTGAGCTGATAACTTGGCTCACTGCATCTTGAGAAAACAGGCTGAGCCATCACAACAATCATGTGAACCTGCCTCATCTACACTGTTTAAAACCCATCAGCTTAACTCCTACTAAAGGTTCTTTAATGCACAGTGACTTTGCACTTGGAGACACTTCGTACCATCGGTTTTGCAAGCTCATCTGTCAAGGCAGCATCCTTCAACAGAAAAGTGGCAAGATCCTGAAACAGCCACGAGCATTTCTGCAGGGATCATCCAACCAAAGCCCAGGAGTGTGCAAAGCAGGAATGCAAGTGATGGCTGCTGGGACGCCTGTAACCCAAGGTGGAATGCAGAGAAAACCAAAAGGCACCAGAATTAGCAAGTAGAGGTAGGAGTGGTTTCCACACAAAGAATTTTATTTTCATAAATACAGCAGTAAAAAGCAAATTTTTAAAGGAGGGGGGAAAAGACAAAGGGAGCTTTATGTCTATATGTTTCTCTAAGACAAAAATCATTTACATTCTGATAACTCACATTCAAAAATAAACAGAGAAAGGCAGCAGGGCATAACATTCAAATGAATACCTAGTAAAAGGTAGTAATGTATTTTATTAATAATCAAGAGTATAACACTGCAATATTTAACCTTGAATTTGCATATACAAATGCCATATCCTACACAGCAATAAATCAAAACATGTACACTCTATGGAGCACATACACTGATTTCTGTTAAATTGAAAAAGTAGGAATCATACTTAACAAAAATCTCCTCCAAACTGGTAACAGAGAAAAACCACCTTGAGTGGACAACAGAAATGAACACTGAAATAGCTAAAGAAAATTAGTTTGAAAAGAAATACAATTAACAAATAGGAGTCATGATGTAGGATTACCTCTCCCCCAAATATCCAATCACTATTTTGCTCTAAAGTAGATTACATAGCACACAGAAAAGTTATTATATTTCAGTATAGTACTAAAATGCAGGCTTTTGCAACTTGGTCCATTTACATTTTGCTCATTATTTTAGCCTGCTGTATTGGAAAGAAAAGTTGTGTCCCCCCGAATCTTTGGATATAAAAACCAGAGAAAGTACATTCTTCAGCGTAAAAGCAAGATTTTGAGAAATCTGTGCATTTTTTTTTTGGTTATGCATATTTAGTTACCACTTTCATTCATGCAAAAACTCTGAATTAATCTCATCCCAGATGAGGATTTTACCATAAAATTTAAATAGTCAATTTATTAGATTACAGAACAACGGAAAAAAGCTTAATCCACAAAATACCTTGCTACTGAACTCTACTCAGCCAAAATTAAAACTGATCTTACACATTTGCCTTCTCAAGAGACACAGGCATAACAATTCATTCAGAAAATCTAAATGATGTACAAATTTAAAATAGAACATATCTGAAAACTATACTTACTCATTTTTATGTAAGAAGTTCAAACATTTATAAAGCTACACGTAACCTTCAATGAACATAGACACTAAATTGTTAAACACGCTAGAAGTAATCACTGCAGACCTGACAGTAATCCTGAAGAAAACTGAATAATATCATTACACTATCAAATTCTTGTATTTCCTTAAAATGTAAGTGCAAATCAGAAGTTGCATTTCAAACGAGCTTGAAATGAGTAAAATATTCCAGGTGAATAATATTATTAATATTCTGTGTTAGTCACATAATATATAAATACAGGTTGGAATTTTAACCAGGGGAAATGATTTTTTAGAGGTAAGGAGAGATAAATTCAATGGGGTTGTATCTCTGAAGGAGCAGAGAGAATCCTCCCAACAAACACTGTCATTGCCACATTGTGCCTCAGGCACTGCACTCAATTGAAAAAATAGATCGGTTTTGGCAAGTCAATTTGGAAAGTAATCACCTGTAAGGTCACAAACAAAACACAATCACCCTCTGAAGTTACGCAGCCGTTCATCAACATCAAGTATGTTACAGAGCAAACACATTCTCTCTTTCTAGTAGCAATAGGCACAGAGGACCTGCCCAGACTCCCCAATCTCCACACCAGTGCATTCCTTTTTAAGCAGAGTCTGTATTTCCCAAATTTGATATTCATTCTCAGAACTCTGTAGAACAATTGTCTCTTCTTGTATTAATTTGACATATACTATAGTAGAATTATATATATGTGAGACATCCAGTTTGCAAAGATTAGAAATGTATCAAGCTGCCAGTGAACAGTCCCTATGTCTATATCTGACGGTGCAACTTGGTGATGTCATAAAGGCACTTGTCTCTCACAGACAGTACTGTCTTCTGAAATCAGTCAAAAATAGATCTAAAAATATTTATTTTTAATATCCGAAATGGTTTTTACTTCTTAAAGTGGTGCAAATCATCATCTATAGAATAATTCATTAATTTGACATGAAAGAGCTAAGTGCAAAATATCCATAATTAAATATATCTTTATAATTAATTCATTTTAATGCCATGCTCTCAAAAAAATGTCAAAAACCATGCTATAGTAGAAATGTGATTGGCGCTAGCAGCCACAAATAAAAAGGCGGGTGCATACAATAGTACAAGAAAGCTTATTTACGAAGTTACTAAAACAACTAAGTGATGAGCTGCAAGGAGAGACATTTGCCACAGGTCTTTTCCAAGACACGCCTGAAGCCACACCTGACCAGTATGAAATATATAACACACATTTACATCACCAGAGACGTCTTTATAGCTAGCTACCTAATTTTACAAAAATAATTCCAAAATGCTCATTCACTTCAAAGTGAATTGTTTCTGTTTTCACTGAATGTGAAAATACAAGTCAAAACCAGATCTAACAACAGAGTTTAAAAAGACACCAAAGCAGCCACTAAATAAAATTCAGTGCAGTTTTCAGGGGTTTATGGATGGCAGTGTGAAATCCTTGAAATCCCACTTATCTGCTCAGTACATATGTACAGATTTTCCTTTCCCAGTCTCAGTATCTTAAAGTAGTAATCTGAAAGAGTTTCCACCAACAAAAGACCTGTTTTTGCAAATCAAAGGGCTCAGGTATTACAAAAAATGGACATAATTGGCTTTGCCTATATAAATGCTAATTTTCAGTTGTCATTATAGCTCCATTAGCCAAGAAATCTGAACACCCAGAAAGGTATGATGGATGGAATAAATCAAGAACAACCCTAAAGCCAGCAGGTTTTTTGCCCTTATTATTTTCTGTTGTTACAGCACATTAAGAGTATATCCAGACTGCTGTGAAGTTGCTGGATGGATCCCCATCCCTGGATACTAATTTGCACGTCCACTCTTCTTTAAATAGTTTTGCCAGTTCTGTGCCATAAGGAAGTTTCTGCATCTTTGAAAAATCTGCATCCACTGAACATTGCACAAAAACAAAAACACTGAAAAGAAAAAAAAAAAAAAAGGAAGCCATTTGATCAAGTATTCAGCAATTCCTTCAGAGAACCACACTGCTTTGCTCACAGCAATGACCAGAACAGCTGACGGTGTACTGACAGTTGCCATGGCAAGTGGGTGACTGCGTGGGAGAGCAGACATATAGCCAAGTCAACGGCTTATGCAATCTCCATGATTTGAGCAAGCACAGAACACACTTTTATTATGTGCTGCCAATGATCTGCATAAAGTGCCAAAGGAGAAAATGTTCCTCTCTGTTAGGCCGTGGCTGTTTCAGTATTCCCACTCATCCGTTTTCATGTCCAGGTAGTACAGAATATTCTGTGCCAGCTTTACCGCTTGCTTTCTGGCAGCCTTGCACCGCTCGTCACCTTGGGGGTCAACAGCATCAAGTGCTAGAAGTTGTTTGGTAAGAAGTTCTTCCAATCTCATGTAATTTTTGTCTGTTCTGTTTCCATCAAATGAAATGACCTCCTGCTGAATTTGAGACAAGTTTCCAAGAACAGTCCAAACTGCTTTATGAGACTGATGCTCGGCAGCAGTTTGCTCTGAATACATCTGCCTTTTTTCAAGTGCTTCCTTCAAATCAATATACGTTATAAGAGTTTGAATTTCTATTACTGCTCTTCTCCTGGCTTCTCTGATACAGGGGTTTTTTCCAGGACTCACCTCATCTAAGTGGGCAATTAATCCCTGCAATTCTGCTTTGGATCCCAAATACAAATCAGAAGCATTCTCTGTTTTTAAAAGTAGAGAATTCACTTCCTTCATTTTCTTGCGGATCTCTTCTATTTTTAGAATGGATTGATTTTGTGCCAAATCATAAGCGTGAGTGGAATTTGCTTCTTCTTCCAAGTCCAGGTACTTCTGCAATTTATTGATCTCTTCCACTACTTCCTTTCTGTAATTTCTTATTTCCGTGCGACCACAGACATCTAAGGCATCCAAATCAGCAATGAGACCTGTAAGCACACAGGACAGATGCCTGCAGGTATCGTTACTACTCACTCCCATTAGAAGCGCAATAAGAGTTCCTCTGGCTTTGTTCACATCACACATTATAGAGTTAATTTTGGAGACAGAAGGATGTGCATCATTAGAGAGTGGCAGGGACAGCTGTTGCTTTACACAGCTTTCTATAATCTCCTGAACAGCACACACTTTTGTCAGGGTGCGATATCTTGCTTTACGTAAAGAAACTTTCCCTCCAGTTTTCACCTGCGTAAGCCTCAGCACAATGTCCTGAATACCTTCTTCAAATTCATCACTTATACAGTTACCTCCTTTGTAGAAAGGCGTAATCTCACGTTCCACAAGTGCCTGTGCCTCCTTGAATATAGCCTCTATTTCCAGTCTGCGCGGATGGTTTGCATTTTGTTCCAGCTCCTTAAGCAGCCTCTCTATTTCCTGAGCAGCCCGCTTTCTGGCTTGCTGAATATCCCCCTTTCCTTCGGTGTCTACAGAGTCTATTTCAAAAAGCTGTTTGGTGAGACTCCTTTCTAGTTTCTTGTAATCTCGATCAGTAGACAGACCGCTGAAGACAACCACTTGCTGTTCAATCTCTTTGACTTCTTTCTGTATTTCATGCAACCGTTTGATGGATGGGTGTTGGTTACCCATATCCATTCTCTTCTTTCGTCCAGTTTCAGAGGAACTAAAAGCAAAGTGAGAACAAGACATGCGATTAATAAAGTGCTATGCAAGCACATGTCACAACTTCCAGGCTATCCTGAAACACTTCAGCATTACAGCTGTTTTAAATATCACCAGCAATAGGAATAAACCAGTTGGCTGATATTCCGTAACCATTCCCCTATCGCTTCACACCGCTCTCCCGTTCGGGCTGCGAGATATCACACCGCCAGCTCTCCACGTTTACCCACAACCTTCAGCCCTCCCTTCCCCACCTGCTCTGCAGCTGAAGCCAGCGGAACAAACCGCGCACCCGCGGCCCCGGGGAAGTGCAGCGGCGAAGCCCGCCCGCCCCTGGGGTGCCACCGCCGCAGGCCCGGGCTGCGGCCTCGCGCAGGCCCCACAGCCCCCGCTGCCNCGAGCGGCAGCGAACGCCGAGAGCGGCCCCGCCCCGCGGCCGGGCGGTGCAGGGAGGGAGGGGGCGGGAGCGGCACCGCCCCAGCACCGCCCCCGGCCGTAGCGCCGCGCTCCGGGCGCCTGTGCGACAGCGCCGTAAAGCGCCGGTCGCCGGCAGGAGGCGGGCGATGGCGGCAGCTCGGGTGCTGCGGGGTACCGTCCGCTGCTCCCGCTCCCACTGCCGCCTCCTCTCCTCCTCCGCCGGCCCCTCGGCTGAGCGCGGGGGGCGGCAGGAGAGCGCGGTAAATCCGGGCGAGAGGGGAGGGGGAGCAGCTCCTGCGTCCCGGAGCCGGCGTGTGGCGGGGGAGGCCTCGGGGCCTCCCGCCCCTGCGGACCCTGAGCGGGCCGGGCCGGGCCGCCCTGAGTGCCCCCGTCGTTACTCAACGTCGCTGGGCGAGGGCATCCCGATAAAAGAGAAGAGAAGGCTCTGAGGAGACCTCGTTGCGGCCTTCCAGTATCTGAAGGGGGCCTGCAAGAAGGCTGGGGAGGGACTTTTTACAAAGGCCAGTAGTGATAGGAAGAGCGGTAATGGCTTTAAACTGGAGAAGGGGAGATTTAGATTAGAGGTAAGGAAGAAACTCTTCACTCTGAGGGTGGTGAGTCACTGGAACAGATTGCCCGGGGGAGCTGTGGATGCTCCATCCCTAGAGGTGTTCAAGGCCAGGTTGGATGGGGTGTTGAGCAACCTGGTCTAGTGGGAGGTGTCTCTGCCATGACAGGGGGTTGGAACTAGATGATCTTTAAGGTCCCTTCCAACCGAAACCATTCAGTGATTTTATGAAAGCCTGCATTTCCCACAGCCTCTCCTTGTTTGTTTTCCAAAGCCCCTGGTGTTTGTAAAAAGCTCTGCAGGCCTTCCCGGGCCATGATTCGTATTTGTTGGAAAAGAGGCAAAGGTACCTTCTCTAATGTATTTCTAAATAAAAGTAAATTTTAAGTGTATCACATAGTTTTCAGCCAAGGTAACTGAATGTGTGTAATTTCCAACTTGTTATATGCTTTAAGGTTGTGTGGAGTTTTGGAATTTATTTCAAATTGTGTTCTTCAGAAATTCTGCTAAAGCAGTCCTAATGAGCTCTATCTGTCTTTTCAAGGGCCTGGGTTTCAGCCCCCCCGCACACTCCCGTAACGACTGGATTGGGCCCCCCGACAAGCACTCCAACCTGCGCCCTGTCGTCTTCTACGTGCCCCCTGAGGAGTCGCCCCTGGAGCGGCGGCTGCGGGAGGCGCGGCAGGAGGCCCAGGCCTGCGACCAGCACTTCTGGGCTCGCCACAACCGTGCCTTCAGCCAGGTGAGATCCTGCGGCCCCTGGGCCACTCAGCTCCTGCACCTACCCAGAATGGGCAGGCCTGGTCTCGGTGAGGTGGGTTCAGTTCTGCCCACTGCTCTCGCTGGCAGTCGACACCATTTCTCTTAAAACGCAGTGTCCTTACAGAAATTATTTTTATTAATTTCTTTAAAATTATGTACAAAGCTAAAGAGCCTGCATATTTTATTGATGTTCAGTAGCATATAATGATATTTGCCTTTTTCCAGTCTTGCACTGAAAATATAAAGCTGCAGCCACTCTATGTGCAAGACTTGACTGTGACTGGAGTGGCTGTTGAAAATGATTCTGTAGCTCTTCATGCTCTGTCATAAGTGAGCAAAATTGGGTATAATTACCAAAGATAAATGAGGAACAGGCCCTGTTTCACTGGCAGTATACACCAACAAGGCTGAAAGTGGGGACTTTTCAGCTGTGGTCTGACTTTCCCAGTTGCAGCATTGGTTAGGAGACACTAAATTTTGTTGCAAGAACAGTAGTGGTTTAGTAATTCACCATCATTTGTGGTGATTTGATCATCATATTGTCCCAAAGCTTGCAAGCTTTCCTCAGAGAAAAAATTAAGCTTGTTTTTTAATTTCGTAGAACTGCTTTTTAAGTTTGAAAAACATATGTACACATAATTATTCTGTTTTCAATTAAGCAATTTCAATTTTTTAAGGCTGCCGGTTTTTCTTTATGCTGAAATTCTCAGGCATACAGCACATTTTCTTAGTTTGTCTTATAAACCAAAGGTTCAGGTCCTGTCAAACAATACTGAAACTCAGCTGTAACTTTACTCCGCAAATAAATTGTATGTCTGTCAGTAAAACACTTGCATCAATTAATTGATGCATGCAGGTAGCAGGATCTAAGTGACAAACTTACCAGTTTAATTAACTCATTGGATTCAGGGAAATGTTTTGTTGACATTTCTGAGTATAATGAGAATTACTTGATACTTCAGAGGGTATTAAGCACTGCACTGCTGTGTGATTAAAAACAATGGTTTACTTCAAGGACTAAGTACATCACATTCTGATGTGGAAAAATATGTTTTAGGAAAAAGAAGAATTTATTTATTCAAGACTGAAAGCCAAGGGTCTGGAAATGAGAGATGAAACAGGTCAGTGAGATCTTTGTGTTTGTTTATATTTAGTATAGTTTAGTGCAGTCTGACTTCTGTTTAACTTTGCATTTTGCTTCTTTATGCTCTTTGTGTTCTGTCACAAGTAAATCTTGAAGGTAGGATTTAGAAGTGTTTTCAGGACCATGATAAAAAAAGAGAGGAGGGGCTCTTCGGAGACTGAATGTGGGGTCAGATTATCTGTTGTACTGTTCTTCCTCTAATTTCTTCCCCACAGCTGGAGGGAACATGCTGAAATCCTAGCCAAGTAATATAATCATTCTGTAGTCTTAAGGAGCTCCCAATGGGCTTTCCTTTCTCACCTCCTGGTCCCGTGAGCTGGCTGAGCTAAACACACAGAGCATTTACCTCAAGAGCATGTTATGGTTGGGTGGATAAACTCACACTCTGTGGCTTCAGGTCCATAGTGTATACAATGCATACAATATTTTTTCTTGAGGGAGAATAAGGCGGCTTCTGAGGAGACAGCAGCTGCTCTCTGCCTGTCTTTGCCTGAGCACAGTTGCTGTGAAATAGTTGCCTCTCTAATTCATTATGTGAAACTGAAAACAAGATGCCTTCATAATAACAGTGAATTGGCCATTGTAGTACAAGGTAGAACATTTTGTTCACAGAATAATGATCTGTTGAGTTTAGTAAAGCATCTGCTCTGACGTTCTGTATATTACAGGCCATTATTTTTCTCTTCTCTTTGTATCCTAGTGATAAGTCTGCAGTTGAGAAATAATTCTAATTAAGTTCTGTATTGTTTAGAAAATGTTTCTTTTATATTGTAGTTTTGCCTTTGTTTTGTTTTTATACCTGAGAAATAAAAAGTAGTAAGCATGTACATTCCGTAGAAATAAAACTATCTTGACTGGGTGTGTTGATTAACTCTGCTCTATAATACCCCTGTATGTGTGTATAAGAATAAGAGTAGTAACAATATACATGAACAGTTGGAACAAAACCTACTTTTTAATGTAAGTGAATCTATGCTCCATTCTGCTGATACCAGTAAGAAGAAAGAAATTAACTATAGTTGTTTAGTAGGCAGCCTCCAAATAGTCTTAGAGTAAATTTATGCCATAGTATGTTAATCCATTGTGATATATTAGATGATATGTATGTGAGATATATATATATATATACTCTAAAATGACAAATTGAGCTGATCAATAATTTACACTCCTGTGATCAGTCTCAAGAGCTTTAAAAAGGATTTTGGAACAGTAACAAGTTGAACATCACAATTTCATCTCCCTCATCATATCCATGTCCTCTGGGACATTCAAATTTGACCCTCATTTTAGAAACATTTAGTGTGCCAGAAAGTTTGTACAGGAATTATCTGGTAGAGTGGAGAATATTTGCTGGTTTTCAGGATTCTACGTCCGTGCTGTAGCCACAGGTTTTCCTTTCACATTCTGTGGAAAATAATCTGTTTCCTTGTATCCTCTGCTTATGAGAGTGGCATATTCAAAGTCATCTTTTGTACTTGCTTCTTCACAAAATAATTGCCTACTATATTGTTAATAAATCTGATGTCTCGGAAATTACACTCTTTGGTATGAGTTACTTGAAATTTATCAAAAGCAAGAGAAAAAAAAATGTGCATCTGAAAATACATCAGTTGTGGATAGTGTTCTTTCCATATTTATTCACTTTCTTTAGTGGGGAAATTTGAGTTATAAGTGTTCTTACTGGTGCTGTAAAGACTTCAGCCCCTGTGAGATGAATTCTACTCAAAGGACAGATACTTCTGGATCTATGGACTTGTTTTTAGGGGTCCACTGGTTCCCTAGATAATCTTAAGACCTAGTAAACATAATCACTTTCACAAGTAATAAAGGCTTAAGAGTTATGCCAGCTTCAGAATTATCAGTATTTTTAATCTGCTGTGCTTCTTAGGTGAGTTTTTAAAAGCTGGATGATAAAAGCATATTAGCTTGTTCAGGGTTGCCCAGGAAGCTTGTAGAAGGAAGAAATCAGACCTGGCTGTCCTGCATCTGAACCCGGTGTTTTAATCCGAAGAACTATCTTGACATTGTTATGCCCAAAATTATTTTCAGGTCAGAAGGCAACACTGACTGCAGAAGAAATGGCTGATTTTTACAAGGACTTTCTAAGTAAAAATTTTAGAAAGCATATGCAATATAACAGGTATGTGGAAGGTATTTATGTCGACTATTACACATTACAGTCTAAGTGAAAGGCATAAGATCAAATTTAAAATTTGGACATTTTTGCGTATAATTGGTAAAGCAGCACTTAAAACTTATCATTTTTTGAAATTATGTCTTTAAATGCTGTTATGGGCATTTAACAGAAATTGCATTATCATTTGAGTTTGTGTACATGGAGGGGAGGGGGCAGGTGGGGGAAAACCACACCATAAAATCTAAGCAACAGCATGAAAAGATGGAAAGTAAACAAATAATTTTTAATGAAAGGATTGTTGTTCAAATTACCTGTAACTGTTGAGTGCAAAAGTAAGTAGTTTATCTTAAAACTGGTCACCAGATGCCACTGTAGTGACCTCAGGATAGTGTTCTGTCTTCTCAGTAAGAGAGTTCAGGCTTTGTGCCTAAACATGACCTTCTGTGTTGCTGCCTTGTAAAATCAGGTGGTGTCAGCTACATTGCTGCAGTTTCAAAGTGGAACTGCACAGCCCTGAAAGCGGTGGAGCTTTTTACAGGCACTCTGATTTTGAGGGGTCATATTTATAACAATCTGTTTATGCATTCAGCTGTATGTTCTTTTGCAGTGTTGCCAGCTGGCCCAAAAACTGGCTGATGAAGTGTTGCAGCTTTGAAAATTTAGTTAAAATTGAAGCAATGACTATGCACAGACGCCATGAATATTTAATTCAGGGTACTTAGATGGAAATACAGTCTAGTTTAGGAAAAAAAAAATTGAGGAGGATATAGGAAATGAGACATGAAAGAAACAGTTGCAATGTTAGCATGATATTTTGATTTAACATGACATTTGAGGGGGTAGCTCAGTGCTTCTTGTCAGCATGATTTTGGCTACGATCCTTACTGAGAAGTTAGTATCTCAGGTTTATGTTAGATCTGTACATGCAAGGCTTCCCACAGAGATCTCAAGAAGAGACCTAAATCCCAGTGTTTAATGTTCTCTGCTAGTTCTACAGTGAGTATATTCTATTGCTGCTTGTGCAGCATTTTCCAAAATGGGGGAGGGAACCTTGTTAGAAGCTAGAAAGAAATTATGATATTACTTCAGTTTGTAACAGAAGCAAGAATTTGAAGCAAATTCTTGGAGGTTAAAAGGCACTGATACAGACTGTCTTATCTATATCTTGAATTGCTTCCAGAAGCCATGCATACTTCAAAAAACCTATTTAAAGATATGAAGACTAACTTTGGCGATATTAAAGGTATCATCTTTAAAAGGTACCGCATTAGAAATATAATGTCCTATATTGGATTATACAATTAGTCTTTGAAGTGTGATTTTTATTTTACTTAATTTTTTCCCACTGTTAGAGGTGAGCAACTGCCCTTTCCAACAAACACATCTTCATACATGCACAAACAGATCTCACCCACAGCACAGCACTGGCAGGGAATTCTTCTAGGTAGCTTGATAATCAACTTTACTTTTGAAACATGAGATATGGTTACAATTATTTTATCCTGCCCAATTTCAAATGCAATTGCTCCTAAAAATATTAATCCCTTAAGTTTTTTACAGTTAAGCTCTTGATGGTTGTAGCCCTATAGTCAGCATGTAATCTGTTCATGGATGTGGATATTCACATAGACCTATTCATAGGTTATTTAACTCACTAGGCAGGAAAAGTGCTGCCACAAAGAACAGAAAATGTAGGTCATCACTGAATTGTCACTTGTCTATGCCAAAGGGTATTTTAATATAATTATGTACCTTTTTCCTGTTCTTGTTCTGTGTGCTGATGATTTCCCCGGCTTTGGAATCCTAGAGATTGGTATAAACGTAACTTTACTATCACATTCCTCATGGGACAAGTAGCACTGGTGAGAGCTTTGAAGTGGCTTCGTTGGAAAAAGAAAAATGTTGGAAATTAATCACAGCTCCATGAAGAGCGGAACACTAGCTAGGCCTGCTATAAACTTGTTCATAGGGGTGCTCAGAATCTGAACGACTAATGTAATTAATTGCTTGAATCTGTTTGTTAAACTATGTAAATAAAAGTTGCCATTGGTCTTAATTTATAATCACTGTGTAGTTTTATTTTACCTTTTATTCCAAGAATATCGAAAATATTTCACAAGCAAAACACAATTGGGAAAACTTGCAAGGTATTGCATTAAATGGAGTGGATCACAACTGTCATGTTTTTACCACAGAGTCACAGCTCCTAAATAGCATGTGACTGAGTATGCTGTACAAGGGCCAGAGAATGATATCTCCACCAACCGTGCTAGTATATAAAGACAAAAATGTCTCATTTTGCAGCAGTTGTCTGTCTAGGACAGTAGCTGTCCATAAGTAATGCAACATGGGTGAAGGAACAGGTATGAGTTGTGAGTATATAGACAAGCAATTTAGAATAATCCTCTTTTCAGTGTGATTATTTCCTATTTTTAATAAAGTTGATATATGATTTCATATACATTATTAATGCAATAGGATCTTCTTAGATAATCCTGTTTTCATTAAAATAAATGTTAGAGTTTCTCTAACCTAAGACTGGTAAAGGTTTTACTTGCTGAGCAATAAAATGGATGCAGTGCCAGTCAGTCTTGGTAGGAAAGGAAACTGATCCGTGGCTGTATGGAGAGCGTTACCACTAATACACACTGCTTGCTACTGGTGCTTTTAGACACAAACTGAAACAGGAAGTTCTATGTAAACATATGGAGAAACTTCTTTCCTGTGAGGGTGACAGAGCACTGGAACAGGCTGCCCAGGAAGGTTGTGGAGTCTCCTGTGGAGACTTTCAAAACCTGCCTGGACATGTTCCTATGCAACGTGCTTTAGGTGAACTTTGGCAGGAGTGGTTTGACTAGATGATCTCTAGAGGTTCCTTCCAACCTCTGCCATTCTGTGATTTCTTACAAAAAATGTTCTATTCTCACCAGTTTCTCTGAGGCACTCAAAACGACTTGCTCGAGGGTGATTTTTCTGGTGTCCAGGTATGTAACATCAATTGGAAAGAGGTTTGTTTAAGTGAAGTCTTAAAAAGTTACACCATGTATCTGTAATTTAAAAGTAGTTCTGTTCCTTGGAATGTTCTCCCTGTTCAGTTATACAGTTAAATGATTTTGGGGTTTTTTATACAGTACCTCCTAAGAGAACTCATGTTAAAAAGAATGTATGTTGTCAAATGAAGCATTTTTTCCTAATGCTGTGCTGCAGGGAAGGTTCTGCTTTTGGAAATGTCATCTCAGTAGCCATTGACCTGCTTTTCATATATAAATGAGACATGATTTATTCACATGCTTTTTCAGCTGGAGCAAAAAGAGCTTTGTCAGTATCAACTGTAATAATTCCTTTGCAAGATGAAATGAATATTAATGACATAGTAATGAGCTGGACTGTTCTATACAATGATGATATCATCATTGGAGCTGAAACAGTCACCAAATTGTGATTTTAAGTCTTGTCTTATTAATAAATGAAAACAGTCATTAATAGTGTTTGCTGAGGTGATAACCAACACTTATAGGAAAATACTATTTGTGAATGTTATTTACTGCATCAGTCCTGTAAAGGGTATATATTTATTAAAAATTTAGAAAATGCCATGTTTCTTTAGGAAAAAAAATTTTTGCAATAGACTGCTGTGGGCATGTAAACCATGTCTTGCAGTGTATAAGCTTTGACCACAAGGCGAATGCACACTTTAATACATCATTCCAATGTGAAAGAACGATTGGCTAATATAAGAAAATATCCCTGAAAGGCAGAGACCAGGACCCCAGTGGACTGGTGGGTGATAGCCATGTGTTCTGACAGCCGATGCCCAAGATCCCTAAGGTGGTTCTACATGTGCTTTAAGTGGGTAGAGGTCAATCAAAAGAAGCATTGTCATCTTCTGAGCTGCCCAATTCTATCAACAAAGACATTTTTGTGTCTGCTTGCTGAACCAGATCAGGAAATTGATTCACTCTGAGAATTAATCCAGGGAAAAAAGTGTTAGATGTCAGTTGAATTTAATATGCCTCATCGTGCAGATATAAGTGTTCTACTGTTGGCATGGGGGAGATGTGGGAATACAGACGGAAGGTTTGGATTGTGCTTCGGTCAATTCACACTTAAAACTCTTTTTGGAACATGCCATTTTAGTGTTGATCACCCCAAAATAATACAGTCAGAATATGAAGGATCATGCTGGGATTCTGCTCTGAGCTGCTTGTAGGTAAAGTTCACACCTTTCTGGCGTTGCCTTCATTGAGAGTCTGTGTGGGGTGTGCTGGGTCCCTTCATCTAAAGCCTGTTGGAGCAGTGAGGTATTTATCTATTAGGTAAGCGTTGAGCTCTGATAATAAAGCCACTGTGAAAAGATGTTATTAAAAATAATTCATCTGAAATTTTGAGTCTCATTACCAAAACCACATGCATTTACTGAGATAATTACATTTTCTGAACAGCCAAAAGCTGTATAGTTTTTGCCAGCGTTGCATTACTTTTGATATTTTTTTCTTGACTCAGAGCAGTTGTAATAATGCCCGCTGCTTTCAGATATTATTGATCATAAATCCTGTATACATCAAAGGAAGAATAAGGAGCTGCCACAGACTACTAAAAATAAATTTTTAATGTATACAAAGGCTTGCTACAGTAACTGAAGCTAGTGAAATAGATCAAAGAGTGACTTTCCTGTGCACATTTTTGGAGTATAGGGAAAGTACAAGGGAGTGTTCTTATCATTTAGGTATTTAGCTAATCCTGTCAGAAGGCGCAGCACTATTTTGTAGTTAGTGTCAGCATGTGCCTTTTTATGTCTCATGCACTCAGTAAGTGCACAATAAAGCAACAGTATTTTTGGTAATATTCAAATATTTTTAGATAGTTTGTAGTGACTTGGGGTGGTTATGTTCTGATAGTCTGTGGGGTTTTGCTAGTCACTGAATTTCTCTGCTGGAGCATTAACCTGGATGGAATATGAGAGGAGTAATAGGAAGTGTCTAATGGGGATTGAGAGGCAGACCAACTAAAGGTTGGGTTAAAGTGATTGTAGCACCTTTATATTTGATTAATAAAGAACTGTACATCTTAAAAAAAAAAACCAATTAGGAGTTTTAAAAGCAATGGTAGCAGCTCCTGAGAAGATAGCTTCTATGTGTAACTCAGCATACTTGGAGATAAAATTAAAATCTTCAAAACTTAAGATTTATTATTTAGAAGCTGACTCTTCCTGGCCACATTTTAAGGGGACTGTTCTTGCAATTTTTAGCTTCTCGTATCACTAAGCAAGATTGGTATCCTACAGGGTAATCGAATTTAACCAAACAAGAACTTAATTTACATCCTGCACAGAGCCCACAGGCCAGTCTTTTGCATAAAGACTGGGAGACTGAAATGTTTTCAGGGCAGGATAATGTATGCCTGGAACTGTAACATGCATGAGTAACGTTTTCATGTTGAAAATTATATCCACTGATTGCTGTAAACTGATACACAGAATAATAGTCTCATAATTCAATATTCAGGTTCATTTCTCAAAAAATAAAAATAGTTAAGGGAAGCACAAGTTACTTTATTTCTTAAAAAGAGTTTATAAGTAATGTAATAATCTTGAAATACATACTCATTAATATTCATTATTATATAAATCACTTCTTTCTGCCTTGACTTTGCATTCATTAATGGATTAAGATTTACCCAAGTATTGTGAGATTTAGTTGACTGATATATTCAAATAGCAGATGCTGTGGAAGTGCAAAAGCAGTACTTTGGGCTAGAAAGAGGAAAGGCAAAAACTACATTACCACTTTTTAAATGTGATCTTACTCAGGAGAAATAGTATTTTATAGTACTACCCACAGTCAAAACCAGGTTTAGAAGCCATGCAGATGCTCTGAAGACATGGTCCCTGTTTCATACAGCTGCTTATCTTTTACTGGTTCAAATCAGGTACCCATTTAATTGAGTTTCTTATATTTTGCAGGGAAAGGCACAGTGATTTTGCTTTCTGGCGTTTGCAGGTTCTCATCCTTAGGGGTGGTCCCAGGTGTGTTGTGACTGGCCTGAGATGGCAGGAGGCAGCAAGAATGACCATGTGCATCTCCTGAGACTGCCAGCAGGCAACTGGCACTCAGCCTAAGCTGGAGTAGCCCTGAAGCTACTTTGATGGCCTATGACTGGCATGAGTTTCCTGCAGCCCCCCTGCCAGGCAAAAAATGCTGGCATTCAGCAGTCCTCTGTTCACACCACTGCCGCCAAAGAACCCACTGCTATGATTCAGCTGCAGAACTGGCTGTGATAACTTTCATCAGCTGAGCCAAAACACATTAACAGGCAGAACACAAGTTTCAAAATCATAAGAAATTCAGGTCACTTCATATCTCATTGTTAAAGAACTTCCTGTTGACAAATCTTAGCTCTGTCTTTGCAAGAGATCCTTGCCATGGAAAATTTTTCATATGGTGTAGCATACATTGGCTGTTTTAGAAGGGCTCTGGGAAAGTTACAGATTTTCTTTTCTAGAATGATTTGAATAATTAGAAGTCTAGATTCTTTGAGGGGGAAAGGAGTTGTTTTACAAAACAGATTTGGTAGTCAAGGCTGTATTTGAAGAGAAAATGCATGAACTGCAAATTTCAAAAGAGATTGACTGCCGTGATTGTTTTCCAAGTGATTTTATTATTCTGGAGTGTCATATAGAAAATAGATGGTATGACACAGCATAAATATTCTGTAACAAACCAAGTCAAGACAGTTCTGACCTTAGTAGCTGTAAAAATTATAAATACTTAGGTAGAAAACTCTTACTTTTCCAAAATGGTTGGAGATTGAAAGACAAAATAGAAACTAGATTCCAGTGACTATGTAAGAAAATATCTTTTGGATTTACCAATCTTCTCACATTTACCAAAATAATATTTCACTTTTAATGTCATGTCTGGTAAACCCAGTTTCCTCAAGCCTCATGAAAAATTTCACCATGAAAAACAGAACAAAATGCTAAACTGACATATGAGTAAATAGCCACAGGTGCTAATTTGTGTCAGAGGAGAATTCAAGCTCACTTCAAAGAAAAAATCAGTTTTGCCAAAGGATATTTCAGAGCAATTTTAATTGAGAAGATGCTCAAAGTTAATTCATGTGCTATGCTCCTCTGCTGCTTCTTCCCTAGTGCTGCTTTTGCTGTGGGGAAAAGAGGGGTCGCTGCAGTGTGACGCTTGCTGGGCACGCTCAGCAGTATTGCAGCCATAGATCTGATTGCTGCAGGACTGAGTAAACCAGGCTGATGCTGGGAGAATGTGGCTGAAGAGCTGCCACTGGACAAGGCATGTTTCCATCTTAGGAAAATTTTTCTCAGGCTTTTGAATCATGAGGTTCACACTTTCTCTAAAAGCAGCAAAGAAGCTTATTACTTAGTGTCTCGAGTCTATAATTTATAGGTATTAGCTAACATTAGCACGCAGTGTTCAATGTCATATGTAATTAACAATGTAATTTCAACATTTAGTTCTGCTTTATGTTTATATGTAAATCAGAAAAGCAATCTCACTTATTTACGATAAGAACTTTGTTTTGGGGCATCACCCAACAGAGTTCACAACCAAAAATTCAGAAAAAAGGTAAGTGAAATTAATGAGAATGCCAGTAACAGCATTCCAGCCTCCTTTACTTGCAAAAGGAGTGGGATGGGAAATGACAAGAGTGTGAAGCTTCTTTTAAAGATGCTTAGAAGACTGCTTTCTGCATTGGTGCAGAAATATTGGCAGTAATATTGTTACCATTACATAGCTAATTATAAGGATATGAGGAATGTTAAATTGCTGCTCACAATGTAACCATTTACTGGGTAGATTTCTGGTCAGTGTTCTCCCCTGTTGAAGGGAGATACTATTATTCATCAGCCTGTTCCATGTGAGTCATGACAGTTTCCAAACATATGGTGATGGTGTACTTCGTGGCCCTTCAGCATTCAGTAACAAGTGTAACTGTGTAGGCACATTTCACTTTCACAGCTAATTTATATAGATCAGTTGTTCCAGCCTTCTCCTAGTTTTTATTGAGGCATGTTTTAGTTCCTGTTTACAGTCACATTACTTTCAATATGTAGGGTTTGATAAACTGTGTAAAACTGCACTATATATATATATGTATCTTTGAAACAATTTCAATGTATTTCAACTTTCATTAAAATTTTATTAAACAGTAAGGAACAATTTTCTATTAGAATATGCATATATTAAAAATCTATAATACTGCATATGGCATGTTTCAGCAATTCCCCAGACTTCCCCAGGAGACTGTTAACTGATGCAATGGAGTGAACTGCTCTGTGTAATCAAAACCCCTCAAACAGTCCAGGTGGTTTCAGTGATGCTGGTGTTGTAGAGAACTGCAACAAAACAGATTTTTTCCTTGAAATAAATTACTACAAGCTCTATTTTCTGTGAATTGTACTATGTCCAGCTGGCCACCAAAGTCAAAGGTCAAGAAGTCCTGCTTTAAATTCCTATTTTTAAGGATTTGTCCTCTGAAGCAAAATTGTAGCTGCAGAATATCTGTGATGATCCACATAGTGATGAGGTAACTGCCTTCTTAGTCGGTGTCTGCATAAATTACAACTTAACTAGAATCGAGTCTGGCCTTCTTGGCACAAGGAAAACCTTCAGAACATGATGTGATGCAGCAGTATCTGCTAAAGTTGACAATTTAATAGCATTGCCTCACTAGGGTTTGTTTTTTTTCTATACTGGTCTCTAAATCACCTATACTCAGATGTATGAGGAATTCCTTCTATCAAAAACTGACACCTAAAAGGCTTCCTTTCACATCCTCTAATACATGGGGTATACTGCATGTGGATGGGCTGGGTTACAGATAGACCCCGTGCATGCCTTGGGCAGAACTATCACATGGAAGCCAGGGCCTTGTGGTTGTCTCAGTCACACAGCAGGGAATAGTACAGGATTGGGAAGGCACAAAGATGACTTAAAACCATTCTCTCAACCCCTTCTCGTCTGGGGTATCAGATTGTTCTAGACCTTTTGGAGACTGTCCACAGACCGAGTTCTTCAAGAGTATTTGCTTTCAGGTAACTGACAGACAAGCCTGTAGAGATAAAACACACCACCCATCCTGCAGGAATGAATTATACAACCATCTCATTAATGGTTTAAGTCTAAGGCTTGATAGCAGCAATGTACATATCTTGTTTTCTTCTGTATCATTGTGAAGATACAGAAGTGAAGGGTGTGTCTATAGTGTCTTTGAACTTAATATTTTTCAGTTGATTCCTCTGTGAACTGGCAAGAAAATGTTTCATTAAAGCAAATTAAAAATGATAGAATTATAATAGAAAAGATATGAATTACAACATCTGAAACTGTAGCAAAAGCTTCACAGTACATACTTACTGCGGGAAGAGGGAAGCAGCAAGGAGAGAGAATTCCAAACCCCTGGGAATAAGATAATCTATCCTTATCCCGTATCTGCTCCATTTCCCAGGAGACAGGATGAGGAACAAAATATCTAGCGCAGGCAGTTCTGTTTCCTATTGATTTCTAGAGTGGCTCTGCCCTTCTGAGCCCCGTGTACTGCGTGCCATCCATCTAGCCACAGGCATATTCACAGAAGCCATTTTCTGTAGAGGCACAATTGGTCACTGGCACAGAAACTACAGAAACAGTTGTCACACAGCTGAAACATTTCCATTTCCCTTTCCCTTGGGGCAAACTCTATTACCATTAATTCCCTAGTCCAGTGCAGCTGAGTACTGCCTTGGTTTGAATACCCTCTTAACCAAGGCAAGCTCCAGCAGTGAACAGCAGATGCAAAATGGCTTCCCCTAAGAAATGAGAAATTCCAGTCAACCTTAGATGCCAAGTGTAATTCCATATGGAATATTAGTTGAGGTGAGAAGAGCAGTTAACAGAAGAACTGAATGGGGATAAGCGTTTGGCAGTTACCGCGGCACATGCAGACAAGGCAGATACATCAAGTGAAAGGGAGGTTACTGATAAATCAGACTTAGGAAGAATCATTTTCAACAGTGACCATGGCACAAACAACTGCAGCACTTCAGGCTCAAGAAAGATGAAACATGGGAGTAGCAATGGGCAAGTTGAATAATCAGAGAGATGTAAAATCTCTCTTAAAGAGAGTTCAGTTTGTTTAGCCAAGCAAATTGATGGTCAAGAGGGGAGAAAGGAGTGCAGAACCTCCTAGACAAGTGAGTGAAAGAAGAACCAGCTAAAAGGGTTACCCAGGGAAGAATTTTCTTTTTCTACAGTAATTTAATCAAGTATATAAAAGAGAAGTCTTACATTTGAGGACCTCCTTAGAAATGCAAACACGTAGAGAAATGGGGCTAATCACTAGCAAGAGAAAAGAGATGGAAAGAAATGACACAATTTGGCACAGTATCTGTCTGTATATATCACCCTTGAGATTGAACACTGGAGCAGTGAGGTTCTTGGGCAGGAAGGGCAAGATGCCTGCTTGGTTTTCAATAGACTTTGATAATTATGTTTAGAAAAAGACCAGATGAGGTGGTTATCTCTAAAGCCTTTTAGACTTCTGAGACTTGGTTCTCTTTCATCAGTAGGTGCAAATTTCTGCTTGGAAAAGGTCACATATAGGCATACACTGGCATTAGCATTTCTTGCGATTAGCATATGCATGAGCTTTAATGAAAGGCAGCATCTGAAAAATCACAACTTCCTTCTTTTATAAATGTATGTAGAAATCTTGGTGAGAATAAAGAGAATCTTAGTGAGAATAAAGAGAATGTATCTTTTTTATCTCTGTGAGGAAGCACCAGTTTCACTGGTACCAAGACAAGTTTATGTCCCAGTCCATGCCTCTGCCTAATATTGGCTGGAAAACTGAATGCCTTTCTTAGATTTTCAAAGGCTCACTTCTCAAAAAAAGAAAAATCTTATACTGGTTAATGAAATTATCCCAGATTTACACTGTCTGGCTGAAATTAAAATCATAGCCCTCACAAGGTTGTTTTAAGGAAAAAGCATCTTTCATAATGAAACTGGAGAATTTCATGAGAAAAAGGTATGTAAAAGTCTCCTTCACCTTGGAAAAAACCTTACAATGACTACTAAGATTATCAAAGTAAGAGTCTCACCTAATCTAATCGCAAGTAATCTGGCACTAAAGCCTGATGAGTTAGCAAATCCCCATAAAGGAATGCTGACAAGCCATGCAGGTAACAAAGAACTGGCGTTAAAAGAAAAGGACAGTGTAAGTAGCAATAAAACAGCACTTAGGAATCAGTAGAGGCGATCCTTTTGTTTTCTGCTTTTAGCAACATGTTTGAACACAGACTATCAAAGATTTTGTGTTTGGAAGAGTCTGTTGTGTTTGTGGAATAAACGTTTTTTCTATTGATACTAGGCCTTATCCCAACAGAAAGATAAAGAAAGGGAGCACTATTGTAGCTGGGAAGTAAAAATATGGGCAGGTGAAGACAAGTGCTGTATCACACACTGAATTTTCTTACTCTAGTAATGGCCAAGATATTCCACCAACAGAGTGGTTTTTATTCCCTCTGAAGCATTAAATACACTTCAGCAATGGTTCAATGACTGAGGTAGGTGAATACAGAAATAAATGTAGCTTCCTGTGATTCATATGCAGTGATTAATAATTCTCATAACCTTGAATGAGCAACTGAAACCCCAAGAGAGAGTAAATGCAGTGAAAAGTGAGAGTACAAAGGAAGGCAAGGAGAAACATGCTTGGAATGCTATCTTTCCTCAGGTATAAGCACTGAAAGTCATGCAGAGTGAATATGGAGAAGAGAGTCTTCCCAAGCTAGCAAGGTGCTGGGAGCCAACAATCAGCTGACTGCTGAACATGGAAGCAAGTAAGGAAGAAAGTTGCCTCGTCTTTCAATGAAATGAGAGGTATGGCAGATGTAAAGAAGGAGCAGAACTTGCTGGTTAAGCAGAGTAAGTACGTATTGGTGTGAGCACTCCCTCATAGAGGTGGGAACCTACTCCTTGAGTGCAGGGAGTAAAGATACAGGTCTAATTATCACCATAAGCTCTCCTCAATGCCTTAACCTGTTGGGAATTTTCATGCTTAAAAGTAGAATCTTGGAAAATATTGTCAGTGTCTGTAAATTCATATAGCACAGAGCATTATAGTTTGTCAAAGGATACAATTCTTAGTTCCTTGATCACTTAGTACTTTGAAGATTAACAGTGGAAATTGGGATATATAAATACAGGTGTGTTGCTGAAATTGTCTAGTATTTTTCTTTATGTTCACATTAATATGGACATGCAAAATCTCTAATAGTTTCTAGCTTTCAGGTGGTTACTTTAACTATATTACCTGAGGTTTATAAGTCTGTTTTTCATAATAGCTAATTAAATGGGCTTTTAAAACTGTTCAGTCAGTATCTTGGACTTTATCAATAGCCCAGCTCTGTAATAGCTGGGAGATTTAAAGAATTCTGGTTAGCAAAATGTTAATGTCTAGTGCAAACATCCTGCTCTTTTTTTAGAAGGTATCAGAAATTAACTAATGAAATGGCCTGTGAAGGGTTGAATTAACACTGTGTGCTTTATTTCCTTGTTATTTCTCTGTGCATAGAAAATGGCAGGGAAAAGCACCCCAGCTTTCATTTGTTACAGCATTCTAGAAACCCGTGTGACTCTGAAAAAGGAGAATTCACTTACATGTAAATAAAGCTCTTTGACTTGGGAAGCCGGTTCATGAACAGTGTTTATTTTACTTAGAACTTTAATGCCATGCCCAACAGTGGGCTCCCAATGTATGTTCAGGCATCTTGACTATGACAGCGAGTCAAGGCAAACAAAACACAGCCCTTTTACTCCAAAGTGCCTGAACTCCCTGATAACAAGGTAGCTCTGCAGGCAGTAATTGCAGATACACACAAAGGAGTTGGGCTAAAATTGTGTCTGGGACTGTGTACTTGACACTTTTGCCTCCTGAGCACTGATTTTTGTGTTTCCTCTTTTCGCTAAAGGACATTCTTGTAGGAAATACAAACTGAAAGCGTATGCAGCTGTCAAGTGATGGTGATGAAAAGCCGGATGGGCTGCTGAATATGGCCTTACAATATTTATTATTACCAGGATGCTTTTAAACAGCACTTTAGCAGCAGTTGAAATTATTCCAATGTAGTGCTTTAGTGTAGCCCATATTTATAAAGTGAAGTCATAGATTTTATAGACTGCAGGAATAGATTTAAAAAACTTTTGTCTCTTTTGGAGGAAAGATCCTGTAAGCCAGAAGGATAATTTTTTTTTAGTAACAATGATAAAATAAAACAACCCACACTTCTCAAATGAAGTGAACCTGAATTTCTTTGTAGAGGCTTTCTTTATTTGTGGAAGTTTGTTAAACCGAATCTCAGTTTGCCGCGTGTTTCTCACATTGCTGCACCTCAGAAACGTAGGAGCTTGTGCTGCATTAGTTGAACTGTCTGCTTTTTTCTCTCCCACTGTGAATTACAAACCTCCCTCTGGGGGAGCAGGGAAATAGGTACATTGAGAATAAAGAATCCAGCATTGTAAATAATGTGTTTTGGGGTTTCATTTTCATATCCACTCAGATGTCTGCAGAAAACCATGCTGACCTTCTTGGTGGCAAAGAATACTCTAGAGACAGCATGTCTAGATCATTTCATCCTAAAAGCAGGGCATATAGCATAAGTAGTTCCCTAAGAGAAGATGGAAATGTGGAAATGTTTTTGCTGCTAGATGAACTTGGATAATTCTTATGTAGAGACAGGAAAATCAAGATCCAAATGGAGAGGAGCTCTTGGAGTATTTCAGGTCAGGCAGAAGCTTGAGGAAGAAGCACACTCATCACTGTGTCTATCTTCTGCTGTGTGCCATAAACAGAGGGGAATAATACTGTGCTTCAGTTCCATTGAGGTCATCAACCTTCCTGCAGGAGGGAGCTTATGGTGTGTGCTGCTTATGTGGGAAATTGCCAGCGTGCATACACTTGATTAGCCAGCATACGATGAATCAGGGTCATAGCTGGAGTAGTTGCTTTGTTCTGAGATGCTCAGATCCCTCGGGTAAGCAGCTAATTGCAGGAAATCTTTTAAAGCAAATGTGTGATAGGAAGAAAGCAATGAATATTGTTTATTCAAAAGACAGGAGTGGTTCCTTTGAATCAGTTCTCTTGCATAATTATGTAATTAGGACATGTTCTATTTTTAATTAAATCTCTTGCATATTCATGAAAATTCTCTGAACCTACAGACCAATTGGCATGACTCTCACTTTTAAAATGTAGTTTGTATAAAGGAATGCACTTCAATATTTTTTTCTCTTTCATATTACTGTACGAACACATATTTCACATTATTATACATCACTAATCTGTACTGCCTGTCAAAACTGCAATATGATGACAAACCATTAATACAAAATTGCTAGATAAATGTTTTAAATGGAGTTGAAGGACACAAAATGCTAGTATCAGGGTTATTTTCTTGTTGGACAGCTTGCCCTGTGTAAGGTATCAATCAGTGAGCAGCATTCAGAAAGTATACTTAGTTCCCTCAGTGTTTCAAATCCACCAGTGACTCTCTACATGTGCAGTCTGCAGACAATCCATGTTCCCTTAACTTTGTTTTGTTTCTTGAGGGCTTCCGTGACTCTTCCTGTTCTTCTGCCTCTTTGACAACAGCATTAGCTTTGATTCCTCTTCCGTCTTCCTGCTTCTTAGGAGCCTGTCTTTCCGACTCTTGTTTTCACATCTGCCACGTTGTAGATTTGCTCAGTGTTATATGTGAGGGCAAAAAGATGCAAGCTCTGCTTTCCTTGTGTATGTTGGATACTGGCTGCGCATTTTGATTTACCATTATGCTTCCATATGTTCCCATTAGCTTATGATTCATATCCTATATGTACTGCAGGAGTTACATGTGCATTTGGACTAGATGATAGTTGTAGGTCCCTTCAAACTGAACTATTGTATTCCACTATATGATAATGCACCATAGTATTCTGCCCAGACATAAGTAATTGTATCATAAAACTAGGCTGTCACTGTTCCCTCATGACTTCCAATGTGCATTTTACTGCTTTGCTGTATTTGTTTTTTTCATCTTAGACCTCAATTCCCTCTATCTTTCATTTCTGGACTTAATTTCTACCTAGTGAACATAAAGGAACGTGAAAATACTGTGAACGGTCCTTCTCTAGCAAGAGCAGGAATGAAATTGAAAGCTGCAAAGAGTTTTTGTGACAAGTGCCGCCGAATTCTCATGGAAGTCATACTTTGTACATGCAAACCTGTAGAGGAGTAGGCATCTTTCACTTAAGTTTTGTGTGGGACACAGACAAGGGCTTTGAAATGTAGTAACAGCACATTATTAGCCCTAAGGGGGATGAAGTACAGAATTTGCCCCATGTAACCTGCACTGTGAGCTGGCTGCGTGCTGTAGAGCTCTTCATGTGCATTGTCCCAGAGCTGTTCAACTGAGGCAAGTCCTCTTGCCAGCCTGCTTTACAGAAGCAAACTCATTTTCTTTCCAGGAGACTCTGAACAACCAACACGAGAAGCATGTGTGGTGGCACCCACGCTGGAGCATCACCACCTCAGCGTCCTCAGAGGGAGGGTGCCCGGGGGAAGTGCCGGGTTTTGCTCTCCACTGACACACACCTGAGGCAGACGAGGCCTTAGCAAAGCTCACCACGGCCCCGGCCCGGCTCCCCCGGCAGCCTCGGCGATGTCAGCGTGAGCTTCGCACCTGAACGCCCTAAGGCGTTCATCAGCATCCCTCCTCTCCCTGCCGGGCCTGCGCAGGCGGATGCCCCTCGGAGCAGAGGCCTAACCGGGGCCGAGGGTTCCAACACAACGATCAGCTCTCGCCCCTCTGAGGGGGAGCGACGACGTCATGGACGGAGGGCGGTGGGGGAAAAAAGGGTGCGCGGGGGCTTGTGGGAGAAGAAGGGGGAACCGCCATGTTGGGCGTGGCGGCGGGTGGGAGGAGGGAGGGGAGCGCTGGGCGGGCGCAGCGGCGGCGGTGGCTGCCTGCAGCTGTCAGCGCCCGCTCCGCTGGGGCCGGGCCGTGCACCGATCGCTGCGGCCGCCGGGCTGGGTCTGTCAAGCTCCTCTGGGAGGCACTGAGGGCTCCGTGGTGCTGACCTGCTTCCTTCCTCCCCTCTCTTCGGTATTCTCCCCCCCTCTCCACCTCCCGCCCCCCCAAAACCCCTTTTCCTTCCTCTCTTCAGCCCG
>VYZX01018801.1:546330-570074 GCA_013401335.1 Brachypteracias leptosomus
AGGGGGGTGGTTTTAATTTTTTCGCTTTTCTCTCTGCTATTATGCAAACAATAAAAGGCTGCGCGGGCCGGCGGGTCCCTCCGCAGCGCCGCTGACAGCCAGCCCCTTCCCTGCGCTGAGGGGTGGGGTGGGGTTTTTTTCGGCGGGGACCGGGAGGGAGGTTGAATTTCGGTTTTTTATGTAAAGCTCTGTCATTTACAATCGCCGCTCGGCTGCGGGAAGGAGGACCCCCCCACACACCGGTGGGGCTGGGGATCGGCTCGGCTTTGTCCCCGTTTTCTCTGCCGGCTCCCATCGGGGCTGCGGCTGGGGCCGGGCGCCGCCCTGGGAGGGACCCCGGGCAGGGCCGGGGCTGCGGGAGGCTGCCGGCAGCGCCCCTCCCCTCCGTCGGGCAGTCTCCTCGCCATGGGGCGCCCGGCGCTTTGTTTTTGCTTCGCGTCCTTCGCTTGGGGGGGGTTGTGCCATGGGTAGTTCGGAAACGGTGAAAGAAGCAGCCAGGACAGCTCTTCCTTGGGCTTTGTAAATAGCGACCCGATCTATACATTGTAGGTCACCTACCACGCTGTAGTAGGAGGCGATTCGTAGACTTAGATCGTGGCCAGGTTTCTACATTTCTAAAATAAGAAAAGCATCGGTTAGGAACACGTTATTCTAGCAAAATGACGTGAATATAGAACTGACTTAATTGATAACTATATCTTTAGGGTGGAGATTAATTAGACACTTTAAAATTTTACTCAGTCTGGCTTTATGTTTCTAATATTTTTGGATAACAAGATGCCTGATTTGTAGGTCTGCATAGCAGTTGTCTGTAATCACAAGAACAACTTCTTGACTCCTTATTGAATTCTGTATGCTAAGCATATTTTAATGCTCAAAGCGGCATCACCTAGTGTCATGCTATTGCCTGGCGTTTTGAAGGGTACTAAATCAATGATAGTGCTCTTACTTTTTTTTTTCCATTTAATGATTTCCATTAGAGTGTATGATTTAAATGTAGCAGCAGTACTTAAGTACTGCTCATGGAATCAGAATGCAGAATAAGAAATTAAAAAAAGCTAGAAAAAAGCACAAAAGTTTCTTTTTTATAGTTTACTTTGAACAGCAAAAGGGTGAGCAAATGTCATTCATGATATAAAATACTTTCATAGTGTCACATAAAAATACATAAAGTCAAGACTATCAAAGTGTGATTTTTAGTGTTCTCGCAATTTGCAGAAGGCTTAGTAACAATTACTCTGGGAAATAATTGTCTTTTTCACTTCCACTTTTGTATTTGAACTTCACTTAAATAGGAAACTTACACCCAAAGGGTGTGCGTTGGAGGCTTAAAAGGAACCTTCCAGACATAGACAGTTTAGCATTTTAATTAAAACAACAAACCCAACACAACCCCCACCAAAACAAAATCCACCTTTTTGAACACACAATCGATTTCAAAAGCTTTTGGAAAATACCTTTATTTTATTTGATTATGAATTCCAAAGCTTCAGCAAAACACGATAGAGGATATTATAACCCTGGGATTATAGATACAATTGAAAGTAACACATTCAGCATTTACTGGCAGCAGAGGGAAAGCTGATCCATCTGGTGATTCGGAGCAGAAGACCTTGTATTTTGTAAGTCACTCAGTTATTTTTGTGAGCACATGGTTTAAGAGGAACTTTTTGTGAAATTACAAGAGTTGTGGAGAACTCTAGCAGTTCATTTTAGATGTGCATTTTATAGAATGCAGAGCCATGTGGGTAAATGCAGGGAATTTAAATTGTCGGCTCCTGAAGCTCACACAACAATGCAGTATCACTTCTGCATCACGTTGCAGTTAAAGTTTGGCAACCTTTCTATTTCTGAAGGATGATGATGGAACTGGACAATTCCAATAATCTGAAATTCTAACAGCAATTCAAGCTTAGATTCCCTTCCTTTCTGATCAAAGAAAACATGCTATCATATGTAATTGAAGAAGAGAATAAAATGACCTTCCAAATGTTTTGTGAAATAGCCTCACTTACTCTTTGTCAAATTACTGCGATATGCTAACAATGCCTTGTTAATGGAGACTGATTTTTTAAAAGTTTGATGAAAGAGGAATCACAAAATCGTTAATTAAATTTTCAGGAGTCCAGAATACTATCTTCTGAATGTTTCTGATGTACAGAAATCAAAATAATACTGTACAGGCACTTAAGGTATATAAGAGTATTTGCTACTTCCTCTTTTTATGAAGAACTTAATATGATAATGTCAGAAGACCCTTGTGTGCTACTTGTGTACAGTATACTTATCTCTATATATCTGTATATCTGTATCTGTTTGTATATACACATATACCTACACATGCCTCTTAGGTAATTGGGAGTTTGGGGAAATATTGTAGCCTCCTTTTCAGTTCTGAGTCCATTTAATGCAGCTTCTGTTTCTCTTGAGATGTGGGCTTATGTAGTGACTCTTTCATCTCTTCCTCTGTTTGCTTTCTCTGGCAGATGTGCAATTAGATTTTTTCTGGGATTAGTAGCATCTCTTCAGATGTGTAGCTCCTGATTATTGTAAAACTTAACTCAGTGTACAAATACTTGTTCAAATAATGTTTTTGTAAGGGGAGTGGAACATAAGGAAATTCGAGTAAATTTATAAATAAGCAAAATATACTTCTGTATTTAATGTTGAAGAGCATAGGTAGCAGAGGGCGGTGGAGGCAAGCTTGCTAGGTCTGTTTAAATAAACACCTCTTGGAGTCTCTCTGCCTCCAGGGTGGTGTTCAGTATGACATAACTATCATAAAAATGGACCAATTCCATCGTCACTGCAATGAAGTGACTAGTCACAGGCTTTTCTCCTAATCCAGCCTGTGTAATACATTGTGCTTCCAAAGTATTTTTTAATTGTTTTATAATAACATTGTAGTTACCTTGACCAAAGTTTAGAAAAACATTTCTTTTCAACATTAACTCTCATTTTCCATAAAACAGAAGCACAACACATATAATGTGTAACAGATACTTTGTGGTAACCAAGTACCAGTCAAAGACAGATTGTTCATTCTAAAAAGAAACCTATTGGACTTCAAAATAGGACTGATTATAATAGTTTTATCCTGAGTCACAGGTGACTTCAGATATTTTTGAGGTGTTAAGTCTTTCCCAGTAATTTCTTTAGTAAAATATTTTCCCTTCTGAAAGCCGGCTGTAGAAATAAGTGTGGTTCTTTTGAAAAATTACTTAATCAATAAATGCCTGACTAGAAAAAGGTGAGCTCTAGCTGGCTTAGATTTGCTAAAATGCTTTTGTTGCCTTCATCTTACAGAATTCAAACTGGACACTTTACTAGAGGGTCAGAGCCAGAATTACAGAAGCTTTTAGTGATGGAGGAATTATTTCCATAGGGTTTTATGTGAGGTGCTTTTGCAGACATCAAGCATAAGATGACACTAAACTTGGAGTTTTTTGTTCTAGACAATATATTTAATAATGACAGGCCATGCAGATAGACAAGCGAGAGGACTGAGGATGTATGCTTCTAGTACCCATAATGTATTTGCGAATGTGAACAGAGGAGTTCTCAGAGGACAAACACTAAAGCACAGTTAACACTGGATATGCTAATTTCATATAACATAGAGAAAATTAACATCTTATAGTTGACAGTTTCTTCATATTCAGTCAGTTAAGAAAACAGATGCAAGTAGTAGTTCCTGTGTGTTGACTGCTTGTTTCTTTGAATCCAGCTTATCTTCCGTGGGCTCTTTTTAGTGCAGTCAGAAACAATCTTTACTCGTGTAGCTGTGTTTTCACATGTACGTAGAATTAAATTCAGTTTATTTTGTCAAACAATTACTGTTGGCCATCTTTCTTGCTCAAAATTAGTAAGCATGGGATCATGTAGTCTTCTATTTCAAATATGCTGTCTCTCTGTCATCTGCTTAAATGCACAGATTTTTTACATGGTTTCTCAATATCAAGTCTTGTTTACAGGTAAAAGCAGTAAATTACCCTTTGTGAATAGACTTAAAAGTGAGCAGTTTTCTATTTTGATTCTTTTATAAGTATTTGCCATAAACCCCATTTGTATTGTGTTTTTGGGATTGTCAGAGCTATATCTGGCTTTATTAAAGTGAATACAGCAAAGGATGTAACCGGTCTAGTCAGTAGCACTGGCTTCCTTACATGTCAGTGGGGTTGTGGTGGTGGCTAATTACACTCTACTTGCTATGTGATGTACCCCAGGAGGTCCAGAAATGTCTGATATAAAGCTGAAATTTTTGGTGCTGCTTAAAAAGTTGTATCTAGAAAAAGGACAATACTTATATTTTTCAGAATTTTCAGATAACTGTATATCTTAATTCTTACTAATTTGCATTACACAAAAACACTGATGTTATATTCATAAACTGTTTCTTAAATTCTGTGCTGCTGTTCCTTTTGGCAGCATATTACTGTAATATTTTATAGTGTTCTAATATTGTGCTTTGCCTGGAGACAGCAGAAGTAGTTAAATGTGAACAAAAAAATTAAGATACTTTCCATGTGCTATTACTTGCACGTATGTGCCATTCCACAGTGTAGAGTGTGGTGATTTTAAACTTCTTAAGGGATTGCATTAAATGCATTCCTGCAATATATCTTAAATTTGCTCCTTCCAGCTGACAGGGGTTGAATGATTTGCAAAGCATGTCATACAGATTACAGACTAGCAGGGGAGGAGGGGGGTTCTGTGTTGGGGGTGGTTCTGGTTTTTTTTTTTTTTTTTCCCCTGAATAGAATATTGTGTTTAAGATTGAGTGCTTTTATGGATGTTCCTTTATCAGACAATGTCAGGCTGAGTAGCGTAGGAAAGTCACAGCTGTATCTTTCTCTTCCTGCTTGAGCAGCTTCCATTTGAGAGAGATTGCTGGTACTCCTGGATCCCTCTTTTCTTTGCCACGAGTGGGTTTGACTATACCCTTGCCTTTAACGTTTCATTTATTTGTGGGCTTAAACTGGGTGCTCTTCCCTGCCCGTACCCTTTCACCCCAATCATATTTAGTGTGTGTTTAGAGGGAGAAGGGTTGGATCAAAAAGCGGGATTCCTCCCTCCCTGCCTCAGTGTAGAAGGTGGCTGTGTGTAGTGGGATTAATGCAACCAGTGGGATGGTAATTTATGAGGATATAGGGGAGGTTACAGGTTTGAGGTGGGAGGAGGACAGCAACCTCCTAAAATATTTCTGCTGACAATATAGTAATGTATAATCAATGTCAAAGGATATAGTTGAACTTTTCTTCAGTCTCAGTGCTGGTTTATGTAGTTCCACACTCCCGTTGGTTGTTCCATGCCCTCATTCTGTTAGCACAGCTCGCTGCCTGGCAGTGTGCTGAATAGGTGTATTTTGGCTGTGTTTGTGTCGTGGACCTTTTCCTTTTCCGTCCCCTCACTTCTGACTGAAAAATAATTCAGTAAAAGGCACAGGTCTTTGATTTGATTGTTATGGACAGGAGAGCTTGTGCTGGCATGGGGGAGGATGTAAATTAAATGTATGGCTGCATGAGGAGCTTCACTTACTATTTGTAACCATAACCTCAGTGAGTGAATGCTCATGGTCTTGTGTTTGCAGGAAGCCAGACAGGTAATTCAACAGCCATTTCTGTCTCTAAATTCCTCTGTGTATAGAAGGCAATAATGCATGGAAGATAGAATGCACTATTTATATTTACCATTTCCCTGGATGTAGCCCAGTTGCATTCAGTATGATGAATAGTGCTGTATTGAAATATGGAGGCCATGCAGTACAGGAGTCATGATGATGTTTGGCAGTATGTCAGCAAACATGATAGTGACCTAGAAGTCTTACTAGAGGTATGAATGCATGAGTCCTCAGGAAGATACGTTAATTATGAGGAGTGGTCTATATTGTGAAGGTTTGGTGTGTGAGCACTATGCCTACCTTAAGGCAGAATTAAATTTAACAGAGAAGACGTGATAAAACTGCTCTGTAGGGTTCTGATCCAGAAGTGTTCTGGAACACAGAATGCTGGTACTTGCTAGGTGTTTCTGAGGGCTTAAGAGATCAAGCAGAGATGACAGGTAAGATTTCGTTATGGTACTGATAGATGTCTTAGCCAGATGTCCTAATTTTTTCAAAGATTTGTTATCCATCCTGTATCTTTAGAAAAGGCAAGTAGTACCACAGAGTGACTTTGAATTAGTGGCCCAGTAATTTGCTGTTAGTTACATACATCTCCTCTCCATTGTTCAGAAAAAAGGTAAAGACAGATCAATGATGCAATTACTCTGTTTTTAAATCTTTCTTAATCAGTTAGTATCAATATCTCTCACAGTACTTTTAAGTTAAAATTACATGCTGCATATTGATTTTAGAGCACACTTATAATATTGCCATTAAACTATTTGTTTAACTTTAGAAAAAATATCAAAGTTTGGGGTTTGTGCAGGATGTAGATAGAGAGCAAAGGTGCACAGTGTATATTTGAAAGTAACAGCCAGTGGAGTGTGAAATTCAGTGCCTGCTTGTAGCTCAAGTGGCCATCAAGTCTTCATCCCCACTCAGTTATTATGTTAACAAATGACCTAGAAATATGCTGGGATGTTGTTGGTTTGTTTGTTTTTTCCCTTCCTCTAGTCTGGCTGCACACGGAGCGCTGCACACGGAGCAAGAGTTGAAAGTGCATGATTTGTTTAGTTGCACAGTTGTTTCAGGAAGTGACTGTTCTGCTCTCTTCAGGACCTGGATGCTCTCAAAACAGGTTTATCAAAAAAAAAAAGGATTAAAAAAGAATATTAAAAATGTTACTTGTTACTGCTTTTGTGTCTGTTTTCCAGTGAGTATGTGCTTTTGTTCTGTGTCAGTCCAGCAGAAGAGTGGTGTAGTGCAGCAGGATGGTGGGAACTGTCACGCTAGTGTCCTTACCACAGCCAGTATTTTGTGAGTTCCAAAGGAGCATTCAGTGCCCCAGCACTAAGATAAATCATGAATGCAAAAGATCACTGAGATGGGGCTAAAACAATGGTTCGATCCTCAGGTGCGAGTGCACAGAATGTGAAGGGGACAGTGTCAGATGCTGGATTAGGGCCTGCTGTACTGCTCTTTACCTCCTGGCCTTGTAGATGTAAAGACCATCTCAATAAGCCCTGCAGATTGTCGAGTACTTAACAGGGAAAATATTCCAAACATTACAGCTCTCTGCTGTTGTAGGTAAGAAACAGTGAATGAATGACACGAGATTGTTTTTCTAGACTGTTGTATCATTTGCTGGACTTTCTGTGACACAACATTTGCAAGGTACAAAAAAGTATTAGTCTGGTAACTGGTGATTGACATTGAAAGTACAAATTTTGATGTAATATTTAATTGGGCAGAATTAATTCCTTCTCAATACTAAGGATAATGCCTGAACTGCTTAATTGTGCAACTCTTTTTCTGTAGCTATTTTTGAGGAACTAGATTAGTGAGTTTAGAATTATTTTTTTTTAATAGAAGGATAAGCAGGGGGAGGCTATTTTCCCTAAAGCTTGAAGGGAGACTGCACAGTTTGTGCATCTTAATGTGCACTATTAGATAGCTTCAAAACCAGATTTAAGGATTTGTTAAACCTAAAGGCTAGTGTGTGCTGAAGCAATGTTAGTGGATGTTCTTTTTATGTCTCATTTTAGTTCAAATAACCCTTCTCTTCAGTGTCCTCAAGCGTGTCAGAGCAACATAATCTGTAATCACAGTCAATTGTCAGCAAAGCTTCCAAATAGATCTAATAATATGAGGCAAGATATGGCCTTCTCTGCCCTTCCTGCATGCATTTTTAAAAATGATTATAGGTATGCCATAAAAAGGAGATTTGGTTAAGATTATAGGTCTGATGTTAGTAAGTGGAATTTGATGAGGTTTTTAATGTATTATGGAAGTCTTGATCTCATGGGAACATTCCTGTGCTTTTACCTAAGTGCTGTTTAGAGTTAATATAAATAAATAATATAAATGGATGCTTACTCTGATTAGTCAATAAAGCAGTTCTTGTCCAAAAATAACAATGCAAAATGAAAGAACTAGAGTCAAACTCAGAAAACGTTTTGTCTATGCTATTGACAGCTTAAAGTTGCAAGACAAGTGACTCCGAAAACACTTCTATGTTACTCTACCTCTCTATTCCAGTCCCAAAGAGACACTCTCACTGGCTGGAATCAGCCTTTTAAAAATGTCTTATCAAGACTCAAGATTCACTGAAGACATGGTTGCACAAGTTGGCAAGTCCATGAAGAGCCAAGTGCCTTTTACACACAGAAATAAATGAAATAAATTCTTAGGATTTTGAGGGAAAAACCTGAGAAATTTCCTAATGCTGATGGATTTGTAACTCAAGCTGTCTTGACAGTATTTCTTTAAAAATACACTCAGAATTTCCTTTCAAACCATTTACAGTAGGTCATTTATGAAGCATGTCTTTGTACCTATGAAATACTAAACTACAATACAATTTTTTAAATAATGAGTTTGATTTTTCTTGATGCATCTGATTCTTGTGACAAGCATTTTTAATAATTAAGGATAAATATAAATGACTTTTAAAATTATTCAGCTTCTGCCTTCTCATGCATTTAATGTTTATTCTGTCTTTATGTAACTACTCTTAATACAGTCATGATCATTTTGTTTATGTGATCCAGTGAGGTGGGCTTTGTGGTCATAAGCAGGAGGCAAGTCCTGTGTGGCCCAGACTGGTACTTTGTGTCAGTGTTCTAGTGAACGGGCAAAGTGCTCAGCTTTCATGAGGTACATTGGTGGCTGCTTGGGAGTGTTTATTAGTCCTCACAAGAAACTAAGGAAGTGATGGCTTTGAAGAAGATCAACAGATGCTCTTTGCTGTTGACACAGCAGCAGTACCAAAAAGAAACAATTCCCTTCCTCCAAGGGGTAGGAGACTTTGCGATTTGCAGTTTTAGTATTCTGGAAAAGAATGGGTTTTTGATCTTGCCACAAGTCTCAGGATATTTAATAAGTACATTGTTTCAGATTTAGAGTAAGGAAGGTATGTACCACCAATCTGTAACAGATAATAGCAACCGTGATTAACAGAGTTAGTAGGCATGTACCTTCTTGAAAGTATGTCTTGTAGTGTAGTCCCTCTAGACTCCTGACTGGGTTTACTAAACCACCTTAGACACGCTTGCCAGATTTCTCTTGCGCTTGCTTCAGCTTTGACAAAGAGTAATCTCTGATGTGATAACAAATGCACGGAGAGGTCTTATTTTCATCCAGCTTCATTTGAAACTTGAGATGTTAGAAGGGCTTAGGAATGTATACAGAGAACAAATTTTTCTCCTGCATGCTTCTGATACGTGTGGGCTGACTGTAAGGTCCAGATGCCAGTTTTCAGAGGAAGGATAATCCACTGTGATTTTAGATATGTCGCTATTCTGTGTTTTAATCACTGTCTATTTTTAGTACTTCAGCAAGGTAAAATGTAGTGGATGAGATAATGCCAGAAAGAGGATACTTCCTCTTGATTCCTGTTACACAAAAAATNTTTGGTCACAGTCTGCAGCATTATGGAATTGCAGATATGGTTGGATTGTGGAAATAGTTAGATTGGCAGGGCATCTGGATTGTCTGCAGTTGAAAGGATATGGATTTGACTGTGTCATGGTAATTGAAACACTAGCTAGTAGCTAGTGTTTATTCAGTGGAGTACTGTCAAGGGATTGACACCATAATAACCTTTTCTTTAAGAGGAAGAATAATCTGTGTGGTTGCAGGATACTTTTATACCACTGAATACTTTTATATAAGGATTTTAAAGCTGAATTAACTGTTTCAGCAGGAAGTCATAATTTTAATGGAAGTAGTTTACATGCTATAGAAGAAGGAAGTCTGAAGGCTGAAATGACTCTGAAGGGTTTTTTTGTCAGTTATTCTTGGAATGTGCATAAGTATTTATTTGAAAATGGCGTTAAGATTGTTACTTACAAGAATGCAGATATGATTGCTAAGAAACAGCGTATGCTTCATCAGTGTTGATGTAGCATGCTATAGAAATCTAAATAAAAGGACTCAGAAGCAGTGCAAATCTTCATAGCTTGTGCTTTCTCAAAGAGAATTGTCAGCATTGCCCTTGCTATTTTTGCTGTCATCTCTTTTATTAGCAAACATAGTTTGTTAGCCTACTGTTCTGCCTAATTTTTGAGTCTTCTAAAAAATCTGAAGATTTCTCCTGAAAGGTTGATTTTTTTAAATTGTTTTATTTTATAGCAGGCTGTGATGTTAAAAGATTCCAAGATTTATCAGGGCAAATGTACAGTGACTATGTTCTTCAGCTAAACAAGTACATAATCTTCCTCACTTAAACACAGGTTAATGCAGTGGGTGGCTTATTGATAGCCACTGGGATTTCCTATGCAGTGTTTTCCGGAGGTGGCTCCTGTTGCGGTGGAGGGGTAGAACACGTGGCTATGAAGCCTCTTCCCACTGATGCAGTGTGGAGGGTAGGCTGCACCTGGCAGGCTTAATAGAGAAGCAGCAGCCATGTTAGTCCAGTGGAAATCTCTGCCAGTATTCAAGGTTTGTGGTGTTGGACACTTCAGTCAAGCTGTCCTATGCTTGTTTTGCATTTCTTCAGAAATTTGTGGGTTTACCTTTATAAATGCTAAGTCTTTGCAAAGCATGAGTGTTTGTCCAGTTTACCTACCAACAGAGGTACCTTGTGGTGCTAAGGCTGTAGGTCAAATTACAAATGTGATTCTGTGTTTTTATTGGGATATGTGCTGTTGACATTAAAGGACTATAGATGTCCTTCTCATAATGTTTACCTTGCACATCTTCATTTTAAACCAAGTAGTAGGGCAGACTTCTGCATTCAGCATTAGCTCTGAGTTGAAGGCTGGCAGAAGGAGCACAGTAAAGTTTTTTTAAATTCAGATGCTTACTAGCTGAAAACTGTCAGAAAAAGTCTCATTTTTCAAACTTCTCTTCTAAAAGGCTTCTCCATAGCTTAATGTTTAATGTCAGTCACTAGTCATGTGCAGCTCCCATCCTCTTACCTGCATCTGGTCAGTGGTTTACAGCCTCCAGTATATACCACTAATTGTTCTCCCTGAGTTATTTTTAAGGTAGCTTGTGTGCTAAATTGTGAAGACGCTTTCGGAGATGGTGCATTTGGAAAGCTGAGGCAGTGCAGAAGTGCAGCAGCGTTCTGTTTATAGAACTGGGTCAGTGAGTGTACCTTCAGGCTGACCTCTAACAGGACACTGTTGCAGGTGCAGATCAAGATTTTCTATTCTATAGAGGCTCGTATGTGGATTCAAATACAGTATGATGAAGAGAGTGATAAATACCATTGATGGTTAAGCTACAGTCCTGAATATGTCAAGAGAAAAAGGTGCTCCATTTCTATTGTGGGGTTAAGAGATTAATGTATTGGAATAAAATTCCCGAGTATGAAGGATCATTTTCATTAAAAGGAAGGCAAGCCAAATGAAAAGAGAAAGATTATAAGTTTTCTTATGTATGTGAGTTTGACTTCTGGTTACAGAAATAGCTTCACAGAGAAAGAGAAACTAAAATCTTTGAATGGGAAAAAAAAAAAAAAANAGAGTAACCATTTTCTTTTGGACTTGAAGATTTCTGACTGTAAACCAGAACAGCAGTATATTAAAACTAGAGTGTTTCTGATCCAAGCTGTTTTACAAATACCTTTCTAAGTATATGCAAGACATCTGTGGGTGATTCACCCTTGCCATTTCTGACTCATGTGTGCCTTGTTAGGAAAGGGTGCAGTTACTGTGGTGTTCGACATGCTACTTCTGTCCTTCCACAGACTGCTTTTCATCTCTTGCCTTTGTTGGTGATTTTCTTTCTGTACGTGGAAGGCCTGTGATCTTCTAAGGGCTGTTTGAGAAGGCAGTTTTCCACATTATGAAGATTAGCAGTTAAAGCAGCCGTAGTGTTTCAAGATGGTGCGTTCCATGATGTAATGAGATGTGTTCTTCGACTGAGCAGGGAATTAATGACTTGTAATTTGCAGTTAGTACAAAATGAAACAAGTGCATGCCAGATGTAGGACACTGAGCCTTGCTGTTTAATTAAGAAGGAACTAAGAGTGAAATTAGGGTTAAAAGCCCTGAATAGACTGATTATTGTTACAAAACAGTGAACTGAGAAGTACATATTGGAAATACAAAGAACTCAAATTAGTATCTCAAATTGCTGTATCTTTGTGGAAATTGCAGTGCTTGTAGATGACAGAGCCTATAGATACAGCGTGAGCCATACCTATGTGGTATTGTAGTAGCTTGTAGTAGCTTTTACTGTTAAGGAGAAGTTTTACTCTTTTTGTATGCAAACACATTATTCCGTAATTTTCAGCTGTCCTGCCTGCTATCTCTATATCCAGATAGGGAGAATTTGACTCATCACACACAGCGGTTTATAAACTTTGGTTTTTGTTTCTGTTTATTTGTTTGTTTTAATTGTATTTTAAATTGCATTTTGAGACAATAATGCTCAGACACTAGATACATTAAAATATTGTTTTCCAAGCTTTTCATACTTGAAACCTGGCTCTTAAAATAATAGATATCAGTACTGAGAAAGGGAATTCTTAGGGATACATAACAAGGAGATAAAAAATTAAAAGTGTTTTATTTATTTGTTTATTTTTTAGTCTTTAGTCAAGGAAAAAAATTGTAGGTTTCTTAGGAAAATGTTCATCCTTGGTGAGGTTTTTCTACGCAAAGAAGGAGTCATATGGTTATGTGTTTTGGCTCAAGGATTCTTTGAGGTGATCTGCAGGGAAATGACACTTTTTAAAAAAGTATCTGAGTGTGAAAAGCTGTTTATGTTTAAGAGATCCTTAAATATGTATTGAAGAGTTTAAGTAACTGACTCTTATCTATGTGCATGTGCGTAGGAGAATTTGGGCACAAATTGTGCTGTCAGCATTACTAGTGCAATTGGTTTGAAAGTTTATGAATTACAAAATACTTAAACTAATTAAAGATACAACTGGTTAAGATGTTTATGATGAGATTATCCCAGTGGTTACATGACTGAAAGGCAGTGGACTTGGCTCTGTTTTCTTTATGCTTTCTTTGGTTTGGATTCTTCCTATTCCCAACCCATTTCTTTGAAGTTCATGTTCTAAAATTCTGCAAAGGCCTCTTTAGTAGGTATCATTAAAGGGCTTTTTATGTTGAGTTGTCCAGGTTCATTTATTTTTGTGTTTTTGAAGAAAATTGCTTGATTAAAAAAAAAACCAAACAAAACTGTGTTGAGTGACTTTTGTACTTAGCATAGTCTGTGTTGTGGTAAATAAACCCGGAAGGTAATACTCAAGATCTACACAGGCACATATTTAATACGACACATAAATTGCTTAAGCCAGCTGGCTAGTTTGTAACTCTGGCTGCAGTGCATATTTATTTCTCTCATCCAAAATTCTGTTTTCCAACTAAAGCCTTGTGTATCTTAATTTTTAATTTTGTTTTCAGTTGTACACTGAGTTAAAAATCAGTAATTGAATCTAGAATTCCTGCCCTATAACAGGAAAATTTGCAGTGCAGTGGAGCATAGACAGGATAAAAATGACAAAAGCTCAAGAAGCCTTTGACTCTGCCCTTTTTTTTCTGTAGGGAAAAAGTAGAGGAAGAAGGAACAAACATTTTTGAGAAGTGACAATAGAAAGGCATGGTAGGTTTTGTGTCTTTTCCTCGGTATACACGCATGTCTACTTCCTGCATACAAACTTAACCTTTTTGCTTCCTCTGTGGGGTTTGCTGCCTCAGGGTATGTGAAGGTAATGGTATGATTATGTACTCAAATGCGGTCTTGTTTGATGAACAGATAATGTCCTTTTGCAAAATGTATTTTCACAAAGTCACAGAAATGACACCACACCTCCATGCTACTCTTGAAAGATATTAGATATTTATTTACTAAGTTTACTCCTACAAAGAGTCAGATCTGATAGCGTGACAAATTACACATTTGTTATCCTCCCATTTTCTAAATTATTCTCCCAAGCACAATCTATAAAACTCTGAAGGTTGTCCAAATTTTTTGTAATGTTTAATACAGAGATCATTAAACAGACACCCTACAAAATCTATTCAGAAATATTTATTCCTTTCCTGTCAGTGAGAGAGATCAGGATTCTAACAATTTTCGCTAGAGGAGACTTGAGAACCCCTCTCCCAAGCTGCGTACACCTTCAAATAAATCTGTGTCTTGATATAGTTTTTGGCATGACACCAGCTCCAGTACAGTTGCTTGTACAGGTACCTCTGAGGCATATATATGCTCTGTATTACATATATTTGTGAATATGAAGTTCTTGTACTAAACTCTGGTAAAATCAAGCTTATAGCTCCATTTGGTTTAGAATGAAGTGGCCTAAAAATCTGGCACACTGGATTGAGGCAAGAAGCACGTATTTGTAAAGCAGGTCTGCTACAAGGTGGGCTTTAAGTATGTTTCTGTCCCGTTGGGCTTTTCCTTTCTTCAAAAGCTTCTGTGCTGGCTTAGCCTTCCTTCATCGCACTTGGTACTTTCAGCCAGAGCTGTCTGCATAATTCTGTCTATGAGCTCACAACCTTTTTGCCCAATAATAACAAACCATGTCCATTTCCCACCCTAGATGTAATTGTGCATCCACAGGTGTCTTTTGGATGGGTTGTGTATGTCAGATAGGTACTGCCCAGGCCACTTCATTCTTTTTGCATGAAGGCATGACCATTGCAAGGCCTAATGTAGCTTTTAGTATTAATTTCATGGGTTTGTGTATTCTTTTTGTAGTAGTGAATGGCTGTTAATTTATCTGTATTCATAACCTAGAATTCATTTAACTTCTACTGTGGTGGTTAAAATAGGCTTTTTTTTTTTTTTTAAACAGCATCTATATATGCATTGCATATATAATGCACACACCTGCCTTCCATCTTTGGTGTAGAATAACTACAAAATACTGAAACTTGTGAGAGGAGTTTCTACCCCCATTCGCCTAAGACAGACAAATAATCACATACTTATTTTGGAATGTTGTAGAATAGCTCTAGGTATTTAAAAGTCATGTTTCTCAAAAATTCTAATGAATAGGGACTTCCATTTTGTATTAGAGATGTCCTCTGCTGTTTGTATTTCCTTGTGATCAAAGGTTGTGCTCCTTGCATTAGGGATGGAAATTGTTAATTGAAGAGCTGAAAGCATGCTGACCGTCATTAGGGTTGAGTTGTGTGCTGAAGTTAGCAAAATCCATAGTGATTTCTTGCATGACTGTGCATGCTAGAAGCATATATTTACAAATTTGGCTCACATTAAATTGCAGGTCATTTTTATACGCAGTTTTAGAGAGTGTGTGTTTTAAAAATGTCATTTAAACATTCTGGGTAGTAGTTCTCATGTTATAAATAGGCAATGTGTAAATACCATTCTGCTCATCAGGTTTTGGTGAGTTGATTTCTTATGCCATGCTAGATTAGATGTTTTATACAGATATATACGCTCTGTATTACATATGTTGGTGAATTTGAAGTTCTTGTATTAAACTCTGGTAAAACCCAATTTACTGCTTCCCCAAATGATCTGTGTTTTCGGGCAATAGATTATTACAAAATAGGCCAGTGTAGTGTACATCTCTTCTGTGACAAATGGTTGTGCCTTTTAGATACCATGTTGCTGAAGATCATAACAGACAGGGTAATTTGGGTGTGTAAAAACACAAGGTAAATAGAAGCCTTTTTGGTTGTGTTTTTTTGGGGGTTTTGGTGGTTTTTTTAAGTGTAATACAAGATCATAAGAGCACATCCTTTGGCTGTTGTTGTGAAGTGATGCATATATGCATGTTCCTTATAGCTTTTTTATTCAAGATTTAAGTTGTATTTGAGGGGTTTTTTTTTGCTTTCTTCAAAAACTTGGCTTGATTCTGTACAGAGTTTTTTTTAATACAGTTTAGGTAATTTTAAATGTTTGTCAAAGCTTCACAAATGTCTTCATGTAGGTATGATAGCTTTTGAAAAAAATTTTCAACTTTATTCTATTCTTATACTTTATAGCTCACTCAAAGATATAAGTATAAAGGAGCAATTCCTCAATTCTTTATTTTTATTATAGAACATTTTTCTGGTGACATTTAAAAAGAATCAAGTGATTTCTGTTTCTTCTGTTTCTATTTCTACATTGTTATGCTTGTTTGTCACTTCAGTAACAGCATGTGTGGTAATAAATACCTGAGTTTCTAAACTTTTATGAATCTTCATTTGCATTTGATAGAGGTGTTTACAAACATCCAGAAATTTGCTAAACTTAGTGTAGTGCATGAGGTACTGACAAAAGAGCACAGTGAAATGTCTCTTGCGAGGGTTGTGTTTTACAAACCATTTTCCCCAGCATGAACAGCTGCTGCAACTGCATCAAAACAGCTGCATCTGGGCCTGTAGGCGATTATGTCTATATGTAACTGTGCAGTTGCAGCAATGAATGTAAAGTAATCTTAGGAGCTAGTTGTTATTTTCAGAATATGTAGTGATAAGAGCTTTTGGGGCCTATGGAAAAGGATGAAGATGGTGTTTCCTTCATACTGGAAAAGGATGATTTTTCTTGTGATTGACTAACCGTTTTAGAGGATTAGGTGGTATTTCTTCAAATTCTTTGTAGTTTGTGGATATTGGTAAAGATAATTGTAGGTCAGTGGAATCTGCAAATAGCAAGGCTTTTTATAGTATCTCTTTTATATACCAGCTAATTAGTTGTTGCACAAACTGGAATCCTGGATATGCAGCCCTGTTCTTCAACACTCGGTAGAAGTTCTTCTGCCATGTTGTATATATTTTATTTTCTGTTGTTGTTTGGCTTATGAATTAGTGTTAACTACTAAATCTGGAAATAGAAAGTGGAAAACTTGAAACATTGTTCAAACCCAGGACTTGAAACATTGTAAAAGTTGTGCAAAAATATAATTGCGTTCTGATTATATGTTACAAATTCTTATTTAAATGACTTCTTAAAGGAAAGCTTTACTCAGTTATAGAGAATTGCTTATTTTATTTTTTACTTTTGGATTAACTAGTATACTCTTTCATTTCAGAATGTATGAAAACATGTCCACAATGGTGTATTTAAAAGAAGAGAAGTTGGAGAAGCTTACTCAAGATGAAATCATCGCCAAAACTAAGCAAGTGATTAATGGACTAGAGGCACTGAAGAATGAACACAATTCAATCTTACAAAGTTTACTTGAAACACTGAAATGTTTGAAGAAAGATGATGAAACTAATCTGGTTGAAGAAAAATCAAACATGATTCGAAAGTCACTGGAAATGCTGGAGCTTGGCCTTAGTGAAGCACAGGTAAATTGCAGTAGAAATAAAGCAGTAAAGCATTTCGGACTTTGAGGATTTACATTTGCCTTGCTGACTATTAGTGACATGCTGGAACATGGACATTGTTATTGTATGTTAAGGAAAAAAGACTGCTGTAATTAATAGGGGAGGACACTGTCCATCTTGCTGTGTTACAGAACTAATTAAGCATTCAGCATTAAAGCTCTGAAGCTCATAACTGAGCTCCTCTTTATTTCAGTGAGACAGTTGCTAATTTCTCTTTAGACTTTTCCACGGCATTAGGCAGGTAATGTTTGAGCACCTCAAGAACTTAGCATTGGCATTTTAACTTCAAATTATTGCGTAGGAATCTCTGACACACACACACAAATGAATTTTTTCCAACCCTTGAGCTCTGCTGTAACCTTAAATTCATGTATGTAATCCCATGATTCTGAGATTCTTTATAGTAGCTCATGATGCTCCTGGGGCTTAAGAATCTATAATTTTACTAAACTAAAATTGAATCTGAAACCATTTTAAAGGTTAAGGATTGAGTACAGATTCTGAACAACTTTCACTGGTGTGATAAAGAAAGGACTCTGAGCTAATTTCTGTGAACTGTCTTAGTTGATGAAGGTATCGTCTGCAGAAGATGAGTAAAAAGATGCATTTTTAGTCAGGATGTCAGGACTATACAGTCCAACTTTAGGGTATTTTGTACTAGGCCAAAAACCTGAAATGATGTGATGTGACACAGTCATCAGTATAAAATGGCAGAGTTGAAAAGGCCAGTGAGTTAGCTCTATATTATAAGCTTTGTATTGGTCTATAACTGTTCTCAGTCTTCTCATCCAGATCGAGCTGTTTTTGTTTGATCTGGAAGCTGTGTGCATTGGATCATGGTGAACTGGGGCCTGAGAGAATGAACCAACGTGGGTTACCAGGCATGGAGTGTATGTACAGATGTACTTGGATGTTATGGTACAGACTGTCAGGCCTTGGTATATTGTACAAGCTTTGGTTCCTTGTATTGGAAGAAAATACCAGAAGATAGATGAAATAAAATTACAATAGTTGAGTTACCTCCCATGGGTGTTTGTAGAAGATCTGAGAGTGAACGAGTGAATTCTCTCTCCTAGCTTTGATATGATGCTGGGACTCTGAAAAGCTAGTTCTGATTCTCTACTCTATCAGGTTCAGCAGCCTCAGTTGCAAATGTTACTGCCCTGTTTGCCGCATATAGTGTTTTGTGCTGTGGTGGCAAGGAGCCAAGAATTCCGTGTTGGCTGCCTTCATTAGGAAAGCAATTACACTTCAAGCTGCTACTCTCGGACCTGATAAGCTTACTCTTCCTGCACACTTTGGGTTGCAATAATATAGTGATTTTTTTTTATTTTCAGAATTTTAATTTAATATATGGAAATATTTTATAGATGTTTATGTGATAGGGATGTAGGTCTGGTGACATAAGTGTTATTTCCATGAAAATGGAACTTATTTTGCTGAAGAAGTAATCAGACTTTTCTTTCAGTTAATTCTAGAGTGTGAGATTACAAAGGATTTTTGTTTGCCATTGTATCTTATACAATGCTGTTTGAACGCATTGACCCTATTATCATAGCTTTATTAAATGTACTTTCTGATGTTACAAATGCCACTGTTTGAATAGGCCAAGTAATTGAAATTATTAATAATTTTGAAAATGTAAATAGGTAGGTGCTGAAATCTGGGTATTTAGGCTGGTATTAAGAATATTAAGAAATTACACCTGGAGGTTTTCTTACCTTTGTAGGAAAAACTAGTTTCTAAAGGCTTGATGTTTTTTTGTGTTTTTTTTTTTTTTTGAAACCTGAAATTTCAGCTGAGGGACACCATCTGTTTCATATAAAATATTTAGTTTAAAAAACACTTCAAGATAACTTTGTTTTTAAAAAAAAGATGAAATACTAATAACTTGGGGATGTCAGACTCATCTAAAAGAAGACTTCTGTTCTCACCAGTGACCCATTGTTACAGGGTGTGCTTCTTGGGCCTGCTATCAGCTTACCATGTATATGAGATCACATGAACAGTGCAGGGAGAGTTATCTTCTGTGTGTGGCATTTGTCTTTCACTTAGCAAGCTCATTTTGTATTTAACTTTGCTTAGCAAAAACACCAAGCAGACTGCTTTTATGGCCATTCGGTTTTTTGTCCTTAATGTGACTGTTCAAACACATTGAATGCACACTCAAGCTTATGATATGTATGTATAAAGTGCTTATATAAATTGTGTGTTCAGTTGCACGTTTAGATCTCAGTAGTATAATTGTCCCTTTGAAGTATGAACTGTAAGCATGTGTATGAATCCTTTTCTGTCTGAAAGTTGCTAAGTAAGAACTAACACAGAGTTCTAAGGTTATTTTTGTGATCCTTCAAGTTAAAAGTTTTAATGCTCCATTTCATGTTAGGGGAACAAACAGTGGAATTTCTATTTCAGAATCTAAACCCTGGTTCAAGATTTTCATCAATTTTAAGATTACATGTAATCTTCAGGGAATTCTGAAATAATTTGACTTCTGATAGCATCATGGAAAAGAATTATTACTAAAGGGTTCCTCTAGATTAATTCTGGCTGAACAAATGGTAGAAAAGTTTAGCGGAGAAGTGAGAACTAGATATATAAAGAAGACAAATCTTACTATTTGGATTTCACAGGTAACATAGGTTTTAAATAATGTAAGATTTTAATGGTAAATACAGGACAGCATTCTAGAGGAAGTTTGTCATGTGACACCTTCTGCTTTTTAGGTAATGATGGCCTTGTCAAATCACTTAAACGCAGTGGAGTCAGAGAAGCAGAAACTACGTGCTCAGGTTCGCCGGCTGTGCCAGGAAAATCAGTGGCTGCGGGATGAACTGGCCAACACACAACAGAAACTGCAGAAGAGCGAGCAGTCTGTGGCTCAACTGGAGGAAGAAAAGAAACATTTAGAATTCATGAATCAATTAAAAAAATATGATGATGATATTTCACCATCAGTAAGTAGCTGTATAATAAAAAGCACCTTACATTTACACGTGTTGTAATTTGCCTAGTTACCAAGAAATGACAGCTAAAAGCTTTTTATTTGTCTCTAACATAAACTTGTCATTAAAATGCTTACCTTGTACCAGTGTCATGTTTTGGAGGAAGATTCTGAGAGTCAGTTCATTCTTATTTTAAGAGAGTAAATGTTTTACTAGTTGTAGATCATAAAATACATGAGGATTAAAATTCATAAATACTTATTTAGTATCATATTAGCTTAAAAAAAATGAAGAACTGAACCAAACCAAAAACCTCCTTTTGTAAATTCAACAGTGAAATTCAGTAGGGAATGTGAACCACTAGAGATTCTAAGTACATAAGGGATTTGGCTTATTTTGACTGCAAGAAAAATATTTAATTTTAGTCTAGTGAATCAGTAGGCTTTATATCTGTTGAGAATTTATACTAGGCCAGGACATTATTGAATCCCCTTTCAGGACCTCCTGCCAGACATTGTGATCATCTGCACGCTTTTAGTTGTGTTTAGCTAGCCCATTGTGTTACATATGCTTAGATTCAGAGAGCAAATGGATACGGTTTTAATTTACAGAAGTAACATCACTTTAAAAGGCTTCTGAATTATCTGCCCTTCTTGTTATCCTTTTATTTTGCTTCCTTAAGTTAGATGGCACTGTAGAGACAGATCTCATTTTGTGCATTCAGACCACCTCAGCTGTGTCTTGGAAAGAACAGTTTTTTATAACCTATTATTTCAGCAACATAATGGTTGAAAGTGTGTGCATTTTAGTCATGCTTTACTGACTGCTTGACTAAATCCTTTTTAACATATTGTGAGTAGTGAGGGTTGTTTTGGTCAGTTGCTCTCAGAACTTTTTGGTGCTGTTCCATGAGCTGGTGGTATTTGTAGCTGAATACTGCCAGTGAAGCCTGTTCAGAAAAGGGGCAGGAGGAGGGAGTATTGAGATTTTGACATGCTAACTGTTGAACTGCAATCTGCAGGTGGCCTGAATAGCACCATTATTTGAAGTTTAATTGGAAAATAGGGTCAAAGTTAGCAAAGCATCTTTATAATTTCACTAACCATGTGGACAGTCTGTTAGCCTAGTCAGTCGTATATACTCAGTATGAGGTTGGAATCAGCACGTTTAAAATTTTGAACTTTCCATCTGGATCTAGCCCCATGAATCTGCTGGTTTTGTGGAGCATCCAATTTGCCACCATTGAACTTGAATGCCAGTGTCAGCAGTTGCCTTTTTCTTACCTGTGGGAAAAAGGTGTCGGATGAGGAGCCAGAAAAATAGGAATGTGTTCTGCTCCTGGGTTTTCTCCTTACTGAGATTAATATTTCTGATAACTTAAACTATTTCTACTGTGTAGACACCACATTTAAGAAATAGGGTTGAGAGATGATTTACTTTATTTTATATGATTGTGGGCTTTGGAATGATCATTGGAAGTTTAAAATCAATATAAATGGATGGATTGTACAGAAATAATATGATTCCAAATGGAGACTATTGGAGATGAACTTCCTTCCAAGTGGTTGTTTGGGGGTTTTTTGTGAACCTTAGAAATCACAAATACAAAATCTTTTATTTGTGCAAAACTTGAGTGCTTAGAAATGTATGTCTCCTTATTCCTCTCCCTCACCCATCAATAAGTGCATTTATGACTAAAAAAGTAGAGTGGACAATTCTTTATTCAGTAGTGCTCAGTCTTCGCTGAGTACTTTCATTTGGTATAATGTCACTGTAAGAATAGCAAATGTGTTCTTATGTGCTTAAATTGAAACTGAAATCTAGGAGACCTGATTTCTATTCCTGGCTCTTCTGAAGGTGTCCTGTATTGTTTTGGGACAGAGTATGTAAATGCGTTGGACCTTCATTCAACTTATATGAGAAATGTTATTCTTGTCAATTTCTAAGTTCTGGATGTGGGGTTTTCCTTCAACATTGCTGATTAAATAGACTGTCCCTTTATGACTTAGATTTAAGTGTAATGATTTGTTTGGGTTTTTTCTATAGGAGGATAAAGATACGGATTCCACCAAAGAGCCTTTGGATGACTTGTTTCCCAATGATGAAGATGATCAAGGACAAGGAAGTAAGTGTACTTCAAATGACAATGTTAGTGTATTTCTACAATGCAGAGCATAAAAATGCTATTTACAGAAATGAATTCATGCTTGGGATCCTATGGAACACTGCAGGAGTGGTGAATGCCTCTGCTAGAATAAAGTAACCTATCATTGCTATACATTCTGTACATTGATATATAGAGAACTGGAGTCCAGGTTTTTAAGAGAGTTTACTTGCTGTTGTAAAGTTCTTGAGACTGACTTGAGAGTTCAGAATTCATCCCACAGTCTTTCCTGTGAGTCAGAATGGAAAAGGTTTGTTCCAAGTCACTTGAGGCAGATTCTGAAACATTGAAGCTTTTTGATGACCTGCCCAAGTGATGAATTCTGTTGATGACTTCTTTAATGATTTGATTTAACATTTTGGAGCAGGTTTCAGTATGAAGTCTTTCTCATATAATCTTCTGTCCTTTGTCCTTTGGTAAGGTTGTCTTCCTTAGGCTTACTGCTCATTCTAGAAGTGTAATGTTCAGGTCAGAAGGACTGATGAATGTGCAGTAAAGTTTCTGGTCAAGGTTTGGTAGAGTGATTGGAAGAAGCCATTGATAGATAAGCCTTGCTTAGTGAAATGTGTTTTCTGTATGGGTGTAAAGCTGATACTATATAATGTATTGACATTGTAGTGGATGTTCAGTGTGCTAGTACTATAATGGTTCACAGTAGACAAATATCTTCAGAAAAAGTGTCTGAAGGGTCCCACCTTTGTAATCAGCAGAATTTTGAATTTTCTTGATGAGTGCACACAGAAGATACAGGTCATTCCAGACAGCACGGTAACGCTGTCTATAGCCAGCAATGGAAGGAAGGCTTGAAGAGTTTAGAATAGGATAGTGTTGACCATAACTCCCTCCTGAGCTCAGCCTTGCTTCCCTAGAATTTTATATTAGGAAAGTTGAATGGCTAAGCTCTCTATATACCTGCATAGTCCGTCTACCTTATTTTGCTTTACAAAAGTCAAAGTTGACATGTCAGTAACTTCCTTGACCTTCAGGAAAAACACTGAAATGCTCCAGTAGGCAGTGGTTGTGGGTGTTGGCTTGGAATTGTATGATTGCACTGATGTAAAATGGCTCCTGCTTGCTCTGAGGGGGGTTTTTGGTTTAATAGACAGGAGAGAAGAACTGGAACCCTTATCCTGTGGGGTAATGTAATGAAAATGAGTGGGAGGGAATTTTCTCAGTCTTCCCAGAAATCTTACAGGTGAAGAGAAAAGGGGTAGTACATTTGAGGAGGGAGTGAGAGGTGTCAGTTACAACAACTAAAGGTTAAGAGCTACTGG
>VYZX01018805.1:13377-27534 GCA_013401335.1 Brachypteracias leptosomus
TGTTAACTTGCAGCTTCTCAGTCTGTGGTGCACAGTTAATGAGTTAATCACAAATCAGAAATGAATAGTTAAAACTGAAACCAACAGAAACATTGGATGTAAGCTGAAGACCACTGTCCTGGGTAAAAATGAAGTCTGTAGACGTTATCAGGTGTAATTTTTTTAAAGCATTGAAGAATTAGAAAAAAATCTGTTTCAAAATCAAGATGTTTAACATCACAATCAAAATGTTCATTGCTCACCAGTGCATCTTTCTACTTGATAGAACAGATAGTTAAATTTTTTCTTAACAATGCATTATGAAGCCCATGTGTTTCTCTAATAGGGTGGGGGTTTTTTCCCTGCATTTATATCGAAGTGTTCTGCTACAACAGTGATGAAGATATCACTGAGAACACTACTTTAGTATAGACAGTATGGACCTGAGATAGGATGAGAAGCCTGAGGTCATTCAGAAGGTGTGAGACGGTCAAGTTAATGTTTTCCCATGGTGAGGCCTGTAAGTGCTTGGCTTTCTACCTGGACAGCTCTGGTTTGGATTTTTTTTAATATATTTTGCTTGAAATGGTTGCAAAAGCAGAGGCTGAGTCTGTTCAGCATTAACACTTTTTTCTGTTTAATCCAGCAGAAAGTTTAGAATGTAGCTAGTCAGGGAACTTGAGGGAGCTACATTTTCACAAAGCCCTTGCCTGGGAGGGTGTATTGAGCAAAAGCCCATTTCCTGAAAATTTATCTGGTAAATACCTTGAGAAACCCAAAAGAAATTATGGATTAATAATGTTATTAGACTAAAGTGTGGCACTCTGAAGCTGCTTGGCTTCCCTGTGATATGATCTGCATGGGTAGTTACAATCTTGTAAAGTATCTGTGTTGTCTTCCAATTTCATTGACCTGTTTTCACTTTTAAAGGAGTCCATGTGTCAGGCATTACTTTGCGAGGCATTAGAGTTAATCACAATTTTGAAAATGATCGTGCCATATGTGTCTCATGCGGATTGTTGTAGAGAGCAAACTCTAGTCCCCAGCTGCTTGGATGTGGGTTGACCCTTGTCAATGCTGCCTAGAACAGGTTGACCACATGCACTTGGCATAGCAGTTTATATGGGTCCCCTTGGCTTCCATGTAACATCTCTGAGGCATAATTACTTTTTCAGTTGTTGTTTCAGAGGGTCCTTCAGTTCAGAGGGACTTTTGTTATTACTGTTTTGAGTATATTTTGTTTCCTAAATAGTCAAAGGGTATGTTTCAGCCCCCTAGAAAAGTGTTTGTGATATGTAACACTGCAGGTACCCCTTGTGTGCTCTGGGAAGTGGCAGAAGGGGTTCTTTGGTGTCAGACCAGCTGGAGATGAACTCGTGGTGTTTTGTATTTGTGCTATCAGAAGCAGGCCCTTAAGTGAACTGTCTTTTCAGCTGTGTCTGGGTTTCCTCATGCGTTCAGTTTGGATGAGGAAGAGACCAACAGGCCCGAAATGACAACGTAGGAACACCCTTGCCTTTAAGTGTACAGCTGGCCTGATAAAAAATGATAGCATGCACTTTGTAGTGTTTGTATAATGATGAGAAAATGTTTTATGAACATATGTTGTGGGGTAAACTAAGGAAGGACTGCAGGCGACCTGATGTAAACATCTAAAAAAAAATTAGACTTGAGACTTAGTCATACAAACATGCTGTGACAGGCAAAAACATTTAGAGAAGTCAACAAAAAGCTGCTATGGGCATCATTTAAAATCCACCGGACTGCTTTAATAAGGAGCTGAAATGTAACCAAGAACTTAAGAGAAAGACTTTGGGATAGGAAAAATACTGGGTTTATGCTTTCGCAGAATAACTACTATGATAGTTAGGTCGATAGGTTTTGGAAGCAAAGTAGCATGCTTGAAATACAGCAGCAGTGGGACAAACAGGCTGTCAGGTAACTAATTTTCAAAGGCCAATAATGTTGACCCTGCTGGAGTAAAAGAAAGTCAAGTATAACAAAAGGAAACTGAGTTTTAAGGCTTTGAGGGAGGGAAAGTTCTTAAAACCTCAATGTGATATTTAGGGGTAGTAAAACTACAGATACTGTGACCATAGGGACTGAAAAATACTACACACAGTGCTGTATAGATGCAATACTTAAGCTAGAAGGCGAAATCCTGTAATCCTCACTAAACAAAAATCCCATTGAAGTCGATAGAAGATTTGGGTGAACAAGGAATGTATAACTGGGCAATTAGAGACAAACTTGCAGCTTGACCTTGACTGGGCCTTTGTGCCTGTGATTAGCTGTACCCATAGCGTCTGGGCACATTTGTTTAAAGGCACAGTCAATGACATCTCAAAAAAAAAATACAATTATGACATAGTTACAGTTCTAATTGATCCAAATGAAAAATGAAGATAATTACAGAGGGACATACTAAGGCTGCACTTTTACAATCTGACTCTTTTGGAAAAGGAAAATTCAACATTGTTTGTTCTTTCCTTCTCAGGGAAAACAGGAATTTAATAGATACTGTCCTAGTTTTGTCCCTAATAATATAGGGTGACAGTTATGTGACTTTTCAGAAATATGAGAAAGTAAGGGAGATTATTGTGTGTGAGATGTCAGAAATAACCTCCAGGTCAATTAGTAAAAATATATAACAGCATCTGCCATATGTGTTTATAAAGCTACGTTAATAATTACTCTCCAAATTGTTTTAAAACTCTTTCAGTATGAAACAAAATGTTCTTAAAGATCATTCATTTACATTTTTCCTCTCTTATGCAATCCTAGTTCAAATAAAATTGGAAATAAACAAAACTCTTTTGAAACAAAATTTAATTCGGCATACCAGAAATGTCATTCTCACTGCCAGTTACTCTAGTGGAACATGTGTTGCCTGTGTCTGAATCTACTTGTTTGAAAAGAGCTGCTGTCTGAAAGCGTTGAGGAAATTGCAGTTCTCAGTAAAAGAAACGCTAGAAACGTGCACAAGAACAGACAGAAATTGTTTCATCGTCTGGTCCTGCAAATGGTAACCTCAGTGACTACAATGGGCTCTTGGTATTAACAAGTGTGTGTTCAAAATTCCAGTTTCCAGGACTGTGATCCTGCAAAGATCTGTGTGCTTCATGGTACACACATAATGAGCTGCTGGGGAAAAGTCAAAGGAATCCCTCTGCTACATTAATTTTACATGCACATAATTCCATTGTGGTTTTATGTGCAAATCATTATAAATAATCTGCAGATTGACTTTGGGAAGTGGGTTCATATGCTTGAAAAAGCATTTCCTTAAGGATTACTGGTACTGCTAGAGAATTTCAAATTTCTCTTCTGCATAAATTCTCCTGCTTTGACTCATTCTTCTGCTAAAATCTTAAAACCCTCGGGAGACTTTTATTTTGAGGAAACTGACTACCATTATAGGATCTATTTTATTCAGGAAGTCTAGATTTAATGGTTTCTTCCTTTTGTATTAGAATATGTCATCTTGAGATGTGTAGTTTTGCTTCTGAAGAATAAAATCTGAGGGTGCTCTGAGACTGAATGTTAGGTTACACTATCCTGATGCTAACCAATGTTTACTCCCTTTATCTCTCTCTTCTCTCACTCACATTTCCACCTCACACACCTGATACCTGCGTTTGTTTTCTTAAAGTTTTTCTGTTCAAGAATCTGTGACCAGGTGAATACAAAATGCAGTGATACAAAACCTTTTTTTTTGTTTTTTTTAGTAAAGGAATTGTTTACTTTTAAGAGCAGATAAAAAGCTTAGCATGAGAAGGTATTTCGGTATAACATGTGCACATATGCATGTGCTTAGCTTAATTTTAAACATCTTCCTCAACATCTTTCCACAGACTTGGGCTAACTTAAGCTTCTGTTCCCCTTTCTTCTGCTCTCTGTATGCCTCCATTTAATATACATAATCCCTATAAATCTGTTTTCTTTTTCATTGGCTTCTGGGCCTGGATAAGAATGCAGGCAGTTCAGCAAGATGGTATGGGACAAGTTTCAGCTAATGGCAACAATCATGAATTTCTACTTTCCATCATAGATTATATGTATTCTTGCAACCTATTGGGAGCTGATAGCTCAGGGCACATTTGTAAATCTATTCTTACAAAAAATTCATTCTGCAATCAAGCCTTCTACAGAAAGTTATCTGATAACATACTGTTCAGCTTTGGATTACTCTCTGTCCTGTCAGTATAAATTAGGATCTATTTTAATACTGATGTTCCCTGACCCTTTTTAAGTAACATTACAGTACAATACATTATTCAGAATAATTTAAGCCTAAAATAATGGGCAACATATGTTTCTCCTGATTTGGTTGCATGAAAGAGAATTGTGACCAAGTCTTAGTCTAGTTTTTGGATTTGCTGTTCTCAAGGATTCTTTTGCCTTTTCCCATCTCTCATGCCTTGCTGACAAATCTCTTAATACCTGTCAGGTTTTACATGGTACAATAAGCTTTCTCCCTAAGTGATACACAAGCATTACTTCTCTTTTTGTGATCATACACTTTTGGTTTTATTTTTCCCTCCCCATTGTTCAGAAAGGATGTGAAAACAGCTCCACAGAACTACTGATCTCTTGTATCATAGTTTGCAATGAAGTTAGCCCATCAGGGAAAGCAAAGGTGTGCATCATCTTACCCTTTCTGTGCAGAGGAATACCTCTGCTGCTGGTTGCAGTATCTGAAAGTGTGCAGCTGGTACAGGCCATTCAAACATGGAAGTAAAAAATTGTATTCTTCATGCCACGCTATTCCAAAGCTCTCAAATATTAAAGTGCTCTGTTTTCTTGGATTTAAATAATTTGCTCTTAATGGCTTTGTGTGTGGGTGAAGAATTTTGTTATTGTCTTCTGTTTTTAAAATGCTTTCAATGTAATGTTGTACTTAAAGGCTTGAAAATAAATCTTCTTCTCTTTGTACTGTTCTAATCTGTTTGGAATTTTGGGATTAAGATTGGATAGTGCTTTTCTCTGTTGTCTGCCTATTTTTTCCTGTAGCATCAAAAAGCAAGGAAAAAAGTATTATAGGCTCAATGTCTAAACAACTGTTTTTGTTTCTGTATAACTTCTCTATAAAAAATGCCGTGTGGTGATCCAAAGGGTGCTCCACACAGAATTTAGAATGGAACAAATTTAAAACCCAGGGTGGGCGCAAGTGGGCAGCGCGTATCAGGTCCTTTGCATTGCATACCTATCTCAGGCTAACAACATTGAGTTGATCTCTTTCTTTTGCCTACGTTAACAAAGAACCTAACATAAAATATTTGGGTAGTATTCAACAACAGAAACAAAATCTTCTGGCATTTTGCTTATTAATGAAATCTCATAACTTAATACCTTAGTTACCAAAGGCTTAGCTTGTGATGTGTTACTCTGGTGTGTTACTTTGAGTTACCAAATAGACTTTTTTAATTGCTTGCGTAAAAAGAACTGAAGAAACATGATGCTAAATAAAATAATCAGATAATAATGTCATTTTCATGGCATACTCTTAGAAATTCTAACATTAAAGGTGCAGGTTTCTATGAACCTTTATGTGTTTCCTTTTCCGTATATACAAAACTTGTTTGTAATAATTTAAAACAAAGATCTCGCAACTGGAATTGCTTGTGTTATAACTTGATCCTTATTCTTTAGCTTTTTCTTGAGTTTTAAGTAGTGTATTGTGTTTATAGCTGGAATATTTGTTGAAATAGGCAATGTAACAAGGTAGGTGGTCTTCTAATTAATATTTCTGTACAGATCTGTAAACTGTGTGAGGCTTGTTTAACAATACAGAAATCATGTCCTATTAGATTAAGACATTGTTTAGGAATAAAGTTCAACTTTTTCTTTGAAATTAAATTGATCTTTTTTCATGGCCTGTGAAGTTATTTATTTTAAGAACTGTTTTAGAAGTATAGTTAATGCAAGAAATTTCTGTGACCTGTTGCTAAATATTTAGACCACAGATTATTTATGTCTCAGGGCTTCAAATAGTGATTTTAAAAACTCAGTGAAAAGGAAAGTTACTTAGTAGAGAGAGAAATTATACTACAATAAGAGGTCATGTGTTTTGTCCTATAAGTGGACACATTGTGAAAAATTCAAGAATAAACAAGAGCGTTGTATTGAAAATGAAATATTCTCATCATAGTGAGAATGCACCATATGCTGTAGCCTATGTTCAGCATAACTCAGAAATGCTCTTAAGAATGTGCACTTCCAGCTCTTAAGAGTGGAGTCTTCCAGCTCTTCATGAAACATTATGTACTATGGATGTGTAGAGTAGAAAACACTACATTAAAACTGTACCTACTACCTTTTTGAAGCCCATAACTTGATATGTGGCCAGAACTCCTACTTCTCACTAGGGTCTAGGATGATTTTGCATAGCACAATTATTCACATGTACTGTGCTTAAGCAGTATCTCAGAATGCACTGGCATTGAAATTAAAATGAAAGGGTTGACCCTTACCTCTCTGCTTAGTAAATCTCTACTTGATAGTGAGAATTTTTTTTAGTTCTCACTGCCTGTGTTATATCTGCTGAAGTGGTGACATATAATTGCAGTGTTACCATTTTAATAGTTTTCTTCAAGAACTGTCTCCATATTTGTTTACTTTTACTGACAAAGCTTGTTAATGGTAGTAATAATAATAAAAGTAATGATAATACCAACAAAAGCTCAGAAAAGACTGAAACTAAACAATCTTATAAAGACCTGGTAGTTTATTCTTGTGTACTGATTTTCATGAGATACATCTAACTGCTGGAAAGAAAACAGAAAGTTGCAGGATATTTTAAAAACCCCAATAATATTCAGACCATTTAAAAAAATTGCTCAACTGGTGTTTTATCTTTTTCTGAGAGAGTAAGATCTTGTAATCAGAATATTTAATTGGAGTTTAATTTCTAAGCACTTAAGTTTTCTTTTCAGAGTTGTGTGGTTCACTTTCCCCAATATTAGTTAAAAGTTGCTTTAAAAGTATTCAAAAGGAACATATTGCTTTTATAATGTGTCAAATTCTGCAGAACTGCCATGTAACTACCCAGATGCCTCGTAGTTGGGTCACATGCAACTGGCATCGGAACCTTGCTGGCTGCAGTGGTTGTGTTGCAGAGGGCACTGGCATTCCCATGCTGCCAGCTGTCTCCTTTTCAGCAGGTTGCTGTGTCTGTTAGCCGCCTTGATAACCCAGCAATCATCATAATGTTGCTCTTCATTTTCACTTTGCAAATGTTTTTTACTTGCAAATGGTTTCCCCTCTCTTCTGATCATGCATCTGGTCTTGCACAGTGATCCTTGCATTTGTTAACACTGCAGATGACCAAGAAAATAATACACAAATCTCATCTAGTACAGATTGCACTGCCTGATGTCTCCAAGATTTAATCAGATGTAAGCCTTTCAGCAGCAATAATCCAAATCCTTATTGATTCCCAATCTATTTGTAATGCTAGCTGGAAGCTTCAATGTGAGTCTCTGAATCAATTAATCCAGATGCAGCCGCACTTAGCAAATGATTATTCCACAAATTTCCATGACTGCTATGCAGCCTTTGACCTTTAATTTGTGGGCTCAGCTAGTGCAAGCTCCTGAATAGTGAATCAAGTCTATTGATAACAGGCTTAATTTTCTGTTTGTTTATTTTGCAGTTATTACTTGCTGTACTCTTAGAAATAGTCTTCAGGCATTTATGCACTCAAGTTGAGGGCTACTGCTGTGGAAGAGTGCAGACTTCAAAGATAAGGCTGAAGTGCATGAGAACAAAATCTGTTCCTATAATCTAGTTGTGGAATAGCATCAAAAAAGGTCATAGATTATCAGGGTCTGGCTAAGGTGCTACCAACACTCTTTCTCAAAACTGCTTTCCATTGTAGCCAGGAATAGGATTTGACACCTTTTCTTTTCCCATTTCTGTTCATGTATGCATGAGTGTCTAGACTGTATGTATTTCTCACATGGCACTGTGGCTTTGCCATCTCTAATTTTATCAGATACCGTGTTACCTACAGCAGTGTCTTAATTACTCAAGCTTATAGAAACCTGGGAGAATTGGCTGTCTAAGATGAGCTTCTAAAGAAACCAGGCAGCAAAGCAGGGAGTTGCTCTAGAAAGCAACGAGAATTATTTTTTTTCCTCTCTCTCTGGGAAATCAGACTGAGATCAAAAAATTGAATGCGTGAAAGTACTGACATTTTATTAGGGAAGGCTGAGAACCATACAGGAATGCAGGTACCTGAGGAATAAGCACCAGACAAGAAATATTTGAGAACCTCAGTAGCAGCTAAGTATTTGACTGAGAGATATAACATAAGTGGCTTTGTGCAAATCTATAATCTTAGATACATTTTTCAGCATTCTCTAAGAATACCTAAATAAAATATTACCAGGAAAATGCTGATGTGGATAAAAATTGAATTTCCCTTAAAATGGAAATCTTAGACTGCCTACCTCAGCTTAAATATTTGTACTATATTAAATATGCAGTACTAAATAATACAAGCCTGGGATGATTTTCTAGCAGTTTATGCATCCTCCTCTCCAAAAATGTTCTGGACAAAAGAAAAAAATGTTATGTATAATATAGGAGTGAAACTTCAGTAGTCTTGAGCTTATCCTTAGGCCAATGTCTTTTTCTTCCTTTTCAACAAATTATCTTCCAAATCTCTTCTCAAACTTATTTTTTCTTACCTGTCTGCTCTATACATTCTCCCTCCCACACACACACCCTCACACACCCCACTTATTTGTTTTCTTTGCCTGATATTATTCTTAGTATTTAAAATTCCAGAATGAATAGAGGTCACTTGAAGCATAATATGGTTCAGACTATTATTTATTTTATACTTTTATTCATACTTTTTATGTTTGTCTGATCATGCTTTGTAAGCTCTTTGGAACAGAGACCGATTCTAATCTCTCTGCTGTTCTCATATTGATTTAGTTCAAATTAACTGCAGTGGTTTTACTACTTATTTAAAGTAATATGAAATGAAAAATTAGGTTCACTGTTACCTTTTCAGTTCTGTATGGCACTGTTTTGTTGCTACATTGAAGGGTAACTTTAAAGTTTGCAACTGTGGGCAGTCATTCAGTTTACTAATGACGTATTGGTGCATATGAGATCAAATTCAGGGCTTGTCTAGCATAATAGTAGAGGTAGACAAAAAAGTTTATTTCTTAACTGTGACTAAGATAATCGATTAGGATATTTTCTTTTTTTACTGGCATCAACTTCCAAAAAACTAGCACTGAAATACATTAAAATTGCAATAAAATATTATGCAAGTGTTTATACATACTTTTCTTTTGCAATATTTCCATTTGCTTGCACACTGTTTCAACATTCAGATGTAACTACTTGGGTTTTAATACATTTCAGTCAGTCAACAAATACAGAATATAAGCATGTTAAAATAGAGAGGTTTATAGACAACGTTTTCCTGTTAAGAATTGTCAACAAAATCCTTGAAAATTAAATGAGCTGACAACTTTAGTCAGAGCAGATGCATGAAGTACCATTATATCACATTGCACCATCAATTATATGTCAAGCATGCTGCCAAATATTAAGTGTTCTGACCTTTGTTATTAATAATAGAGGCAGGCACTGGGGATGTGAAAGACAAATAATGTAATGCATGGAAAATCTATTATAGATTTGATTCTCCTAATGGATATAGAGCGTATTTGATATCCTGCCCTTTCCCTTGCAAACTATGATTTTGTGAAAAAATTGACATAATATGTAATGGAAAGCCATGTTGTGAAAAACATACATTGGCAGAATAAAACATTCCTAAGTTAAATAAATAACAGCGGGAGGCCACTTGTCATCAACCTTTAATGCTTTATTTATACGTGTGTTTGTCATTTCTCCTGTTCCTCGGGAAATAATGTAGAAGTAGTGAAATGAAGCAAGCTTGTCTTCACTGTACTTACCATTCATTTTTGTGTTTTTAAGTTATTTTGCTCAATATCATCTATCATCTTGTAGAGATTGACTAGTCAAAGGTTTACTCAACATCTTTCTCCAAATATCACCTCTAGAATTTTTAGATGGTCATGCAGGACAACATTGATAATAGGTAAAATTGACAAAAAACGGTAGAATGGCCAACCAAAGGACAGAGATAAGCACTTAGGAAGGGAGTGGCGGTTAAAAACAAAAAGGCACAAAACCCAAGCCCTTAACAACTGACTTAAAAAATAAAAGAAAACAGAAAACATGGGACACAGAGAACTCCTCCTTCTGCAGGCACTGATGGCGCTTCTTTTCTGCTTCCTTCTTAATGTTGAATGTAGATCCCAGAATGTCTACCCAGTAAACCACTAATCAATTGGTCCAGGATTTCCTGTGGGTTGAACTGCAGCTGATTATATGAAAATCAATAGACTGCGTACACTTATCAAAAAGGTTATTTTGGTCCTAAAAGTTGTAGAATTTATCTTATTACAACATTTGTTATTGTTACATTTCTTTCAGACAATAAAACAATTTTTGTTTAATTTAAGGTTACATTTTGGAATAACTATCTTGGTGACAGTAATTACATCTACAAACAGTATTTCTTTCTAAACTTCACTAATCTGGGCTTCCATAAGATTAATGAAAGGCTAGAGCTCCTCTGATTTGTAGTAGGTTTTTGTTCATGTTACTTTCTTTGTCTTGTCATAAATTCCAAACAGGTGTTGAAGTCTGGACTTCGACTACAGAACCATTTTGAGGTTTTGATTTGTTTTTTCCAGTGTCCTACACTAAAAGCCAATGCACAGTTAAGAGAGAGCAAGGAATTTGAAGTAAAAGATAGGGACTGAGACAATATATTCTTGTGAAATTAACCAAAATTTGGACGAAATAAAAATGTTGCCAGACAACTATTATATTTACAGAAGCAGTTACAGTTCTCTCTTTTTAACAATCCTTAATGATCTGATGCTTTTACTGTATGCAGGACACACTCTTCTAATCAGCCAGGACTTAACAATTTCATTAGATGTTCATGTCAATAATAAAATTTGACTGTTGTACAAAATTAAATCATTCCACAAGCTCCTTATATATACATTCCTTTAAACAGTTTATCACAGATGAGACTAACTTGCTGAGTTAAAAAATACATAGATTTACAGTGAATACCAGGAGGACATCATTGATCTTTGTCAAAGTAACATTTGGAACACATTAAAAAATCAACATACTTTTTCTATTCTTTTTTTCCTAACTCTAGGCACTGCATGTACTCTATTTGGTATATGTGTATGGATTTTCTTCGCTTTCTTGCTAAATTGGAAGAGGGGAGAGAAGAAAACCCCACTAGTGATCAAATTTGTTTCCCACAGTATATTTATAAGTTTGAATCAAAGCCATCTTTACAAGCAAATGGCTTTATTAAACTAAGCACAAAATAATTCAGATGCAATAATGATCTTTTAAATAATTTTATGTATCCACTCTAGAAATTGTTTTCCCTTTGTTCATATTAAGGGAGAACTTCATGTTTAAGGCACGTGGCACTCTGGGCTGTGAATTATCAAGAAGAAATGTAGTTGAAAACAATATTTATTAAATTTAATACAATACTTTATTAAAGCCACTAATTTCTTCATCTTTTGACTTTTATTCATACATATTTTATACATGTATACCAAGTTTTCTGTCTGGAAAGACATGACTTAATTCCCTGACCAAAGAGGATTTCATCAACACGTTATTTTTAACAAATATGGCCTCTTCCCTGAACCATACTCTGGCTTCTTATCAACTAAGTAATTTTGAGTTTCAGTATTTACTTTTCTGATGAACTAGGCCTGTACCTTGAATATCTGAAGCAGCAATAGCCAATATTTTGTTGGCTGCATGTAGTTTTAAGAGATTCATCAAGGGTTGTTGAATCTTTGGCTGGATTCTCTTTCCATGTCACCTCTATGATCTGCTAGGACCTCCTGGGATCAAGTAGTAGACAACTAAACACAGTTTCCATTCCTGTGCCTTTTACATAAGGGACTGACTTCCAGCCCTGTGACAGGATACATGTGCTGCCTCTACGCCGTGACCTCCCGCACCACGTGTGTTCCCATCCCGTGGCAGATGCGTATCTGCGACGCTGGCATTGACTGGTGCAATGACCTGCTTCCCATTACTCAAGGGGCATGTGCCACAGCACTCAGGAAACAGTCTGGCAGGAATGAGACTCCTCAAACCCTGCTCTTTTCACCTTTCAGGAGAGATGAAAGCAAGCAGTGGCTGAATTAGTTGTTTGTTCAGCTTGGGTATTTGTCTGTGACCCCCTGATTGATAACCTGTGCAGCATCTTGTGAGGAGAACAGGGGTGCTGGTGAGTGAGATGCTCTGTGTTGCCAACAAATTTCAAAGCAAGGCCCCAAGATACTGTTTTCTAGGTGGTTTGGGTCAGAGATGACCCTTGCCATGGAGGCAAGGAAAGAGATGAAGTCCTGAATAAGCATGTTTCTGAGACAGGTAGCTTAATTGTTGAAATCTCCCAGGACAAAGTAGACTGTCATGATACTGTGATTTAGCGAGGTTATAGTAAAAACATCTTTTTTAACTTCATAACATTTTGGTATATAAAGTGATTTGAAATCTGTATTAGCTTCGGCTTCTGCATTTATATAAATTAGTTCTGTGGATCTGCCATACTCCAAAGTGCTTGTCCTGTATTTGACACCTAATAAGGAAGTAGATGCCATTTTTTGCTCTTCTAGTTGTTTGTGAGACAATGAGAAGTTTTTATTCAGGTGAGCTAGTTCAGAATGGGTTGTTTTACTTACGTAATGTTCAAAATCACTGAGGTGAAAAAGTCTTTTTTTTGCTAATGGAGTTTGATAAAGGATCTCAGTTTCTGTAGTTTCATATTTCTGTTTTTAGACATATTTTACACTGTTACAGCCTGATGTTTCTTGGATTAGAGCAACAGCTTTGTAGCAAACAGTAGGGAGTCTGCAGACAGTTGCTAGATACTTTTTACAAAGTGGACCTCTATATTTTGTGTCTCATACTGCCCTCTAAGGGCCACGTAGGCTGAGAAGGTGGCTAAAGGTTTTTCAGTTCTTTTTTCTTTCTCCTTGTTGCCCTTCCCTTTAGAAAGTCAGCAATTTGTGGATGAGAAGGGTGGGCAGGGAATAACAGCAGTCCTTTGGTGCAATATGTTGCTTCATCTAGGAGGATAATGGAATCTTCCAGATAAGTGAGAAATTGGAGTATAAATCTGAGTCATAGCCTTTTAGGAAAATGCAATTGCAGTGAGTTTGTGTAAAAGCCAGCAAATAAGCAAGTGACATTGCAGGATTTGAGGCTGCTCTTGAAGCAAGAAGTTAAGGAGTGTCGTGCTTAAATCTTGAAGATTTTCAGGTGAAACTCTTAACAGTGAGAGAGTGTGGAGTTTAGATTCTTAAAGGTACCAAATTCTTGACTGCTACTGATTAAGGATTAGTACTTTATAATAGAATTTGCTTATTAAGATTTTCCCTAAAAAGGTACAAAATAACACAAATTATTTTCTTCTTTTTTTTTTCTAACTTAACCGTTTTTGCATTTCTGGGCATTTTGATTTTCCTGGACTAAGGGAAAATGGGCAAAAATTTGATATTACTTTAAGAGTATGTGACATTAAATAATGTGAAAATCATTTAAACATTTTGGGGTTTAAGCATTCAGAATTGTATTATTAAAACTTTTCCTTCCATGATAAAAATGCGCTTTTTTCCTAAATCTGAAAACTGTATAGGCTTGTACAGGCTTAATTCTATAGCTCCTGCCTCATAGGTGTTTTGAACAACAAGTATGATATTAGTGGTAGAAACGAAACATTTCAGTATTTGTCAATATAGTACTGTTAGTATTAACTGACAGAAGCAGTTTTTTACAATGAGGACCCCTTTGAGCACAACTTTACACAATGTATAGGTCGTCTTTCAGATTAGTTTCCAGCAAACCTCATGTAACAGAGAAAATAATTAATCTTGCATGTTACTTTGACAGGCTCATGCAAGCAAAGACCTGGAAGAGCAGTTGCGGTCTGTGTCCAGTGTGGATGAACTCATGACAGTACTTTACCCAGAATACTGGAAAATGTTCAAATGTCAGTTGAGGAAAGGAGGTTGGCAACACAACAGGGAACACTCCAGCTTTGACACAAGATCAGATGATTCCCTG
>VYZX01018806.1:1680-13080 GCA_013401335.1 Brachypteracias leptosomus
TTTCTCTAAACCCAGCTCAAAGCTTCCAGGGGTTTCTCTAAACCCAGCTCAAAGCCTCCATGGATCTCTCTAAACCCACCTCAAAGCCTCCATGGATCTCTCTAAACCCAGCTCAAAGCTTCCAGGGGTTTCTCTAAACCCACCTCAAAGCCTCCATGGATCTCTCTAAACCCAGCTCAAAGCTTCCATGGGTCTCTCTAAACCCAGCTCAAAGCTTCCAGGGGTTTCTCTAAACCCAGCTCAAAGCTTCCATGGATCTAAACCCAGCTCAAAGCTTCCAGGGGTTTCTCTAAACCCAGCCCAAAGCTTCCAGGGGAAGCAGGATGAGAAAGCAGACAAGGGACCCACACGTTTCTGCTTCCAACCAGATGCCAAGAGCTCATCCCAAGCCCTCCAGGAGCCCCAGGGAAGCTCTGAAGACCCAAGACAGACCCAAGTCATCTCCTGCAAGCTCAGTTCACCATCACTTGGCTCCTGCTTTGCCCAGAAGACAAGGACCATCCCTTGGCCAGCTTGGACAAACACTGGACCTCTGAGTTGGCTTCAAAGCCAAGGGAGCAGGAGGTTCTCCTCTGAAGCTGGAAGAGCCTGAGCCTGGTTCTCCTCCTGCTAAGAGCTACATTCAGTAGCAAGTCCCCATAAACTTCCAAAGTCACCCCAAGCATCTCTGAAGAGTTTGGTCCCCAAAACATTCCCTGGATGACCAGGAATGGGCAGAGCTCCATCCACCACATCCCTCCCAGCCAACCCGAGGCTGCTGGAGAGCCAGGAGGGCACCAGAGATGACCAAGCCCCTTCCACCTCTGCTTGCCCAGCAGCTCTTGGCCCCAACCAGCCCAGGAGCCACATCACAACCCATTTCTCTTCACTCACACCTTGCAAGGTCTCCACCAAAGCCCAGCACCAAACATTCCCAGCCATGAATCCCAAGTGGAGGGAGAGGAAAGGCTCCCAAACACCCCCCCAGCAACCTCCTGCTCCCTCCTGGAGCTTGGGAAGGACTCAGCACCTCACCTGGGCACAGAATCATCCCCAGGTTGGGATTTACCTCCCAGCCCCAGCTCCCAGAGGAAGAACAGCTCTTGCTGCTCCACAGCCACCCTCTTTTGTTTCACTTTTACCTTGCAAGAAGCAGCCTGGAAAGGTCTGATCTTGGCTTAGGAACCTGGGGGACAGATCCCAGGCTCCAAACCAGGTTTACAACCCCCCCAAGACACGTTTGTGAGGCAGGGACAGAGCTGGGCAAGGGGGTTTCCCTCAGCCTGGACACGACCCCCTGTGGTTATCAACCCCCTCAGAATCACAGAGTGTTTGAGGCTGGAAGGGACCTCCAGAGCTCATCCCATCCAACCCCCCTACACCAGCAGGGACATCTCGACCTGCTCAGAGCCCCATCCAGCCTCACCTTGAAGGACTCCAGGGATGGGGCCTCCACCCCCTCTCTGGGCAGCCCAGTGATCAACCACCCTCATGGTAAAGAATTTTCTCTACTCTCCAGCCTCAATCTCTCCTTTCCCAGCTTCAAACCATCCCTCCTGCTCCTGTCACTACAAACCCTTTGGAACAGACCTTCCCCTGCCTTCCTGCAGCCCCTGCAGGTCCTGGAGAGCTCCAGAACCACTTCAGGGAGGAGAATGAAGCCACCCTTGGGCTCCACACAACAAGAGCTCATTAAGTTCAGGCAGAGGGAAAACCTCCTCCTCACCATCAGCTCTTCCACAGCGTGGCCTCCAAAGCAGCTGATGTGGTGGCAGAGAGGAGCTGTTGGCCTCCACCAGCACCATGCCCCTGAAGCATTTGTTCCACCTGAGTGGTGGCCACGTGCTGCTCTCCAGGAGCAAACCCAGTCCCCAGAGTCCTGTGGCCACTCCTGGGGTGGAGAGGGATGAAAAGCCAGAGGCTGTGGCTGTGCAGAGGCTGCTGCTCACCCCAGGAGGGACAAGGGGTCAGCTCAGCACATCCCTGAGGAGAGGAGGAGAAGGGCAGGGGGGTTGTCACCATCCCACACTTGTCCTCCAGCCCATCTCCCTCCCCAGGAGCTCAGCTCTGGCTGACCCAGACGACGCGACGCTGACTCTGCACAACTCCAGCCTGGTTTTGAGTTACAACCAGCCTGGAACTGGGTCCTCAGCTCAACTTCCCAGCAGCAGGGACCTCAGACACCCTCTGCCAGCAGCTCGAGAACAACTGTGCTGCCAGCTTCCTCCTCTTCCTCCCCACACCCTCCTCCGGCCCCAGCGACTCCTCCTGCCGTTCATTTCCTCCCTGACCCCAAACCCCAGGAGGGGAAGAAGACAGGACAAGAGAAACCAACCTCAGGGGCTCCTGGTGTTGGCCAGAGGGAGAGGACAAGAGGAACCGGCCTCAAGTTGGGCCAGGGGAGGTTGAGGTTGGAGCTGAGGAACAATTTGTTGGTGTTTGGGGCTGTGAAGGGCTGTGCCAGGCTGGGCAGGGCAGGGGTGGAGTCGCCATCCCTGGAGGGGTTTGCAAGGCTGGAGATGTGGTGCTGAGGGCCAGGGGTTAGTGGGGCCCTGGCAGGGATGGGGAGTGGGTGGACTTCATGATCTTAAAGGTCTCCTCCAACCACAACAATTCCATGATTCAATGACCCTATGAACACACCCCAGTGCCACAGGCCAGCAGGATGCCAAAGATGTCAACCAGGACAGGCTGGGATGTGACTGAGTTTCCACTAGGCCAAGGATGATGAGCAGTGGGTGGCAGGAGGATGAGCTGCTGAACCTCCCCATTGCTCCCCCAAACCCTCTCATTCCACCAGCACGGTGAGGAAAATGTCCCACCAGTTGTGTCTGAACTGGTAACACCTTCGAGCAAGAATCACTGAATGGTTCTGGTTGGAAGAGCCCTTAAAGCTCCTGGAGTCCCCTCGTTCCCCATCCCTGCCAGGGCACCACTAACCCCTGGCCCTCAGCACCACATCTCCAGCCTTGCAAACCCCTCCAGGGATGGGGACTCCACCACTTCCAACCCTTGCCATGCAGAAGTTGCTCTTCACATCCAACCTCAACCTCCCCTGGGGCAACTTGAGGCTGGTTCCTCTCATCCCATCCCTTGCAGACAAGAGATCTCACCCCCCCTGGCTCCAAGCTCCTCTCAGGGAGTTGTGCAGAGCCAGAAGGTCTCCCCTGAGCCTCCTTTGCTCCAGCCTCAACCCCCCCAGCTCCCTCAGCTGCTCCTCACCACACTCCTGCTCTAGACCCTTCCCCACCTTCCTTGCCCTTCTCTGGCCACGCTCCAGCCCCTCAAGCTCCTTCTGGGAGTGAGGGGCCCAAACCTGCCCCCAGGACTGGAGGTTGTTCCTCCCCAGTGCCCAGCCCAGGGGACCAGCACTCCCAGTGTCCTTTCCCATTCCTCTGATGGGGTGAGGCCATAAGAGGGTTGGGACAATTGTCATTTTCAGAAGCCTCTGACAACACTTGAGGAGGTTCTGAGGTCCCCCTGCACTGACACACCATGTCCTGGCAGACGGGGCTGCTGCCAGCACCAGAGCTCCAACCCCTCACATGAACCCTTCTGAAAGGCCTGGAAGAAACCCCAGAACATGAACACCTCAGAAGGTTAAAGACTAAACCAAGTCCTGTCTCAACGTGGGGAAAGATGTTTGGCTGCTGAAAACAGAACCACACTTGGTGCAGCCAAACCCATCTCAGACCCAGCCTGGGAACTCCAGAGCAGGTCACTGTGCTCAGCTCTACGTCAGCAATGGGAGACTCAATCTAGGTCAAGGCCTCCTTGGGTTTCTCTTCTCTGAACCATCAGCAAAACCACCCTGAGAAGACCAGAATCAAGAAAACCCCCTTGAGAAGATCAGAATCAACAAAACCACCCTGAGAAGACCACACCCAACAAAACCACCCTGAGAAGCCTAGAATCAACCAACCCCCCTGAGAAAACCAGACTCAACAACCCCCCCGAGAAGACCAGAATCAGCAAAACCCACCTGAGAAGACCAGAATCAAGAAAACCACCCTGAGAAGACCAGAATCAGCAAAACCACCCTGAGAAGACCAGAACCAACAAACCCCCCTGAGAAGACCAGAAGCAAGAAAATCCCCCTGAGAAGACCAGAAGCAAGAAAATCCCCCTGAGAAGACCAGAATCAAGAAAACCCTGAGAAGGCCAGAATCAACAAAACTACNAGACCAGAAGCAAGAAAATCCCCCTGAGAAGACCAGTATCAAGAAAACCCTGAGAAGACCAAAATCAAGAAAACCCCTCTGAGAAGACCAGAATCAACAAACCCCCCCTGAGAAGACCAGAACCAACAAAACTCCCCTGAGAAGACGACTCAACAAACCCCCCTGAGAAGACCAGAATCAGCAAAACCCACCTGAGAAGACCAGAATCAAGAAAACCACCCTGAGAAGACCAGAATCAGCAAAACCACCCTGAGAAGACCAGAACCAACAAACCCCCCTGAGAAGACCAGAAGCAAGAAAATCCCCCTGAGAAGACCAGAAGCAAGAAAATCCCCCTGAGAAGACCAGAATCAAGAAAACCCTGAGAAGGCCAGAATCAACAAAACTACCCTGAGAAGACAAGACCACACCCAACAAACCCCCCTGAGAAGACCAGACTCAACAAAACCCCTCTGAGACCAGACCCAACAAAACCCCCTGAGAAGACCAGACCCAACAAACCCCCCTGAGAAGACCAGACCCAACAAACCCCCCTGAGAAGCCCAGGGGTGGACGGTGCAGCCAGACCACAACCAGAGCTGGGCTCTGAAGTGTGACCTTTCTGCTTGACATCAAAGCCACGATTCTTATCTGGGCCTCCTGCAGACCCAGATTCTCCTCCAGCTTTGGTTCAAGCTGTGAGAGCAGCTCTGGTTTCCCAGCCACACTCTCTGGGCATCACCAGCACCCCCTGAGGACTCTACAGACCACAGGGTGAAACCACCATGAGATGGGAAAGGCTGAGGGAGCTGGGGCTCTTCAGCTTGGAGAAGAGGAGGCTGAGGGGGGACCTCATGAATGGTTATAAATATGTAAAAGGAGAGTGTCAGGAGGATGGAGCCAGGATCTGCTCAGGGACAGCCAGTGATAGGACAAGGGGCAATGGGCGTGAGCTGGACCAGAGGAGGTTCCACATCAATAGGAGAAGAAACTTCTTCCTGGTGAGGGTGCCAGAGCCTGGCCCAGGCTGCCCAGGGAGGTTGTGGAGTCTCCTTCTCTGGAGACATTCAAACCCCCCCTGGACGTGTTCCTGTGTGAGCTGCTCTGGGTGACCCTGCTTGGACTGGATGATCTTTGGAGGTCCCTCCCAAGCCCTCACACTCTGTGAGATGCTGCTCCGGAGATGTTGGTGAAGAACCTGCTTGGGTCTCATGCTCCAGCTCTTCCAAACTGGATCCCAGCCCAACACAGCCAGGACCATGGGTGCCTCTCAGTGATGTTCTGCTCCACAGTCCTATTCTGCAGGCTCAGTAGAAGGAAACTCCCCCCCTGACTTGCATTGGGTCCATCTCTGCTTCCCCAGTGCTCACACTGGTGAACTGGGAAGGGAGATGGGGGGTACCACAAAAGCCACCGCAACAAGCCAAGCACCAACAGCCCCAGGGTGAGAGGAACCAGCCTCAGGTTGCCCCAGGGGAGGTTGAGGTTGGGGGGGAGGAGTAATTTCTTCATGGCAAGGGTTGGAAGGAGCTGCCCAGGGCAGGGGTGGAGTCCCCAGCCCTGGAGGGGGTTGCAAGGCTGGAGATGTGGTGCTGAGGGCCAGGGGTTAGTGGTGCCCCGGCAGGGATGGACTCCAGGAGCTTCAAGGGCTCTTCCAACCACAGCTCAATGATCCTACAAACCAGCACATCCCCACCAGGAACCATTTCCACAGGGTCTGACCCACCTGCTTCACTATCTTGAGGTGAACAAAGCAGGAGTGGGGAGAGCAGGAGGTGGGAATGGGTTTAAACTCCTCCAGCTTCACCACCAAACCCATTCCCAGGGACACATCAAGTCCTGTTCAACCACCACAGAAACCTTCCACCAGCAGCTTCCCCATCGAGCTCACTGTGTGTTAATGGAGCACTCGAGGGCTCCTCATTTACCCACTGCTGGGAGCTCTCCAAAATTAATTAAAAAAAAAAAGCCCCATTTGCAGTTTTCCAGTGGAACAGCCAACCCAGCACAGCCAGGAGACCCCAGTCACTCCCAGTTCTAATCTACAGCCTTAACTGGGTGAATCCACCCCCCAGTCTGTGCTTCAGCAGCCCTGTAAGGTGGGGGAGATGCTGAATGAGGGTGAAACACCCAGAAAATGTCATTGCTGGAGTGAGGGATGGAGCCCAGGAAGGTCGGGGTGGATCCAGGAGCAGGGAGCTGGTGTGTCGGGGAGGTGGAGGGAGGAAAGACACAGATGAGCAGAGGGGGTTTGGGTTCCACCTTTCATGGGCTCCACCTTTCATGGGCTCCTACCACACAATCCCAGTGTGGTGGGGCTGGAAGGTTCCTCTGGAGATGCTCTGGTCCCACCCCCTGCTCCAGCAGCTCCCCCAGAGCAGGGGGCCCAGCAGCGTGTCCAGGCCCCTTTGGAATCTCTCCAGACAAGGAGACTCCCCAACCTCTCTGGGCAGCCTGGGCCAGGCTCCAACACCCTCCCCACAAAGAACTTGCTCCTGCTGCTCAGCTCCAACCTCCTGGGCTCCACTTGGTGCCCGCTGCCCCTTGGCCTGGCCCTGGGCACCCCTGACAAGAGTCTGGCCCCAGCCTCTTGTCCTTTAGCTCTTGAGCAGATCCCCTTTGGGGCTTCTCTTGTGCAGCTCAGCAGCCCCAGGGCTCTCAGCCTTTGCTCCAGTCCCACCAGCATCTCCACAGCCTCCCCTGGACTCTCTCCAGGAGCTCCTGGGGAGCCCAGAGCTGGACACAATCCTTCAGAGGTGGCCTCAGTGGGGTAGAGAAGAAGAACCTCCCTCAACCTGCTGCTCATACTCATCTGAACACACCCCAGATCTTCTCAGCCACAAGGACCCATTGCTGGCTCATGGGCAACTTGTTGTCCTCCAGCACCCCCAGGTCCCTGTCAGCAGAGCTGCTTCCAGCAGGTCACCCCTCCCCTGTCCTGCTCCATGAGGTGATTCCTCCCTAGGTACAAGACCCTACACTTGCCCTTGTTGAACTTGATGAGGTTCCCTCAGCCCAACTCTCCAGCCTGGCCATGTCCCACTGCAGCAGAGCCACCACCTCCCTCTGATGAAGCTCAGAGGCCACTTCCACCTTCTCACCACCACCCAGATGAAGCTTCCAGCATGGATTGAATCCACTTCCTAAACTGCCCAAGGTGAAGGAAAGAGACCCCCTGAAAGGCTCTGGCTGAGGTGAAGGTCACCAAGCACCTCACGAGGTGATTTTCTGGCAGCACCCTCTGCACAAGCAGCAGAAGATGCAGCTGCCACCTCCTCTCACAGACCTTTCTGGGCTCTCCTGCAGCAGAACCAGCCTTTTCTGCCCCAAGCTGATACAGAAAATCAGACTTTAGACCAAGAAGACATAACGAAAAGCCTTTCACCCCTCCTGACAGGCACAAGCTGCTCCCCACAAGGGTCAGAAAGGAGCTCGAGGGCTTCAACACCTTCTCCTGAAACCAAACGTGCTGTGATCACATCAGGATGCAGGAATCAGAGAATTGTCAGGGTTGGAAGGGACCTCAAAGACCATCCAGCCCCAACCCCCCTGCCATGGGCAGGGACACCTCCCACTACACCCCTTGCTCACAGCCCCAGCCAGCCTGGCCTTCCAAATGTCCAGGGATGGGGCTGCCCCATCTGGGCAACCTGGGCCAGTGTCTCCCCACCCTCCTGGGCAACAACTTCTTCTGAACGTCTCATCTCAACCTCCCCGCATCTAGTTTGGACCCATTCCCCCCAGTCCTACCTCCAAAGTCCCTCCCCAGCTTTCCTGGAGCCCCCTTCAGACCCTGGAAGGCCACCAGAAGGTCCCCTGGGAGCCTTCTCTTCTCCAGCCTCAACAACCCCAACTCTCTCAGTCTGTCCTTGGTGCTCCAGCCTCTGACCATCCTCGGGGCCCTTCTCTGGACACCTTCCAGCACCTCCAGATCTTTCTTGTGCTGGGGGCTCCAGAACTGGACCTGGGGTCTCAGGAGGGTGCAGTAGAGGGGGACAATCCCCTCCCTGCCCTGCTGCCCACGCTGCTCTTGCTGCCGCCCAGGACCCCATTGGCTTTCTGGGCTGCAAGTGTGTGAGGAATGAGTGACTGGGAGGTGGTGGTGGGGTGTGAAACCCCCCAACCCTCCCATCACCCCCCGACCAGACCAGGCTCCCTCTGCACAGCTCAGCAGCACCGAGAACAAATCCCATCTTTATCTGTTCCATTATTTCCTGAGCTCTCCTGCCAGCAGAGCCGACGCGGGTGAGATTTTCTTCCCTGTCAAGATTAGTTATGATTGTCATTCAGGGCGATAATCAAGAACTAAATTAGCTTTCATTGTCTGTCTCCAATGCCCTCGACACCCACAAACACAGGAGCAGCTGAGGAGATTAGAGCTGTGCCACAGAACCAGCCCCGGGATGCAGGAGGGATGAGCTGAGTGCTGGGACACGGGGAAGGGTGGCAGGAAAGGGCTGCAGAGAGAGCCCAGGACTCCAAATAGACTGAGAGAGTTGGGGTTGTTGAGGCTGGAGAAGAGAAGGCTCCCAGGGGACCTTCTGGTGGCCTTCCAGGATCTGAAGGGGGCTCCAAGAAAGCTGGGGAGGGACTTTGGAGGCTGTGGGGCAGTGGTAGGACTGGGGGGAATGGGTCCAAAGTAGAGGTGGGGAGATTGAGAGGAGAGGTTAGGAAGAAGTTGTTGCCCAGGAGGGTGGGGAGACACTGGCCCAGGTTGGCCAGAGAGGGGGGGGAAGCCCCATCCCTGGAGGGCTTCAAGGTTGGGTTGGATGGAGCCTTGAGCAACCTGCTCTAGTGGGAGGTGTCCCTGCCCATGGCAGGGGGGTTGGAACTGGATGATCTTTAAGGTCCCTTCCAACCCTGACAATTCTCTGATTCTATGAAATAAACCCTCCAGAGCACACCCAGAACACCCTCTAGCTTGGACAGGGATGGGAAGCAGGATGGGCTCTGCCTCACAGGGGAAATCCACACTCCCATCACCACAGCCACGTGGGGTTGGGGGGTCTCTGGGTCTTCAAGAGAGACCTCATGGACAAGTCACCACGTGCTAAACACCCCATTCCTCCACAGCAACACCCTCAGGAATTCCACCAAGCCCAAGCACTGGAAGAATCTCATCCCTCAGCCTCTCACTCCAAGAAAATCCTCTCCCCGAAGCCACTTTTGCTGAGAGCTGGAAAAAAGCCCCGCTCGGAAACAACCAGCCCGTGAGGAGAACACCAAACCCCCCTGAGCTTCCACCCTCAACCCCAACATGAGCTCCACGAAGCCTCCCCAGTCCCCACCACCCAGCCCAGGCTCTGCTGAGCTCACTGTGGGGCAGAGGAACCGGGCAGCGGGGCCGTGGCTGACGGGCCCCCCCGGGAACCCCACCCCCAGCTCTGTGCACAGGGTGCTGCTGGGGAAGGGAAACTGCAGCTATTTTTGGAGTCCTGCTTTTATTGTTTTCTACTCCAGCTCATAACCCTGCTCAGACTCACTCGGGGTTGGACAGACCCGTGGAGAATGAGCCTCCCCCCAGCAGGGACACGGGAGCTTCACGCCGGCAAAACGTGGACAGGGAATATCTGGGGGGGGCTCATTTCTGCAGCCAGGTTAATAAAAGCAAGAGGAGATGCTGGAAGAGGCCAAGAGTCCATTTGGCAGCACTACAAGAAGATACGTGGGCAAATTAAAAGGCATTTCTCCCAGGAGATGTGGAGAAAGAGGGAGGAAATCCCCAACCTGCCCCGTCCCAGGGAGGGGGGAGCTGGGGGGGTCCCCAGAGCCTTGAGCAAACACCCCCCTTGCCAACCATTGTCATCTGCAGGTCTTAATTCATAGAATCAGAATGGGTTGGGTTGAACGGACCTTCAAAGCTCATCTGGTCCAACCTCCCTACAAGCAGGGACATCTCTACCTAGGGCAGGCTGCTCAGAGCCCCATCAAACCTTGAATGTCTCCAGGGATGGGGCCTCCACCCCCTCTCTGGGCAACCTGTGATCAACCCCCCTCAGATCAAAGGACTTTTTTCTAATATCCAACCTAAATCCACCTTTTCCAGCTTAAAACCATCACCTCTCACCCTGTCCCTACAAACCCTTGGGAATAATTCTTTCCCTGCCTTCTCACAGGCTCCTTCAGGTACTGGAAGGTTCTTTCAAGCACATAAAGGTTGGGGTGAAGAAGATGTGGGGCTGAACCCCACTCGAGCACCAGCCTCCAAACCTCTCTGAGCCCAACCACTCAATCAAAGCATCTCCCCACCAGGGGCACGGGGGAGACCCTCAGCTCAGCTCCTTGCAAAGCACACACCACACAGGTCAGCAAAGGCTGCTCCCTCCCTCCTGCACATCCTCCAGGTGCACAACTCACCCCCCGAGCAGTCTGCACAGAAAAAAAAAAATAGGAAAAAAACCTCAAAGCATCAAGTATTTGGGTCACCCAGGAGAGAACCAAATCCTGGCTCCTGCAGGGCTGTAGCCACGGGCCAGTCAGGACACATCCAGATCCTCTCTGCCAGGCCCAACCACGAGCTGGTGTCCTTCACACCACGCAAGGGCCAGCAGCAAAACATTCCTGCTGCTCTGAAATCCCTGTAATTAATCAGTAATTGAACTTAACCAGCTCAGCACAAAGCACCAGCACCTAAGGATCAGGAGGCACGAGCCACAGGAACCTCCACGGGCTGAGGCAAAAGATTGAACCCAGGTCAGGCTGTGGGTATTTAAAGGGTTTATTTTTTTGGGGGGGGGAAGAGCCCTAATTCCCCAGAGGGGCTCAGCCCCCTCAGGAATCTCTCGAACCCAAAGATGTTTCCAGGTTCCCATCACACGAGGCCCTGGAGAACCCCAGAGGGATGGAAATCAGGCAGTTGGTGACGTCCCTCTGGGCAAATTCCCCCCTCTGCCACCTTCTTCTGCACCAGGCCCACCCCAAAACAGGGGGGGTTTGTCCCCATCCTCACCCAGCCAGGCCTGGGGTGTCAATCCTGCCACACCAGCAGCCCCCTGGGGCTCCACCTTGAAGCCCGAGGGTCTCCCTTGCCAGGGGAGGGCTCAGCCCCTCCCTCACAAGGATGCTCTAATCCCCCAGAGGGGCTCAGCCCCCTCAGGACACCCCCAACACCCCCCTCCACAACCTCCCCTGGGGCTCAGCCCCCTCAGGACTCCCCCAAAGCCCCCTCAGGGCTCAGCCCCCTCAGGACTCCTACAAAACCCCCTCCCCAGGGCTCAGCTCCTCAGGACTCCTTCAATCCACCTTCCCATCACCTCCAGGG
>VYZX01018806.1:19903-30038 GCA_013401335.1 Brachypteracias leptosomus
CCTTCCAGCCCCACCCCGCTGGGACTCATTGACTGCCCATCAGTGGAGATCTGGGATGGTTTGCAAGACCCAAAGCCCCACCATGGAATCCCACCCATGCACAATCTCTCTCACTGGACGTTTCCCCTCCATCCATGGCTGGCTGTGCTCACACACACACCGTCCCCCTGCAGGAATTACCAAAACAAGCCACCAAGGAGGGAGGAAAATGCTCAAAGTGCTGATGTGGGCTCAGTTTTTCTCCAGAAAAGGGGTGTGGTTTAACCTTCCCTCCCACCCCGGAGGCCAGAAGACAGTTGGAATTTGGGCTCTGCAGGCAGGGAGGGGTTTGCTGCCAGAGAAATGTGCTTGGGGAGATGATTTTGGACTCTGCTCAAGCTCCCAGCTGCTCCAGCAGCCCTGGAAACCCAGCTCAGGGAACCTCGGGGCTGTGGAGGGCACCGAGTGGGTGTCAGTGCCAGGAGAGGGGGATCCTCACCACGGGGGAACAAGTCATGGTCACACATGAGGTTCTGAGCTCAGAGCAGCCCCCCTGTACCCCCAAAACAGCCCTGCTAGGACCCACCTCAGCCTCCAGGTAAGCGACCTTCTCCTTGAGCTGCTGGATCATGGCATCTTTGTCCTGGATCACTGTTTTGGAGTTCTCCAGCTGCAAGAGAAAAGTTCACAGGGCCTGAAAACCCCCCTTGTGTGCAGCCGGGCTGGAGGAAGGTCCAGGAAAGGAGAGCAGCTGATTCTGCTGGTAACACCCACATCAACCAACCCCAAACAGCCTCAAATGAAGTCTGAGAACTGAGCCCCAGGAGAAGGAGCCTCCTGAGCTGTAACTCTCTCAGCAGGGTGCACAGCAGGTCCTCCACACTCCTCCTCCTCCCCTCCCCAGCCCCGGGCAGCTCCCACCACAGCCCCTGGGGCTGTCACCCGGGGGTCAGCTGCAGGGCAGGGCTCTGGGCTGCCTTTGAACCATCAATCCTTGGCTTCCAAGCAGCTTAAGGGATTTCTTTTCTTCACCTCTCTCTTTGTTTTAAGCCCCCTCCTCTCACCTGCTCGATCATCTGGCGGACCTTGCGCTGCTGGCTCTTCAGCATGTCATCCAGGTGGTGGATCTTCTCCCGCAGCATGGCCACCTCCTTCTCCAGCTGGGCTGACCTGGGAGAAAAAAGGAGAGGACCAAGAGTCCAGGAGCCATCGGGTGATGTCCCAGCAAAGGGAGCCCCCACCCAGCTCTGCCCAGGTCTCCTCCGCAGCCGCACGGGCCAGACGAGGTGAGGAGAGGCAGAGACAAAAGCCGTTCAAGCCGGAGCCACAAAGACTGGCAGGGACACGGGAACATCAGGAAGAGTCAGGCCACAAAACCAGGCCTTCCAGAAAGGAGCCACGGAGCCCCTGGAGCACCAGGACACCGGGGCTGGGCGGGATGAATCCAACATTACGGGGAGAATCGGCCGCTCCGGAGGCTCCCCGGGAGCTGCCCCGAGCTCCCCGCCCGCAGCGGGACCCAGGGAGCTCCCGGCTGGGGATCTCTGGGAGCAAAGCAAAACCTGCAGGAGGTCTTGGGAGATGAGTCAGCTCCTGGGAGCAGGGCCCTGTTTTGCAAGCCCAGGGAGCAACCCGCCCAGCGCAGGAATGTGCAGTCAAGCCCCAGCGAGCTGCCAGCCCGGCCCCGGCGGCGTGGGCTCGCTCCGGAGACTTGGCAGCCTCGGCGGAGGCCGAGCCTCACCGGTCTTGTTGGGCCAGCTTGTCACCTTCCACGCTCCTCAGCCGCCCCAGCTCGGCTTCGCCTTCTTTCATCTTGAGCAGCAAACTCCTGTGCTCCTGCGGCAAGAGCCAGAGGCCCCGTGAGCGCTGCTGGGGAGCAAGTCCCAACACATGCTCCTCAGCCCCCACCAAACACCCCGCGAGCCTCGGCCCGGCCTCCCCTGCTCCATCCACGGGTTGTTTGCACAGGTTGTTGTGAGGGAGGCAGGCAGGCAGACAGACAGACAGACAGACAGCACTGGGTGGCCGTGGAGCTGACCGAGGGCAGGCAGCTCAATCCTTCACCCCCGGGATACGGGCAAGGCACCCAGAGCTCCTTCCCCGCTGCCAGGCCCCACATCACTTTGTGCTGCTGCTGCTGCTGCTGCACTGGGGGATTTAGGGCTTTAATAGGATTACAGGCAGCCCGCAGCTTAAAAAAAAAATAAATATCTATATAATGAAGGCTGGAGGTTGTGTTCGTGCCCCCACGAGAAGAACCGGGCGGGTGTCTAGACTGGGAGCTGGTTTCCAGGAGACCTGGAAGAGTTTGCACAGACCAACCAGATCTTCTAGACCTGAGAGATGCCAAGTCTCAAATGAGCAACGGTCGATTCCCAGCCGTTCCCAGCTCTGCCGGGTTAAACCTGGCTGGGGAGTCAAGCTCTCCATGGGGTGGGTCCAGGACCTGCTGTGGGGTCTGTGCTGAGCACTCGTCACCCCCAGACTTCCCCCATTCCCAGCTGAGCAGGACCAGGCAGCCCCATGAATCCCACCGTGGCTTGAGGGCCGGTACCTTCTCCATCCCTGCCAGGAGCCTCTGCAGCTCGTCCACCTGCAGCTCCTTCTCCAGCACGTTCTTCTCTGCTCTCTGCAGGGCAGAGCTCGTCTGCTCCACCTCCTCCTGGTACTGCGAGACCGTCCTCTGCAAACGAGACCGAGACTCTTTTACCCCAACCTTTGCTCCCTTGGACTCACCAGAGCCCTTCTCCCCAGCCACCGGAGCAACGTGGTGGTGCTGGGAGCCCTGGCAGGAGGATTTTGCTGAAGGCACCCGGGTGGCTCAGCCCGACGTGCTTCAGAGGAGCTGCTTCAGAAAGCTCCTCAGCTTCAAAGCACTTCAAAGGAGCGAGCGCTTAAGCTCCTCAAACACAGACACATGATTTGGTTGCTCTCGGGCTCTTTGCAGGCTCCTCTCGGGCCACCAGCCCAAGGAACCAACCTCAGCAGCCAGCCCCATCCACAGCCCAGGAGCTGAGAGGGGACAGGGGTGTCCCCGTGGGTCTCCACAACAGCTGGAGAGCAGGTTCAGACACACTGAGAACATCTGGGCAGCGCTGGCAGGATCCACAGCTGCCCAAACACCCGTCCCTGCCCCCCTGGGATCTCCAGCTGGGCTCTGAGCTCATGGTCAGCACCACAGCTGACCAAGGACCCCAAGATGCCACCAACCCACGTGAGGACAGAGGTCCTCGGGGCACATTCCCGTGCTGGAGGAAGCGGTTGCTGCTCAAAGCCACTTCCCCAGTGGACTCTGTCCCTGTCCCACTGCAGGGAACCCCCCAGGGCTGACTGGGACCAGTCTGGGCTGCAGGACAGGATGGGAGCTGGGATGTCACCGCTGCCACCAGCGCTTGGAGGTGACACAGCCAGACCCAGCCCATCCGGGACATGAGCAGTCACTAAAAAACACACCGAAGGGGACAATTAATCACCAGGGCCGAGGGAGGGAGGGAGGAGAAGGCGGCGGCTTGGTCAGCACCGCTCAGCAGCTGGGGACACCCACTGAGGTCTGGGGACCTCCCTGGCCCCTCTCCACAGCCCCACAGAGGAGGAGGTTGAGCTCCAAGAGGGACCACAACAGCCAGTATGGCCACAGGAACCCAGCACTGGGGTTGGGAACTGCAGACTTGGTCCTGCTGGGACCTCCCAAAGGTCCTTGCTCCCCATGAAACCCCCCTCACACACCGGGAGGGTGGGCAGGGTCTGGGGGCACCACCTCCCACCTGGCTGGTATTTTATTTGATATCATTTTTAACTGGGAAACAAAGTGAGGATGTTTCCAGAGGAGTCTGGGCAGCCAGGGAGGATGTTTGCTGGGCTCTGACCAGCTCTGGACTCCTCAGTGTCTTTCACCACCACACACCAAGCTCAAGGAGAAGCCAGACACCCCTGGCAGCCCAATCTTGTGCTCAGGCAGCTCCTCAGGCTTCCAGAATGACAAAACCCACCGAGATAAAGCCCGGACCACCCTTTCCCCAGGGAGCAGAGCCCAGTGGAGTCACCTCAAAGGCTTTTCTCTCCAACTGGTGGCGTTTCTCAGCCTCCTGCAGCTTCGTGAAGAGCCTCTTCGCCGTCTGCCGGATCTTCTCCACGTCCTCCCCGGAGCACTCGTCCTCCTGCCGAGAGGGAGGGGATGAGCAGCCGGGAGGTATCAAAGGAACCCTCCACCCCGACGTGGGCAGCTGCTGGTGACAAAGCCCTGGTACCATCCCTTCTGGAGCTCCCGTCCTCACCTCCCACAGGGCAGTGACATTTGCCAGCCCTCCCGACAGGGCGCACGGTCTCCTTTGGTCGCCTTCCAAGCCCTGTTTGCAGGATGCCACCTCCATCCACGCTTGGGCAACCTGAAACCCCACAACCTCAACCAGGTCCCCAGCCCGAAACCTCAGCCCTGAGCATCTGCCCCAGCCAGGGGAAAGGAGAAGAAGAAGAAGCTGGAGGAATTTTAACCAGCTGAAGCTTCCTCTTCTCTGGCTTTTCTGCTAAGAAGCTCTCGTGTGTGCAGAGCTTTAAAAACCCAATATGCACATTTTGATTGCTCTAGCAGAGCTGGCCCTAAAAAAAGAGACTGGGGTTTGCCATCAAAGCACCAACCAGGCGGTGAACAGGCTCAAAGTCACCTGCTGGGACACAGACTATTTTTTGAGACAGTCTTTTGAGCAGGGTCTGTTGGGCCAGGACAAGGGGGGATGGGATGAAATGAAAAGAGGAAGATTTAGAGGAGAGAGAAGGAATTTTGGAGGCTGAGGGTGGGGAGAGCCTGGCCCAGGGTGCCCAGAGAGGTGGTGGCTGCCCCATCCCTGGCACCATCCCAGGGGAGGTTGGGCTCTGAGCAACCTGCTCTAGGTGCAGATGTCCCTGCTCAGGGCAGGGGGTTGGATGAGCTGAGCTCTGAAGGTCCCTTCCCACCCAAACCAGCCTGGAATTCTATGGATGGGGTTTTCAACCTGGTCTAGCAGAAGATGTCCCTGCCACGGTCTAGATGGTCTTCAAAGACCAAACACTGCCATGAACAGGGCTTTGAACGTGCTCAAGGTGCAGATGTCCCTGCTCACTGCAGGGAGGTTGGACTGGATGACCTCTAAAGGTCCTTTCCAACCCAACCCACTCCAGATTCTACCAAACTAACCCCACTCTCTATTTCCATATCACCAAAACTCTCCCTCTCCAGCTCCATACCTGCTCCTCCCAGGGATCCGCCTGCAGCCTCTCGGGGTACAACCAGCTCCCGTTCTGCTCCTCCAGCACCACCTGTGTGAGGACAGACAGAGGGACAGGGCTGTGACCCCTGCCAGGCCACCAAGACGTGGGCACAGCCACATGCAGCCAGATCATTCTGGGGCCAAGGAGGGGGTGCCACCAAGGAACATGCAGCAGCACAGGTGGCAGCCAACGCCTTTTCTTACTGCTCCTCTGCGGGGTGTCACCAGCACTGAGGTGGCTCTCACTGACCACAAGCTCCTCCAGCTTTACAACCCCTTCTATCACTTTCCAGCAGCTCCTCCAGCTTTACAACCCCTTCTATCACTTTCCAGCAGCACCTCCAGCTTTACAACCCCTCCTATCACTTTCCAGCAGCACCTCCAGCTTTACAACCCCTCCTATCACTTTCCAGCAGCACCTCCAGCTTTAAGACCCCTCCTATCACTTTCCAGCCCCGAGGTGCCACCTCTACCAAGCCCTTGGGATGCCCGAGCACCGTTCCCGTTACCTGTGTGTGCTGTTTAGCTCCTTGTCTGCTCTCAAGTTTACTACTTAAGTCTTCCCGCAGCTTCTTCAATGAACTTCTAGCCTGGCAAAGGCAAGGCACTTTAGCTGGATCTGCATGGACAGGGGCTCTCAGCCAAACCAAACCAAAACCAAACCAAGAGACACGACCAAGGGCTGCTCTGCCAGCCTGACCCTCCCTGGGGAGGGACTTTGGAGGCTGTGGGGCAGTGGTAGGAGTGGGGGGAAAGGGGTCAGAACTAGAGGTGGGGAGATTGAGATGAGAGGTTAGGAAGAAGTTGTTGCCCAGGAGGGTGGGGAGACACTGGCCCAGGTTGGCCAGAGAGGTGGGGGAAGCCCCATCCCTGGACATTTGGAAGGCCTGGCTGGCTGGGGCTGTGAGCAACTGATGGAGGGGGAGGTGTCCCTGCCATGGCAGGGGGGTTGGGACTGGGTGATCTTTAAGGTCCCTTCCAACCCTGACAATTCTATGATTCTACCACAGCCCTGCCCACCAGTGGTGCTGCTGCTGGTAAATACCATCCTTGAGAGGCAGCTGAACCACCATGGGAAGGAAAAAATCCCCAAAGAGCAGCAAGGTGGAGTTGCTGCTGCTTTTCCAGACCCTCTCTCTTCCCCAGCTCCCTTCCCTGCCGCGCTGCAAGTACAGTCTTGACTTCCCAGCTCCTGGGATTAGTCAGAGTGAGGGAGCCAGGGGATGATTTAGAGGCTTTTGCAGCAAACGCTGCCCCAGCACTTTGCAAAGAGCAGCTTTCTGAGAGCATTAACGGGGGGGCTTCAGCCCTGCCCCCAGTCTGAGGTGCCCGAGGAGCTGGGGAGCAGCAGTTTGGGCAGCATCAAGGCAAGATTTGGGGCTCTGGGGTCAGCAAACGAGGCCTCAACCCTGGCAGAGCCATCCTGGACTGGGACTGATGCACCCCCAGGCTCTCCACAGCACGACCCAGCACAGGCTGCTCCGCTGGGCTGGGGGCAGACTGGGACCACCACCAGGACTCACTGGTTTAGCTCATTCCCTGGGTCTCACATGCAGGATTAGGTCAGACCACAGGGTTCATGCTGCTTCAGCTATTCTGACAGGGCTTCGTGGGGCCTCTGCAGCCAGACGAGGCCAAACCCCCCTCGACTGTCACTGAGATGCCCTTTTAGAACCTGACTCCTGCTCCCATCCGAGCTATGGGGGGAGCTCAGATCAGAAGAGCTGAAGTTGAAGCCCCAGGAGGGGGAAGGATCACGCACAAAACCAGCAGCATCCGTGTGGCTGGGAGGGAAGGTCTGGGTGAGGAAGACCCCAGAGCGGGTGGGAGGAAGGGCTGGGGGCAGGAGGGAGGCAGCAGGGACGGGCTGTTCACTTTTGGGGTGAAAAACACCCATTTTGGCAGAGGAGGCAGAAGAACGACGTCCAAGATCTGGAGGCCTCCCTACCAGATCTGCCCCTCGCTGCACCCAGCATGGAAACTCCCCCAAAGCAGCAACCCCAAATGGGAATTAATTGGGGTTTTTCCCCTTTTCCACCTTTTTTTTTGAAGCCAAGCTGCCCAGTTCACACCATGCACCAGCCCCCACGCTCCACCACCAGCTCTCCAGAAAGAACATCCCCAGCAGGAGCAGAGGGAAGGGTTAATCCTCCCGGAGCCTCCTCATCCAGTTTACTTTGGGAGATGAGACATACCAAAGAAACTGCCTTTTAACGAGAGGCTGGGGCCGGGCCACACCCAGGCAGGCAGGGGACAGCCTTGGGGGAAAGGCATCGTGCAATTCTCTTCAAATTCAGCCCATAGAGCAGAGCAATTAGTCAGGCGGAATTAATTTATGGCGCTTGATTAGGCTACTGCCCTTGCACAGGCAAGTCAACAAACTGGAGGGTTCGGCTCCGCTCCCAGTTTGTTGGGGCTCTTGGGATGGTCCCGGTGGGAAGCAGGAGCACCCGGGACCCTCGCCCCAAGCCCCCACCAGGGGGTTCCAGCAGCCAGAGCCCCCCCCCGAGCATTAAATACCTCTTGGATGTAACGAACTTCACTCTTGAGCTGGCNTGACCCCCACCCCCCAGGTTCAAGCTGCATCCCCCCAACGCCGGGGAAGCCGCTGAGCTGCACCCATCCTGTGCAAACAGGAGCTCCTCCATGGCACAGCTTCAGACAAACCCTTCTTCCCAGCCCTTCTTACTCAATAAAATCACTTTGCAACAAAGCCGAGGAGCCAAGGACTCTACCTTGATGATCTCCTCGTCGCCGTCGTTGGATTTGATGCACTCGGAGGCCAGGGAGTGACCGTTGCTGGACCTGTTGGCCACCATGGCGAAGGCTTTGCCCACCGGCTGCAAGAGACAGAAGCAGCAGGACCCTCAGGGAGGCGAGACCGGCCAGAAGGGTTCTCCCAGCTCCAGTCAAACGAGCCCCGTGCCCTGTTGCAGAGGAACCCGGCGCCCAGCGCGGCCCCGGGAACCGGGAACAGACCGGGAGGAGTTTCCTCCTTCACCGACCTCTGGACGGAGCCGTTGGGAGGGGACCCACCTTCTGCTTGGCCTGCTCACGCCTGTCACCCGGGAGGTCATTGGGCAAAGTCAGCCGCAGCACCTTCACGTTCTCCTGCAACAACAGGAGGGTTCAGGGTGAGACACCCCTGAAAGCCTCGATACCTCCCGCGCCGGGACGAGCCGGGAGCCGGGGCTGGCACCGTGGACAAGCCGCCTCCTCCCCCCACAGCCGGAGACCCAACGGTGAGTACGGGGAGCACACGAGTGTCTTTATCAGCCCCATCAGGGCCTGGAGGAGCCGTGGCCCAGCCAAGGCTGAGGTAACACCGAGGGGCTGTGGAAGCCATCGCCGGGCTCGTTCTGGTGCACGTTGTCCCGTGCCAGGAGTCACCGTCCGTGGTGACTACGGCGGGGCCAACACACGGTGCTTGGTGGAAGCCCCGGAGAAGGGTGAAAGGATCTTCCCAGATTAATCCTTCCCAGATTAATCCTTCTCCCTGCCCCACCATGATGGCCACACATCCCCACGGCTCTGCCCATCCTCTGCCAGCACAACCCTGGTTAAGCAGAGCCTATTCCAGCCTCTGGCAGCAAGATCACAGCAGAGCACTCCCCAGACAGCCACGAGCATCCACAGAGATCTTCACCACCCTGTCCCTCACCCAGACCCAGTGCCACCCACCACAGAGGCATTCCAACCACAGCCAGCACCTTGCCAAGCTCCTTGAGCTCTCAAGGCAATGCCCGGAACATATAAGGAGCCCTAAAGCAGCGTGTGGGCACCCAAAACTCTCCATGGGGTGGGCACCCAAAACCCTCCATGGGGTTGCCCGCTCTCCGTGCCAGCTCAACACCAGCACCCACAGCCACCCCCCTGCCAGACAGACCTCACCAGCACCCAGGCAGCTCATGGTCCTTATCAAAGCTGATCCCAAGAGCAGGAGCTGCTCAGTGTGCCAGAGCCAGGACAGCCGCGGGCTCTCGGGCGGCAGCGCCGCGGTGCCAGGGTAGGTGCCCGCGCAGCGCCGGGTGCCCGCCCCTCGCCACACCTCGGCCACGTCACCCTCCCCTGCTCCCCAACAGCAACGTCAAAGGGATTTCTGGCTCCCCGCTTCCAGGCTCTCTCCTCACCGTCCAAGTCTCGACAAGCCATCTGTTTGTTTCCCAAATATTTTGTGTACGCCGCTCGCTCGCACAAGCTCCGGCTCCCCGGGAAACCAGGAGCCCTCCCACGGATCCTGACCATGCATCTGGACCCCGTTGTTCCCCCATTACACCAGTTTGCCAAGAGAAACTTCACCAGGGCTCCACCAGCGCCCGGAGCACCCGTCACTGCACCAGATACTCGTCTGCAGCTTGTACTCCAGGGAATGTTTTCCTTGGCGGGACCCACGGAGTTGGGAAGTTGGGTCAGGAAAAACGTAAGAGCAGCGGAATGAAGAGTTTTGGGAAGATGTGAGAAGCACCCAGGGTTTTACAACCTGCACACAATGCATCGCTGCTCCTCCTCCTCATCATCATGGTGCCTAAAGCAAGCAGGGGGTAGGGAAAAGCTGGGGGTGAGAGCCCCGGGGATGGGGGTGGAAGGGCAGGAGCCTCAGCACGGCAGAGCCACCGGCAGCCCCTCCACGTGCCCTCACTNTCTTGGATGTAACGAACTTCACTCTTGAGCTGGCTGACGTGCTCCTCGTGGTTCATGCTGCCTTCAGCCCGGCCCTTGAGGTAAACCTGCCCCGGGAGAGAGGGTGGCAGCCATCAGCCCAGCCCAGCTCCGACCAGCCCAGCTCCACGGGGGTCGGGACATCACATCCCACCACTTCCCAAGCCACCCTTAGTGGTTTCCCTGATGATTTTTGAAGCTGCTCCCCATCCTGAGTGACTCCCACCCCCCTCCTGAGTGACCCCCACCCCCCT
>VYZX01018807.1:5340-153279 GCA_013401335.1 Brachypteracias leptosomus
CTCCTCATAAGACTTATCCTCAAGACCCTTCACCAGCTTTGTTGCAGCTGCTTTGGGAGAGTACAGCTTTGCAAGCTCTTGAACAGTCATGATTGTTCATGGTGGCAATGCAGGGTAAAAAAAGGAGAACAAGTGTTCCTTAAATTGGCTTTGTCACTAAATAATGTAGCTATGCCCTTAGAAGCTGCTGTTAAGCCAATACCTTAAAGAAGTTGTTCTTTATCTGATGGTGTGATAACAGTGGGTTATCACATCCCTTAACAGTATATGAGGCTAGCATTTCGAGAGGAAAAAAACATTTTTGATGAAAATCCTATGTAGCCCTGAATTCTACAAGTGTGTAGTCTGATACAGAGTGGTCTGCTTTTTAGTGGTTGATTCAAGATGTTTGTAGGAAATCTTTCAGTTAAGAAAAAGAAGAAAAGTTCAAAGGAAATGTGTATATTAAAGCTCTATTATGAAATAGATCCCTTTTGGAATAAGTCTATATAAAGTACATATCCTAAATATGAGTTCTAATTTTAACAGAATTTATTTTTGAGGTTATTTTGTAGATTTCTTAGTACAATTGGAGAATTGTCTTTTTACATATGTAAACTTTCTAAATTGTTTTCCTCTCCTACTGAGTTATTTGTCCTAAAGCTGTAGAAATACCACATCTATGTAACTTCTTGAATTATTAGTTCAGTGTCCAAACTACATTTGAAACAATGATATTGATAGCTCTCTGTCAAACACATGTCTAAGAGGCTATTGTCTGGTAATTAAACCATTTGTGTTCCAGGCTCGGGAACGTGCTTGGAGAATAGGCCAGAAGAAACAGGTGACTGTGTACAGGCTTCTCACTGCAGGTACTATTGAAGAGAAGATATACCACAGGTCAGTCAGAATGATTTATTGGGTACAACCACATGCTCAAGAAAATGTTTGTGGCAAATCTGAGGTGGTGTAACAGTGACATATTTCTGCATGTGCACACATGACTTGTAACCCCCACCTTGGTCAGGATGGGCACATCATGGAAAACTTTTAAACATTTCTACTGAGAAATAGGCTTCTAGTATTGGACTCCCAGGTGCCGGGCTGTCCTACTGCCTCTCTAGCTCCAAGACCCACATGCTAAATACATCTTTATCCATCTGTTCCAACATCTGTGTCCAGTGTATCCTGAATTAAGTTGTATGTGGTACATACATCGATTCACTACTCTGCAAACCTAGTTTGATTTTATTCCTAAATCATTCCTAAGTGAGAGAATTAAATCCCAAGAAGCCACGTTATTTATTCCAAAATGTAGCTGAAGTCTTCAAGTGCTTGTATTTTGAATTCAATGAAATCTTGGTTTGCTTTCCCATTCAGCTTTCTCAGTAGTTAGCTTCACTCACATGAATGCCAAATGAATGTACATGGGAATCCTCCGTCTAAGCATTACTCTTTAGAACTGGAATATCCTCTTTGAAAAAGCAGATGAATGAAAAGCTCTAAATAATGAAATACCTGCACTTATTGAGTGCCTTTTTTCAATCTGTTTTACCACATGGACACAAAGCATCCACTGTCGGTTGGCTTGTGGCCCTCTGGCATACTTCTGTTTTGAACAACACTGACCACATCAAGGAAGTGGGTTCTAAGGGTCAGGACAGCCATCAGAAATTCATTTATTTACAGAACAGTGCAGTGGACTCTGAACTTTAAGCAAGTTGTCTTTTCTCTTTGCCTATGTTTTCTTCCCTGCAAATATGTGATCATCCTTGCAGGAAGCTATGAAGTGCAGTTAATTCTTAAGAACTTCAAAATCTTTTGACAGGTACACTGCAGTAGATGGGACCTATGTTTAACCTTTGACAGTTGGATTTAAAAATAGTTTCCGTGCTTAATGCCAGCAGAGCCAAAACCATGAGAACAGAATTCCAGCTTTATTTAGGGATGTGGTTTTTTGTACAGGAAAATAGTGCCTAGAACTTGCAATCAAAAGCTATGTAGTACAAACATGGCATAGAAGTAGTTGTACCAATGCTAGAAGACTTTTTGCAGCTTAGTTCTCCCCCAGATTTGTTCCTTTCAGTTCTCTGCAGATGGGCTTTTTTCCCTTTCGCTCAACCACAAGTCTGATTTCCCTTTTCAGTGGTTGTCATCCAGTCATCATCATCAGAATGAACTACTTTGCTGCTTTCAATTCCTCCAACCAATTGAACCATTAAAATGTTAGTAACTTAACAAGCTCTTGTTTTTCTTTCAGGAGCTTTCTGATAGTTTTCTTTCAATATATGCAAGCTTTTCCATTTAAATGGACAAAAAAAATTCTAGCTGTGAAATTATTTATTGCTTATTTAAGGGATACCTCACGGGACACTTTAGGAAGGTGGTTACCTGTTGTGTTACAGGGTTGTTGCAGAACAACAAATCCCCGTGTTTAACAATTTAGTTGGTTGTTTGGAAGTTACTAACTCAAGATTGTCTTTTGGAAACTAACATCATCTTCCCACTGCTTAATTGTTCTGCAGGGTAACATTTATGCTTATACCATTTTCTGTTTAAGGACTGTATTCAGTACTTAAACATAGCTAGACATTGTTTCATGCTCAGAGTACTTTTTTTCTTTCTTAGACAAATCTTCAAACAGTTTTTAACAAACAGAGTGCTGAAAGACCCTAAGCAGAGGCGCTTTTTCAAGTCCAATGACCTATATGAACTTTTTACTCTGAGTAGCCCCGATGTGTCTCAAGGAACAGAAACAAGTGCGATTTTTGCAGGTACACTTTTTTTTCCTGTTTCTTTAAAATTAAAAAGATGTTTGAAGTGTTTGATAAATGGATCCTGATTTCATTCATCCCTCAGGTACTGGTTCAGATGTTGAAGTCCCAAAACGCCAGTTGAAACGAAAACTTGAAAAGCCACCTGATAATGACACTTCTAAAAATGATAAAGGTGATCTCCATCTTACAGAAGGCAGCTCACCAAAATACAAGAAGTCATCCAATTCCTACTCAACCACCCATATGACAAATTCTTCCTCTAAAGCAATAGTGACAAATGAGGAAACCAAAGGAAATCTGGAAGCCTTTGACCAAAATAGCGATGCAAAAGATAACGCACAAGCTTCTACTAATATAAATTCATTGAATAAAAGCAAGGAGAAAAGCTTGGAAAATGCTGACAAATCTGTGTCCCAGTTATTGCCAGGTGACGCAGGGTCTTCAGAGAATGCCAAATGTCTGAACACTGTGGTGGCTGATGAAGTACATGGAGCTGCTAATGCAAATGTCAAGGGGGATTTTAGCCTTACATGTGGTGCAGGTGGTTCTTGGGAAAAGCAGGTTGCTAAAACTGAAGATGGGCAATTAGATAATAATCATTATAAATGTACCTCAAAAACAAAGCACAGGGTGGATATGTTGTCACATGAGAGCCACAAAGATAAGTCTAAGAAGAAACATCACAAAGATGCCAAATTTGAAGGCGAGCGCATTCCTCATCTAGTGAAACAAAAGCAATACAGAAGGGAGAACAGTGAAGAGAAGGAGGAAGACTCAAAGAAAAATGATGATTATGTCTTGGAGAAACTTTTCAAAAAATCAGGTAACCGTTTTTTGGCTGCTCAACAGTGTCACACTATGTAAAGAGAGGTAAAACTTAGCAAATGAGGGAAGGAGCAGTTCTGTTACTCTGATGGTTAGAGCTACAGTACAAAATGTGTTTTATCTGTTCTGTTCCTGTAATGAAACAAAAATGTTCATCGTTGGAATGCTCTGGTCATGAATGTGCTAATTACCTTGACACAAAGATTTCAGAGAGATCTGCAGGCTTCCAGAGCACTTCTGGATATAGAAGTAATGCAGTGTTTCTTCTGCAAATAAGGATGTAACCAACCTTTATTTACACAAGGGTTTCACTTCTGTCTGTCCTGTCCATAACAATAGAAGTGATCAATTTACCCACATAATTGCCAAGTCTGTTATGAATAATGACCTCATAAGCACACCAGAAGTGGTTTGCTGTCAAATTAATTGCTTAACTGATAGAAGTGGGTTCTCTTACTAGAAATTACTATACTGAAGTACTGAATATAATGAACTTGAAAAGGGGAAAATGTGATTGTGGCATCCACTTAAATGCTGAATATTTAATTTTACAGATAACCATATAAATTAACAGATGTCCTCCTTCACATGCTCTTGTATCTTCTGGTTTTTAGGGGTACACAGTGTTATGAAGCATGATGTCATTATGGAAGCTTCCAGTGCAGATCATGTGCTGGTGGAAGCAGAAGCAAACAGAGTGGCCCAGGATGCCCTAAGAGCCTTAAAAGTCTCTCGACAGCGATGTTTAGGAGCTGCTTCTGGTGTGCCAACTTGGACAGGCATGAGTGGTCTTTCAGGTGCACCATCAGGAATCAAGTAAGTTCAGTCCTCACACTGCTCTTCCAAAAATACAAGTTCCTTGGGATGCTACGGATTTATCTTTTTTTTTTTTGCACTTGATATTTGCAATAACATGTATCAAAGTGGAGTTTCATGTTTTATATTTAATGAAGACATGAAGGCGTATTACAAGCCTAGGAAGTCCATTCTGAAGTACAAAGAAAGCATTACTGTTGCACAGTAGAGAGAGTTTGGCAGAGGGCTCCTGAGAACCCTAAAACGCAAACCCAGTTAGTGTCTTTGGCAAAACTATCTTAATCATTTTGAGAAGGATGTTTTATGGAGTAAATTTTTGTGGGTTTCTAGGAGTCGGTTTGGTCAAAAAAGAAACTCCAGACTGCTTTCTTCACATTCTACTTGTGCACCACCTGCGAAGAAGCGCAAGGTAAGAGACGCAAGCTAATATTTCTCTTTTAATAGCTGATATATGTGAAATGTTCCAATTTATGCAACAAATCTGACTTATACTGTACATTTCCAATACATATTTGATTATGTAGAATTCTAGAATTTTTAGTCACTCATGAATTTGTTTTTTCATGTTTTGATATAGCATCTTGATAAAGTCTGAGACACAGCAGTCACAGATTTCATCCTTGTCTTGTTATCTGTCTCAAGACCAGCAATGCTTTTCTTTTGCTTCCTAAGTTCTAAACTTGAGACCAGAGCATCTTACCCCTTTATTGTGTATTTTAGATTACTAGCTTCTGAGTGTTCGTGTTTGTTGTTTAAGTCTAAACAACAAGCAGATTTTGTTTAACAGATTTTGTGCATCTCAAAATCCAACTTTCTCCATAATCTGTATGTTTATTTGCAGGATGCAGATACAATAAAGAAAGAAAATGTAAAGAAGTGTAGTTCCAATGGGCACTTTGATGGAAAATCTGGAGAATCGTCATCCAGTGCACTAGATTCTTCATCTTTATTAGCTAAGATGAGGGCAAGAAACCACCTTCTTTTACCACAACACACAGGGAGTGAGGGAGATGAGAATCCCCAGCAAGCACCCCCCCCAGCCCAGTATTCAACAGAATACGACGAACTGCTCGTGGTTGTGCGTAACTTTATAGCATTCCAGGCCCGTGTGGATGGTGAGGCCAGCACTCGGGAGCTGCTGCACGAATTTGAGTCCAAACTGCCTGCAGCCCAGTCCTGCATCTTTAGAGAACTTCTCCGCAATCTCTGCACCTTCCACAGGAGCCCAAATGGCGAAGGTGTCTGGAGGCTAAAGCCAGAATTCCGCTGACCTTTGTCAAGGGAAAGCACCTCTGTGTGCTCAGCCACCACTCTTCCTTCAAAGACTTACTGTTTGTCTTTTAAAATGAGAAATTAATTTACTTGAGCAGTTAGCAGTGCAGCATTTTTTGCAGGCTCAGAGATAACTTAATTTCTGATTTACACTATTTATATTAAAGTGCCATCTACCTCATAGATGAAATAATACAAAATATCAGCACCTTTTCTTTAAAAGAAATCTTACTATAAATGGGATGAAGAGTACATACTGACTTTTTATTGCAATAAGAACCATGGATGTTGCTGTGGGTTGCAAGACTTCTATTTGATTTCTGTGAAATTCCAAGAACTTCTCAATTTTCTACATATTACTTGAATGGTTATGGGGCACACAGTGTACCATAAAAAAAAAAAAAAAAACCAAACCACAAAAAAACGGGAGGAGCTGATAGTGGTGATAGTGGTCAGCATTAAAGATTCACTTGTACCAACAAGTGCATCAAAATTACTGTATGATACTTTCATCAGTAGTGGGAATTTTGTTTTAAAGTAGGTGCTTTCATTGTTGCCAGCATCTAGCAATATATAGTGTAACTTAGATCACTAATTAACTTGGAAATAATTCCACTGCCACAGAGATTTAATCACAAGAAATGGAAAGCCTAGCAGGGTATTGAGATGACTGACAGTTGATAATTACAGAAAACTTACTATATTACAGAAAAACCATTTACACCATAATCATCAATTTGGTTACGGTCCCATACACCACTGGCAATTGGTTGGTACAATATTTCTTACCACTGAGGTAACAGTAGAATCATTGAATCTTTCTGGTTGAAAGATCATCAAGTCCAACTATTAACTGTTATGTTTGTCACAGGTTATGGACTGATAATTGAAATTCCATTAAATGTTTATGGGTCTCGCTGTAATGTATGTCACAATCTTTCCAGTTCCCTGTTAGCACTTAAAATTTTATATCTTAACAAAAAGATACAAACTAAACTTAAACTAGGAACAGTTAAATATGCCTGATGTCCTTCCCATCCTTGAGCTACTGAGAAAAGGGAAAGCTGAGCTACTTTCACTTCTTCGTTCAGTTGAGAGAATCTTATTTGTACTTTCACTTGAAGTAAACATTGACAGGTGAATGGTGAAGCAAGAATAAAAACTTTTTTTTTTCTTGTAAAGAAAGTCTTGTAAGTTACTTCTAATGGCTTTTTCTCTTGTTTTTGCTCAGTGCTAAAGGATTGGTAGAGATTTGGGAAAAGTGGTGTCTCACTATTTCAGTAACTGGTCAGTCAGCTTTTCACAGACTGGTATTGGAGAGGGAATACAGTTGAATCTGTTTCTTTTCCTCATGACATTTGAAGGTGGAACTGTTGCACCTTTTTCTGACATCTCTTTTTCTGATCCCATTTATATTCACTTACAGTCCCTCTTTCAGGACAAAGATGAAACCAAAATTCTAGGCTGCAATTACAAAACACTTCAAAAATTGTAGATCTGTTGTTGTGACTTAAAATGAATCAGTAAAAATAAAAACAAACTAATGTTGCTGTTCTCTCCAAAGCTATAAGGGAATTTTAATTGGTTTGGGGTGTCATGCCCCCATGCATCCTTATGCCTGAGGAACAAACCAGGCATTCAGCTGTCAGCAAAGCCACTGTTGTTGCCTTAGCTGTCCGTCCTGGTGTCCTGTTTTATTTACCACTTCCAATCTTAAAGACATAGTTCCTGTATTGAGGAAAGTTTGCAGCTTCTCGCTGATCTGTTAATGTAAATGGACTTGCATGTGCTTTTTATAAATCCTTGGCTTTTGTGGACTTATTAAAAAAACAAAACCGAAGTCTGTCCTAGAAGTCTTCCTTGGGGGTGGGGGAAAGAATGGGATGGGGGAGCCACCTTTTCCGGTATAGTATGGCTCTGACTGTACATTTCCATTTTTTGTACAACTTCAAATTATGCATCCTAGCAACCAGATTTCTTCCAGTGCTTGCTTTTGTTCAAAATGGTTAAAAGAATCAATATTAGTATAATACTCAAATAGTATAATACTCAAAAAACATTTTTCACTATTTAATCCCAAAAGTGTATCTGGTTTAAGGTCTCTAGGCTGATTTATAGGTAAAAGTTGTTCTGGAATATAATATAGCTGCTATACACTTTAAAGTAGAAGAGTTCTTTTGGAATAATCCTACTTTTATTCCATAAAGCATTTTCTGATTTGTTGTTGTTGTTTTAGCTTTACCTGTGTAAGGATAAAGCTAAATATTTCAGATACTCAAAGAATATCAGAAATAATTCCTGACTAATTATATTTCATAGTCAAACATGTAATAGCTTGCATATATGTAACATTTTTTAAAGCTTGTATTTTAGTCTTCTCAATTTCCACGGGTTAAATGCTGCACTTGGTAGTTGCTGCTTTATTTGTGCATGATTCCAAAAATCACTCATGGAATGCTTGTGATTTTACAATTTGTTTTCTTACCTTAGTAGAAAAGGGATAAAGAATGATCAAAATACAGAAGATAATGTAGGAATTTGGTTGAAAAAAATCACCATTAAATCTTATTAAGGAAAGATATTTCAGCATGAAACAGTGAGGGTAATCTTTAAATTAAAAAGTGTACCACAAGGAACTACTGAAAATTTTTCCTGTAAAGATTCTAAAAGCTAAGCACCACACTACTCCAAAAATGCCATGCCAGTGTAGATGATGTGACCTACTACCTACACAGCTCAGCAGACAAATGTAGTTGAACAAAAATGTAGAAAGCTAAACAGCAAGAACTTGGATCATTCTGGAAGTTGTTATAGGGACTGTGTACACCATTTGGGTAAAATGTGCTGAACTGGTATTTTAAGAGCAGAAGTTAAAATCTACCATAACTGTTCCTTCTGGTTTCAAACCATATTTGTAAAGGGGAAGGTAAAAAAACCCTCTTTTTTTTATTAAGATGTTTTCCCCCATCCCGTCCTCCTCTTACATTCTTCCAGGTGTTTATTCTCCTATGTTCATCTTTTTGTTGAATGCTTGTATAGCCAACCAACTCATCTCTGGTAGAAGAACTAAATTCTGACCTTAAGAGATTCAGCTAAAGATTGTAGGCATTTGACTTTTCTGAACAATAATGTCCCACCACAAAAGAAATGTTAGTAAGATGCTGAATGGATAGATTGATAGAAATAATGATTAAAAATGGAGAGGAGTATTTTTAAATCTGCAACTTCATACTGTGGCTTAGCCTCTTCTCAAAGGGCTACACCATGTGGAGAATTAAGTCTACTACAGCTAATAAATGTTATCCTCTCAAGTAAAGCTGCAGAGAACTGGGCTTTTCATCTCTGTAATTTTTGGCTTCGGATGATAGTTGCCTATAGACAGTTGTACTCAAGCCACAAGGTCACCTTGGCTTCTGATTCCAAGATTGCTAAACTTGGCTAATTTTGACTGTCTTCTGGTTCTGCAATTCTCTGCCTTTCAAGAAGCTACAACAGAAGGGACAAGACTTTAAAAGGACTTGATGGGATTTTTGTTGTTCTTATAAAATCCTGCAGCACTTCCCTTCTTTGAGCTACCAAGTCATTAGGACTAAGAAGTTCCCAGTTCCTCAGCTGTTGTAAATGGAACCCCACTGACATAGGTGGCCTGATGCTGTTCCTGGAAGATCTAGCCTTCATTAGAGCCAAAAAGTGTGTTATCTAAGATGCTGCATGTACGTGATTGAAACAGCCACAAAACATTAGCCTTTCCTGTGTGTATGGAAAAAAGGACAATTTGAGGTGAGTTGTGTCCCTGAGAAGGGATAGCCTGTTGCACAGGTTTTTGGTTGATTTTCACAAGATATGATCTTGTGGGCTTCATTTTTGGCTGCACTCCAGATATAGTTTGAGATGTGCTTTTCAAAAATTACAGAGATAAGCAATGGCAATGATTTTAGCAGCCATCTGGAGAGGCTTTTGTGTCTTGACTCCCCAGTTAAAGTTATGTATGAAGTGCACTTGGTTATACAGTTAGTCCCTGAGTGAATGACGGATTTTTTCCTCATCTCCCCATCAACTCAGTTTGGTAGTGAATGAATGCTGCCAGGATCACTACTATGTAAGGAAAAAACTCTTTACAGAGCGAGAATGTTTTGCATGTGTAAAGACTGAGCAGATACACAAAATCTGTTCAGTAATCAATGATACTACTGTGTAACAGTGTGAAAACGAGAGGGGAATCCTCAGAACAGCATTAGTGGGAAGGGAGGGAATTTTCCAGTAGGTTTTAAAATATTACACATTGAAATCTATCCAAAAAATCCACATGTAATGATATACCATATTTTCTCAGTGACAAAGATATCCAGGCAGGCATCACATAACTAGAAAAAGCACTGAAAGTTATTGTTACTAGATCTATCCTTCAGGGAAAGCTGTTACAGGAAGCAGTAATTTAAGCAATTAATTTGACAAAACAGTCTTAGAGAAAACAGTAATTTGACTGATGCTCTTTTGAAAGGGTAACACTTCTCCAAGAAAATAATTTTACTTTTAAAATTAGATGAATAATAGGTAGATGAATAATAAAATTGGTAGGATAATACATGATTTGTGTTCTTTTTGCATACTGCTGTGATTCCTATTTCAAATCTAGCAATAATTGTTAAACCAGTTTAGCCTCCTGGAGGGGGGAGGTGTTGAGGAACAGCCCTGTCTCAGTGGTTCTGCAAGGAAGGACAGTGCAGTCTCTCTTGCGCTGGCGGTAGCTATGCTTTCTCAAATCATATGTAAAGACGGTGAAAAGATTAGATGTGAAGAGACCTTGTGGCAGCTTTATCTAGACTTGGCTTACTCCCAATGTATGGGCCAAGAAATTACTTAAACCATGAGGAAAAAATAGGAAGGAATTAAATTAGATAGCATAGTCATTGAGATGGTTTAAAATGTGAAGTGATCTACCTGTTTGGTCTTTTAGAGGCAGGGAGGTCTGGATTCTCCTGCTATAAACCTCTGGGTGACTTTGGATGCAGTACTATACTGCCTGCTGCACTGGTTTGCCCATCTGACAGATGGAGTCTTTCAGGGAAGGCAAGAAATCTTTTAAGTCCTTTGGAGAATGATGCAGGAAGTGATAGCACTGTACAAAGAAGTCCTGGTTGATAAAACAGAGATAATGTATCTTATTGGCTGTATCATTCATTCAGCAACTGTTGTTTACACAAAACTATCATACAAATTGCTGAAAATCCAGTTTTTGAAGGTCTTGAGTAGGGCACATGTTTTAAAGTCGGGATGTGCTGGCAAGTCTGGACTTGGGAGTCTGTCTCCTCTGGGAAAGGTATTTATATATTAGATACATGGTAAAAATGCTTTCTGCTACTTAGGGCCATTTATAATTTCCCTATTCCAACATTCAAGCTAAATGCTGAATATACGCTTACTAACTCAGTGGCTCTCTCTATCTACTCAGCCCTCAAGGGATTGCTATTCTAGGCTCTGAAGTGACATCAACACTCCTGCTTCACATGGTATCACTGATGTGGTACAGTCCTGTTCCTTCAGCTGAGACTTAGAAGATGAACCTTTCCTTTGTAATTCTTATCTTTTGTTGATGACCCTGGTTTTGCTGCCACTACTATTATTAGAAGAGAACTCTGACATCCTTCATGCAAAGGTCATTCCTCTCTTCTTTTCCAAATGGGTCTAAGACAGCTGCTATGAAGTAAGTGAAATACCTTGTGTTCTTGCTTGCTGCCTGCAGAAGCCATAGTAAAGACTGCAGTGCATCACTGCTGCATTCAGGGAGCAGAAAACTACTTTCTTTTTCCAAAAAGAGATAACTAGGAACTACAGAACCCACATAGAGAGTGTATGGGGAAGTGTCAGGCAGCTGTGTTGATAAAGAAGCAACTTCCAGCCTGCTCTATTCACTAGTTTCTTATTGTTAACATGAAATTAATGGGAGAAGGGAGAAGGGAGAATGTATTCTGAGTGGAGCTTTTCATTTCTGAATGGCAGAGATGGACTTGTATTTATGTCCAGACTTGCTAAGGTTCTGAAACATGCACAATGAAGGCGTAAGTAAGTTTTGCTCTGTCCAGTAATGATACCATGTGATAATCATGATTTTTCAATATTGCTGTTCCATACTAATTACAGTGGCATCAAAGATGATGTGGCAGGCCACATGATAAATCCCACTGTTCTCAACCGTAAGCTATACCTGAGAGCCAGATTATTTTGAACTCTTCAGACCCTCTAAGATGTTTATCCAGTTATTTGAGAGGAAGGAAAAGCAATGCCAATGCTGAACTCTTTAGAGAATCCACCTAAATTTTTAAGTTGTTAACTATCTATCATAGTTCCCCACAGATTCCCTGCTTTTCCTGGGCTCCCAAAGCCACACTGCTCACAACATGTAAGTTGAGAGAACCTATTTTTATTATACAGAACAGGGAGGTTGAAGCCTTGCACTAATTGCAAACCAGTACGTAGTATCATCAGTGGAGCTATGACCAACTCCTGCATAGGGCTTACATAAGTGATGAGTCATATAGTCTTACGAAAGAATAGGGAGCGAGGCTTTCATTATGTTGTTTGCCTAACCAGAAATATGAAAATAAAAGAACACAACACTCAGTGGGTTACGTTTGGCTAACTGTAGGCTAGAATTTCTGCAGTTGCACTACTGTGATTGAGGCATTTCGTTGTTTGCAGTCCCAGCTTATATTAAACAGAGAGGATTTTTTCATAAATCTTTGCCTCTAGGGCAGAGTTAAGGTTGTTTGGGAACCCTAGTTATGTGTTTCCAGACATTAATGTCTAGAAGCAGCACCATGAGAGTAAAATGGAGGTATATGCCTAGGGGAGGATACTAGGAGTAAATCAAGAAGCCCAAGGGCAGGGTAGGGTTTGTGAGGATAAGCTTATGAAGAAGCAGAGCAGTGGAAGCAAAGCTTTTAGGATGACTGAAAAACAGTTTAGTGATTATTTCTTGTGTCTTACTAGACTCTTTTCATGGTCTCAGGCAGATAGTTGAATGGATATTACTTTATCCAGTACTGCTGTTAGCCATAAGCTGAGACACCCACAGCCTTTAGAAGACAACTGGGGAGTTCTGGGGAACAAAGTTGACTGTAGCTTTATGTACAGCAACAGTGCTCTTTACACTGGTCTGATGAACCCATCACTGCTTCTCATTTTCCTCCATCAGTTCTCTGTACATGTGGCAAATTGGATCAGCAAGCTTGTCTCCTGGTAAAAAAAAAAACAGCAACAATGACTATCCAAGGTTTTTTTTCAAACGTAGCTACAATGGCTGAAGGCTGGAATGAGTGACAGTAGGAAGGAGTCTGGAGCTGAAGAGCCTTATGGCCAAGTGCCCTAGGAACTGCAGCTTTAGAGCAGCAAAAGGTGAATGCTTCCTGTCCAAGAACTGTTTGAACAATCCAGATCAAACTTCTTTTTCTTCTTCAAATGGCTAATTTGGGAGCGTGCAGAGCTGTAGCCTCTTTGTCCCCACATCATTCCCTCATGAGCCCATATGCTTGCTCAGTGCAAGTACTCCTAAAGTAGTGTGCCTAAGCAGTGGAGCCAGAGGACAATTCTACCAGTCCCATAACCTACCTCCCCCTTTGCTTCCCTGCCTGGAAAGGGAACACGGGGCAGTGTGGCACAAACAGAACAGGCGCTGCCGCGGGAACCATCAGGAATGTATAATTGCTCCTCGGTAAATTGTCAAACTGCCTTAAAAAGGACTAGTATGCAGGATTCTTAGTGTTTGGGTTGGGTTTTGATGAGTTTGGGTTTGTTTTTTGGTTTTTTTTGGGGGGGGGAAGTAGAACTCCATCAACCAAAAGAGGGGAAAATGGCAAATTATTGAAAGCCAGTTAAGTTTGGGAATTATTTAAGCCTTAAAATAGCTTTTCAGAATGCATAAGCCTCCCCCCATCCCTAAGTACTTCGAAGCTTGGCAGGGTTGCTGCAGAGGCCCGGTGCCTGTCCCGCAGCCCCAGCCCTGCGCGGCCGTAGGGCCGCCGTGAGAGACTGGGCTGCCCGCGGCGCTGTCCTGCAGCGGCCCAGCCCGCCCTGGGCCCGCACCGAAGGAGTCCTGTGGAGCCCGGAGATCCAGGGGCTCATGCTCGTTTTCAAGTGTACGTTTTATTGCTGTGGCAATGACAGGAAACAGCGCCTGGGATTCAGCAGTGCACAAATCAAGGTTTGGGTTTTTTTTAAATAAGTAAATTTTAAAAATAAGATTTTCACAAGTGCCGTTTTCTTTGCAGACATTTGGCTTCCCCTGCAACCACCAGTCATTGCCCCGGGCCCCGGCCCACGGTCCTCCGAAGTTAACGAGCGAGCGACGATGTCCCATCGAGCCTTGAAGGGGCCTTAATGGCCAGGGCGAGGCGCGGCCGCCCACTCCCCAGGGAGCAGCCGTCGGGGCCGAGCACCCTGCCCAGGGGTCCGCGCACTCGCCTCGCCGCCCTCAGTCGCGGCGGGCCAGGGCCCGCCGAAGGGCCGTTGACCTCTCAGCCCGCTGCAGTCGCACCCGCGGCGGCCTTCCCGAGCCAGCGCTGCCGGCCATGGCGGCCCGCTGGCTGTGGCTGTGCCTGGCCTGGCTGCTGAGCCTGCCGGCGGCGAGCGACCTGCCCCTGGCCCCCAGCCCTCGGGATGAGGTCCTGGTGGTGGCCTTGCAGCAGCTACGAGAGGTCTTCGACATCGAGGAGCTGCCGCCCGACATCCTGCCCCGCAAGAAGCCGCCCCAATTCATGGTGGACCTCTTCAATAAGGTGGCCGACGCCAACGGCATCACCCGTGCCCCGGGGCTGCTGGAGGGCAACGTGGTGCGCAGCTTCGAGGACCGAGGTGGGCCGAGGGCCCTGCTGGAGCAGTGGAACCCGGGCCGAGAGGTGAACTCCCCGCGGCAGAGCCGCCGCGGAGCCCTCTCACCTCTCGCTCGGGTCTTCCTCAGACCGGAGCAGACGCGGCAGCTGCTCTAGGAATGCGGGGACACTGTATTTTGCTGGATCTTGCCTTGTTCTTAAAAAAGACTCTTTTCCAGTTCGTGTGCACCAGTACCACTTCTACTTCGACATCAGCGCGATGGAAAAGGGCGAGCAGATGCTGAAAGCCGAGTTCAGGGTCTTCAAGCTGAAGAGGACACATGTGTTTGGAAGATCTGACATGAAACACTTCTGCAAAGTAAGTGGGGAAATAATCTGTCGATTAAATACTTGTGCTTTTATCGTTAATAATACTGAATATATAGAGTGCAATCACTTACCACATAAATCTGCTTTTTTTTTGTTTTTATTTGGTGGTTCTCACTTTTTCTTTGCCTCCAGCATGCAAAGAAGTAGACGCAAGGTTTGGCTATAGCAGTGAGCTCTTCCTGGAGATACCTGGGTCAGATCTATCTCAAACCGTACTGTACCTTTCTGGGGTTTGATGCTTTGAAATTCGAATCGAAATTTATGTCCTTGGGCTGCTCTAAAAAATAACAGCAACCATGGATTCATAGGAAAATAGGACAGGTGAGGATTCTGACGTTGAGTGCATCTGTTCTTTTGGCACAAGGCAGGATTGGACTTTTGCAAACCTGAAGACAAAGATGTGGAGGAAGAGAAGAATTTTGTGGTATCGGGTATTCAAAAACAGAAAGAAAAGGGGTGGTTGGGATATTTTTCTCTAGTGTCAAACAATCCAATGTCCTCCCTCTGAACGCTTCTAGAAGTAGATGTATGTGGAGATACTTATTCTTCTGCTAAAATATCCTGAAACTATTTTTGCCAAGTTTAGAATGATAGTACAGTTTTACAGCTACGATATGGCAGAAAAGTGCATGATCTTCAGAGTGCTTGTTTTGTTGAAAGAACAATTGGTTTAATTTCTTATTGTTTTGTTGTATTGCTCTCATCAGGTGGAAGTGTATGAACTCTTGGAGAGTGGAAGTAAGCCACAAAAAAAACATCTCATTGCATCAAGATTATTGTCCCTTTACACCGAAGGCTGGGAAGTATTCAACGTCATGCAGACAGTAAGCAGAGAATTCTGACTTAATTTTAATTGTAAATCTTTTAACATGGTGGTCAGCTCATAGCTACAGCGTTGCCTGTCATGCTAGGTTTTGTGGTCGATTCAAATTGAAGGGCAGCACCAGAGGGAACAGCTTCTCTACATTTAAAAGCACACCTGGTGCTACCTGAATTAAGAGAGAAGTGTTTATATGCTGCTAGCAGCAAAGGCATGATGAGAATTGAGTAACCCAAACCTAGGCAATAGGAGGGACATCAGGCCAAGTATGTCATTGTGATTAAAACGCATTAGTCCCTAGGCTGCCAAAGGAGATGGCACTGATTATGTGCTAAGAGCAGGTTTTAATTTCTCCTTTTTATTCTGGTGACATTACTACAGAGCAGATGTGCAGTGTGGTTTAGCGTTGTGTTCCTGGAATTTATCATGGTTAGATTGTTTTTCATTCAGCTTCCTCTGTAGGCTTCTTTAGATGTTAGTTTCAATATATGTTGGTTTTAAACTATGACAGTACGTGATTGTCTTTCCATGGCAAAAAAACAAATGTGGTTTAAGACATACAGTTCCATGGGTTTAAATCTGTACTCTCAAACAGTGTTTTTCGTTGCCTAAGCTTTATGGTCAGATGGAACATCATGCTTGGGTGATTGGTTGAGTTGCACCTTAAGTCATGATAGCCTTGCTTGAGAATGGACCGGTCTTATCTATTAGTCTGTAATTATAGCACTCATATAAAGTAAATTTGCTTGATTGTGAGTTAATTTCTTCAAATGCCATGCTTGTGAGATTTAAATGAATTTTAATGGTATGGAAAGCCTGGAGAGTTCATATTATTCTAAGATTGCTATGAAAAATAAAATCCTGACTGAAGTCAGAGAACATTTATTTTAATGTTAATTTTAACTTTTAGATTCCTCTATTCACTAGTAAATTTTCTGAAATTAATTATCTTCCTGTAAGTGTAGCTTTGGGGAATGCATATGGTATTTTTTTATTTTTAAACTTTTAATTACTGGTTTAAATATTAAACTCAATTGAGTCTCAGCTACAGTTACCTCACTTCTGTCATAATATATGTTCTTATACTCTCATAGCTTGATGCCTCTTCCCTTTTCCTAATAGAAACCTTGGTTAATTGTAGTGCTGTAACAAGAATATTGAAACAGTATTTTCTCATTTCCCTGTCATTACCAGGTTTCCAAGTGGGTTGAAAACAGCAGCTCCAACCATGGCTTTTTGATAACTACAACACATGTGTTCAAAAACAGAATTGAGCACAACCTGGTTAAGTTTGCTAAGAGCCAAGGTGCTTTGCAGGAGAGTAGAAATGCTCTCCTTGTCCTCTTCACCAACAGTAACAAAAGGAAGTCTTCCACCTTTGCATCCTCTTCCACAAGTAAGTTCACATGAGAAAACAGTAATTTTGTTTTAGAGTATGAGCTGCCTGTTCATCTTCTGTTTCGGCTACCCCATGTATAGCTAATCTCTGTACTTACTTGCAGTGTTGGACAGATTTGAAATTCAGCTTTGTCACTGATCAGATTTTGATTTGATAGTTCTTGCTAGTAGATCACCCAGCATCTGAAGTTGCCTCTCCCCTCAGAAAAATTGTTTGCAGGAAATATTAATAAAGCCCAGGGAGAATCTGGTTTATTTTGTTTGTAAAGAGGTGGGAGTTCTATTTTTTTTTTAATTACCATTTATATAATTTTTGTGGTGGTGAAGTTTGCATGAAAATTGTAGCTTATGTTTAGGCCAAAAAAACCCCTCAGTGCCTTGGAAAACTTTGTGAAAATGCTGGTAAAGCAACTATAAGTAGAGTTATTAAGTGCAGTTTTCAAGAGTGAAAGAGGTTGTTAAATAAGCAATTTAAACCTCTCTGTCCTTGGATTGTTTTTTAAGCACCTGTTTACCTTCAGTGACTAATTAGCATTGTGACTAAAGGCTGCTTTCATCAAAGACAACACCCTCATCCCTTAAATTACAAAGCACAGTGTTCTACCTGCTGGTCTTCCAGTAAAATAAACTAAGGCTGGATTTTAGAGCCTAATAAATGCAAAGAGCAAAAGCTGACAGGAGGGGCAAAAAATACTCTGTTTTTGGTTTGCAGGGTTTTCTGGTAAACATTAACATTGCATTTGCATATTAGAAAGAAACTAGGTAGGACTTGCATCTATATTAAGAAGTAGGTGGTGGAATAGATTAAAAAAAAAACAAACAAAGAAAAATGAGAGTGGCCTGTTTATTTTTGTTTTCCAAAGAAAATTTTTACAGTGAAATCTTAGATCCCCATTTAATGAGCATCAAGCTCTGTATGGGATACTGTGCCAGGATTGGGAAACTGATACCCATTTCTCAGTGAAGCGAGCCCTTAGACCTGCTTGCTGTTTGTGGTCAGTGAATCTGCGCAGATTGTTCTTCCAACAGTCTGTATATCGGTGATTTTCAGCCTCTATACATGGATCTTGAAGTCTCTATGGACATTTATTAAAGCTTCTCAGAAGATACTTTTAAGAAAGCAAACCTGTGGTCAGTAAGCTTTATTCTCTAGCAGAGTTCCATAAACTCGAGGGTAATTTTTTTCAAATCCAAAAATCAAAAAACATTTTTAAAGATACTGTTTTATGGTAACATTCAGTTTTGAAAGTGTGTGGGTAGAGTTCCTGAGAGGAGAACATTGGAGAGAGAAAAAGGCTATGATCTCCATCCTCTGTTAGCACTGCTCAGCATGACGTGTGTTGTAGGAGTGACCATATAAAGACCATTATTACCATTCTGACCAGATTCAGCACTGAAGAGGGCCTGTGAAGTTCATAAGACGTATTTAGTGTGTCATTGTGCTTTTCCTTTTTTGTGTCATAGAGCTTTCCTTCTGCCGTCTTGAGGCTGTTCAGGCTACAAAGTGAAACACAAGATTTAGCTGGTTTTGAAATATGGCTAAAATGGCAATTAAATACACACTGCCTCTGGTACTTTCACGGTTTAAGTGTCATTTTAAAATCTACTCTGAAGACTTCATTTAAGGAATAGATTTTCAGGCAGAATAGTCTACTTGGTCTTTCTCAAAAGAAATTCATTTCCTAACATGCAACTTCCTTTCAGAACCAGAGATGAAAGCTGCCAAAAGTGATGCTGAAACTCAGATCAATGAAAGTGGCTATGCAAGCATGAGCAGGAGACCTCGAGCCGCTGCAGTCCCTTCTGCCAAAAGTCGCACAACAGCATGTCATCGAAGGGAACTCTACGTTGACTTTGGTGCTATAGGCTGGTCAGGATGGATTATTTACCCAAGTGGATACAATGCATTTTACTGCAGGGGATCCTGTCTCTTCCCCTTGGGGGAAAGTCTAAATGCAACAAACCATGCTACAGTTCAGTCCATAGTCCATACGCTTAAACTGTCACAAGATGTCAGCACGCCTTGCTGTGTGCCAGATGAATTGAAGTCCCTCAATCTTCTCTACTTTGATGACAAAGAGAATGTGGTCCTTAAAAATTATGAAGACATGGTGGCAACAAGGTGTGGTTGTCATTAGCAGGACCTTTTCTTGTCTGTATGTGGTTTGCACCTGGATTCAGTTCCCCATGTGCTACTGAAGACACAAAGGGAGAAGGCATCTCCGTTTACAGAATGGGAAAGCCCAAAACTCAGCTGTGCTTCAAATTCTTCCCCTCTCACCATGACTGTGCAGAAAGGTGTTTAAGAGACGTGGACTTCTGGAGCATATGCTGACCTGCACAGAGAGCTCTTTGCCTGTACACCAGAGGAAACCATTAAAACCAGGAACTTGCTATGTGGAAGAGTTGAAACACACTGGGTGTTCAAATTAAGGTCTTGTATATCAAAATAAGGTATTCTGTATATTGAGGCTCAGAATTGCCTATGATTTAACAGGCATGGTATGCTGCCTCAGTCCGGGATGGGGTGCAAGTTCTCTTAGTGATGCAACCTTATTCAGTTTTGACTGCATGACCCAGTGGGGATGTAGACTCCTACATAGAGCTTTCGAGATACGTGTTTGCGCAGAGCTGATTGCAGAAGCCTCTACCATGTGCAGCTCATGCGTTATCCAGAAATGCACTTCTTCCCCCCTTTCTTTATGCAGCTCTACCAAATGCAGAGACCTCCCTGGGACTTGCTAGCCAATCTGGGGGAACACATAAGTCAGTATTTGCCTGGGAATCAGCAAACTTTGCTTCTGACTCAGGGCTGCACTTCTATGATGAAGGATCAGCCAGTCCCCCTCTTTGTAAAATCATTCTCTTCCACTGTGGTCTGCTGTGGCTGTTTGGCTGTGGGGCAGCAGAGACTGCCTTTGTGTATTTGTACAGTGGCTCTACAATGGGATCCTAACCTTGGGTCAGAATCTTCATAGTTTAGCAGGAGGAAAGAAGATCGTGAATCTTTGCAGGTCCATCAGGACATGCTGGATACTGGCCTGGTCCTGTATCTGAGGCAAGTTTGATGGAAGGTACTCACTGATTCCCTTCCATTTTTCCTTGAAGAAGAGGATGTAGACTTGGAAAAGCCTCCCTGAGGTCTTTCAGTCTTGCTACAATCTAATGCGGGTAACCAGCTCACTGCAGTTCCTTAGTCAACTTATTGAGTTGTAACTTTAGACTGGTTAGGTTTCTTGTCTCCACTAATGCTTGAAGGAGGCTGACTTCTCACAGAACATGACATCTCCTGTGGGTATAAACTTCATGGAGAATTTTTTTACTCCAATGAAATTTAAAAAGAAAAAATTATTTATGTAGATGTTTTTCTGTCTGTAAATAATGATGCCTATAATAAATTTATTTTATTTTAAACCCAAACACTTGTAGTATATTACTAATATAATATAACATGTTAATTTTCAAATAAATGTAATATAATATTGGTCTGGGGGTTTTTGTGTTGTATTTGAACCTCCTTCATAGAATCATGAATCAAATACTTCTCCAGAAGAGGGAACACATTTCCAGTGGCTTCAGAGGGGAATATACCAAGTCCCTTGACTTGAGTATGATGGATAAGCGGAATACATATGTTTCCTTTCAGGGAAGATCCATAATTATTCCTGAAGTGAAGCTCACATTGAAGCTTCTTGTAACTCTCACTTGAGTTAGGTGTAGAGATTAAAGCCCTTCAAGTTGGTCACGTCTAGTGCTTGTAACAAAGCCTGCCTTGTGGATGTGCTGAATTTAACATACCTGAGATGGTTTCAATTTTCTTGGTGTGAAAGGCCTTACATTCATGTATATTGTAATATCTTGGAATTCCTTCATTAAACTTGCCCTAAGTTGAAAGCCAGAACAAAAGAAATACTGTTTTCATAGATATGTCTCATATGTGTAGGCCAGGCATGTGTTTATTGGAACTACAGCCTGGAATGGGTGGAGTAGAGAAGCCTGAGCACACAAGGATTTGAAAATAAATGGTGGCATGTGTGGGTCAGTGTGGAGAGAAGGGTTTTCTCCTGCCTAATTGATTCTTCAAAAGGCTGCAGAGGCTGTTGTACATATCAATAGAGCTGTGATGCTCTGATGTCAGAACAGCTTCAAGAGAAGGTCTTGCTGCTGGGAGCAGCAGTTAAGGCAGAGGTCTTGGTGTTTGGTCAAGGCTGGAACAGGCAGTGGAGTGTTCAAGAAGCTCATTTCTGTTAGGGATGAGAGGCTTGATTCCACCACACCAGGGAAACAGGCTGTGATAGGGCTCCTGTATTTCTGTCCATCAGATCAGGTCTTTAACTGGTGGGCTGTAAGCTATATGTATGGTTCAGGCACAGGGACTCCAGTATAACTGAGTGTTTCAAACCCAATGTATGTGTCCAGCATAGCAGAACAAAAGTGTTCGTCCTTTCAGTAAAACAGCCCATCGTTGCCTAGCTGACCACACTGCCTTGTTCAGAATTCCCAGACAAATCGCCAAAATCATCTTCTGCCTATGTAAAATTTCTGTTTTGGGGGTGAGGGGATAGGGTGTATTTTGATATGTGATCACCCTGGTAAAATGGAATAGAAATCTGGTAGCAGGATGGTGGTAACTGCTGCATCAGCCACACCCAGCCATTGGATTCAGTGCCATTGGCAAAGGGACCTTGGAAAACATAAAGGGTCTTAAAGGGTCGTAATCTCCCTTTACTGGTTTATTTCCCAGGCTGCAGTTTTGCACTGCAGAGTGAAAAAATCTGTAGCATTTTAAATCCAGAGCAACCACACTTTGGGAGTGGGAAAATGTATCTACAGTGAGAGTCCAGACAAAGTAATTTCTGAATGGTGACTTGCTTGAGAGCAGCCCTGAAAAGGACTTGGGGATACTGGTGGATGAGCTCAACATGAGCCGTAAGTGCACACTTGCAGCCCAGAANTGACGTTATCTATGCTTCTAGGCAGGGGCTCTAAGAACTGAAGCCAGAAGTTTTTGCTCCCAGATAATACTGGGAGAAGGACTGCATTTGGGTTAGACAGGCTGGGAAAGGTTCTGTGTCCAATACACTCCAGTCTTCTGTTCGCAACATGACAAATGCTTCCAGCACCATCAGCTGTGTATCAGCTGCATCCTTCACTGCTCCACTCAGACAATTGTCCATTTTTTTCCAGGATACCTTAATGGGTTTCTTCTCATTTCAGATGCTAGGAAAAAAAGGAAAATTTTCTATTGAAAACCAAGTGTGATTAATAAACAAATGATGGGCATGCTGATTATCAGCTAACATAGTGCAGCCTTACAATAGGTGAAATATGCACAGTCAAGCTAGGAGCACTCAGTAGTTTTGCACACATTAAATTATTTTTTTCTGCATCACTCAACATAGTCTCATTATGCCCCATTAAACCCTGATAATTAAAACAAAATATATTGGAATTGTTTATCCTGGACTTGGTAAGGAAATGAGGTTCATAATAATGCCAAGGGAAAAAATTTACACTACACCAGAACTTGTAATTAGAATAACAATTAAGCATAAGTATGCTTTTTTAAAAAAAAATTAGAATAAGTGTATATTTTCTTGTTATTCATTAATTGAAATAACTAAGAATTTCAAAATGGAAGTGCTATACTTTGAATCTTGATTTAATTGGAACATCATATGTTTAGGTGGCATACCAAAAAACAATAGCTAGGGTTTTGGAGGGAATAGGGGTGGTATTCAGCATGGACATCCTGGAAAAGGATTTGTGATTCAGATTATGCATTGTTATGACATGTTGCATGACAACAGCAGCAGAAGAAAGCAAGGCTGGTAGCAAACCATGTTGTGGTAAATGCGGGTAACTAGGTAACCTGGCCCTGAAGAGGTAACCTGGCTCCTTGTGAAGAGCAGAAGCAAAAAGGAAATGACTGCAGATTTTACGTGCTGGATGCTACCAAGAGCATTGACACCCCAGAGACTGAAATACAGAGATATACAGAGAAAAAGCCCCACATTAAAGGACTGAGAACCTTGCAACCTTTCTCCTCTGCCTTCAGCTCCAAGCCTCACCAAGGACACAGTTTACAGCAGGCCGGGACTGCCTGAGCCGGCTCAGCTGGTGCCTGGAAGCAGAGTGCCCTATTAGCCATTCACTGTGGTACATCTGTACAGTGCTCAGCTCTGCAATTCAGGGTCTGCTGGCTTGGATCTCTGACAGCCTATGGGTCCCTGCATCCTCTCCATAGCATGGGATCATTGTGATTTTCCTCTGGTAAATATCACACCTTGCATTTTATACCCCCAGGCACATGAAAAGCAGGATTTCAGAGGCAGAAATATTCAGACAATGCCTAGGAAGAGAATCTACCACCCTGGAAAAATCTGTAAGGTTATACTCAACCCCTTGATAAAGAGTTTGGCCTGGGTCTGGAACCAAAGAGGTCCACGTATGTGAGGTATGTGCAGTCACACTCATTCTTGTGTAAGGTGGGGAGAGCACTAAACCTGGCCCTGACAACACTACAGTGGGATGGTAGTGGGATCTGAGTATGTTGTGAGGGAGAGCTAATGGTAAAGAGCACAAATCCACAAGAGATCAGATTCCATGGTCCCCTGTTTGTAGAAATGTTTGTTTTAAGGGATTTCTGTGGTGCTCCTGTTACAAGGTAGAGATGATGGGAAGATGCTTCTTGACACTGAAGCAGGGGGAGTGATATGCTGAGGATATCCCGGGGTGGGTAAGGCAGAAGGGATGGGCTTGGGGAAATGGTCAGGGATGGTTTCCTTTGTGAGGGGAGGAGATAAATTAAATGTGCCAGCCCTGAGGAAGCTGGAGCACTGCAGTGCTGTAAGCATCTGCTCTGTTCTGCCTGCTCTGCAGGCTTGAAAATGATGCTCGATATGAAGCACCCCGTTAGGAATACTCTGAGTTGTTTTCAAACTGCTAGGGTAGTTACTATGTTCTCTATGTAGGAAATGGGGCATTTATGTGCTTTACTTGAAAGACTCATGGAGGAGTGTTCAATTCATAACCCTGGAGCTCATCTCCGGAAAAGAGAGGACAGTATCATAAGTTTCAGGGCTTTCCCACAGATACTGAACTCTCTAGATTGTCTCCTTTAAGATCACAGATGCAAATATATAAACACAAATGCACATAGACATGTGGGTTCTTTCTTATGTATGCCCATGAGCACATACATTCATGTTCACAGGCAGTGTCCCTCCTGGTTCATCCCAAATCACTTCCCAAAGGGTGATGTTACATATCCTTAACTGAGGTGGAGGATTCGGGGCTCCTTTGAGAACATTGCCACGTCCAGAGGGTGAGTTTCAATGGCTTTGTACAAAAGTATGTCACACCTAGGCCAATTCTGCCTTTCTGGCCTTAAGTGTAGCTCACCTCCAAGGAAAGTTGTTAGCAGGTGTGAATTGACCTTTGGTGAATGAGACAATTGTGCCTTAAAGCAGTTAATTATGTGGTTTTTATTCCTATTGAGTTTATTGCTAGAAGCCATTCACAGAATAAGAGGGACTGCTAACTTTTTCCCAAGGATGTGTGCAGCTATAGATTCATACAGATACCAACTGCCCTACTTCAGAGCTAGATCAGAGCCTGTCTTGGTTCTGGAAAACAAAAGCTTTAAGTTCTGCTTATAAAAGGGAAAATGATGTGTTACTGAGGAGTGATTGACCTTTAACTTAAACCATGATATGGTGATGCTGTAAATCCAGGCCTCATGACACAAAGCAGCGTTATGACACTGGTTCAGATCTGCTCACAAAAGTCTTGCTTGGTTAGCTATCAGGTTAAATGGAGTTGTCAAGTTGTCAGACAGCATAAAACCAGTATGTGTACTTAAAAATTGCTGTAGGCTATGTACTGTGATCCACATAGGAATCAACTGTTTGTCTATGTCAAATTTTCTGCTGAATGTGCTAAGCTAGTGTTGGTGGCCAAGGAACGATGTCCTCAAAAGCCATAGACAAAAAAAAAAAAAAAAAAAACAAAATTTCCNAAAAAAAAAAAGAGCATAATTTCCTCAAAATGTCTAAAATTCCCTGGGGTTAAATCAAGCTAAGCATTGGGCCAGCTTTCCTGACAGTGAAAACCCCATGGGCCAAAGTGCTGCTGGAAATAAACAATCACAATTTTCACAATACGCGGTGAATTCTGGGTCTTCACTGCTACTCCTGGGATTTCCATTTTACTGCTGAAGTCCAAGTGGATGGTGTCAAGGTTTTGGTGGTTCAGAATCAGAATTAGAATAGATGACATTGCAAAAAAAAAAATAAAATCGAATAATAGGAGTTAAAACTGATTTCTTGGCTGGAAACACAGACATTTGCTCTTAGAGCCAAGATGTCATTTCTGTTTAAAAAACCCCCAACAACCAAACATAACCTTAAACCACAACAGCATGTTAGATAATCCACTTGATATCTAACATTACTAGATCAACCAGTACCTTCTTAGAATTGTTTCAGTTTATTTAGTAAGATGTATGTTTTCTGTACCACAAAAAGAGAAGGACTATGCACCATGTTGGGGGAATGGAAGAAGTGATTTAGTTCTCTATTCATAAAATACTCCTGTGCTTGATTTACCAAAACTACTCAGGAATAAAATCATAGAATCATAGAATTGTCAGGGTTGGAAGGGACCTTAAAGAGCATCTAGTTCCAACCCCCCTACCATGTGCAGGGACACCCCCCACTAGATCAGATTGCTCAGAGCCCCATCCAGCCTGGTCTTCAAAATTTCCAGGGATGGGGCTTCCACCACCTCTCTGGGCAACCTGTTGCAGTGTCTCACCACCCTCATGGTGAAGAACTTCTTCCTAATGTCTAATCTGAATCTACCCACCTCTAGTTTGGTTTTTTCACAGAACAAATAAGGCTGTAAAGGGCCTCTGGATGTCATCTTTGTCCAACTTTCTGGTCAAAGCAGGGTTGACTTCAAAGTCAGAGCAGGTGCTCAGGACTCTGTCCAGGTGAGTTGTGTATATCTCAAAAGATGAAGCTCTGACATCTCTTGACCCCTGTCCCTGTCCACACCTACTCTCACCTTATTTCCCTTGGTCTCATGACTATGCTCTGGCTAATGCAACCCAAAAATGGGTTAGGCTTCAGCACTGCATAGGTGTACCAAGGGCACATGATCAAGTCCTCATCTGCAAGGATCCTTGCATTACCTAAGCATTAGTCCCTGTCCTGTGCCAACATATGGGGCTGTTCCCTCACAGGAACAAGACTTTGTATTTGATGAACTCCACATGGTTCTTGTTGTTTCCTATCCTCAACTTTCCGTTTTCTAAATGTGGTATTTAGTTAAATGTGGTGTTTACTTTTAGCAATGGACTTTAACAGGGTTTTTTTGCTTCTTTTGTCATAAAGATTTTGTCTTTATATATATAAAAAAAGTCAGAACCTCACATTTGTTTTAATATAGTAACACTGCAAAAGCATTTCTAAGTTCTCCAATGTTTCTCTGGAAATTCATAGTTCCTGAGCAAATCTGTTTACATTTACATATTACCCTGGAAAGCTCACAGAGGTTGGCTCAATAATTGCGTAGATTGCAAAAGGAAAGTAGTTGATGTATTTTCATATGGTATTGTAAAACTATGCAAAATTAGATTTCTAGTTTTCTGGAGTAAAATGGGTCAGCAGATAACTAACATGATTTCTGAGATGTCTTGAGACTTCCTAGGATTATTTCTCCTAGATCATAATAAGCTCCTTTTTCCAAACAGAATTTTTAATTATTGCAGTAACAATCTTTCTGATTCACAAGGGTACATTATCCCAGGTGCTGAGTTTTCAGCATTTGTTTTACAGGCTCAAGTCCTGTTACTAACTGTAGCTAGTGACTTCTACCAAGACGGGTTTTTGACTTGGGCATTGAACTGCTTCTCATGTGCATGGGCTGGCCGGTGGCTGAGACCTAGAGAAAATGAGACTAGGATTCACTTCAACCAACTTCAGATACCAACAACCTGTGATCAAATTAATCTTATCCTGAGTTGTTTACCTGAAGTCCTACAAGAGCCTGATAGCCTTAGAGCTGGATCACAGTAGTAACATCCCACTGGCAGAAACGGTGATGAAAGACAGTCACAAAATGACATTTTCAAACTGTCTTGAGAGCTTCGGGAGCCCAAAATCGCTGTACAGGTGGATGGGAGCCAGAGGCTGCAGCACACTTACCATTTTCAGCTGCCCACCAGCTCCCTCCGCTGGAGGCTGCTGCCACTGCTGATGTGCTGCACTTAAGGTGGGTCCACGGCCACTGAAGTCACCGTCTGACTCCTTATATTGGTTTATAAATGCGACAGCTCAAAAGCTGTTTCAGAGGCAGCAGTTTTTGGTAAATGAATAGGACAGACCATGGTCACACACCAGGACACCAACTGCCTCTGTGGCTCATCACCCTTCAGCCTCGCTGCTTCCGTGCAGGTGTTTTGCAGGAATAAGCAGAAATATTTTTCCCCATTGCATGACAATTTTCGGGATCAAACAGTCAAATCAGCTTTCAAATTTTTTTATGCTAAAAGAAAAAATCTACTACATTTTTTTTCAGAGTTCCATAGTCCTTTATTCTCATTCCAATCATAATTTTACATTTGTAATTTGAAATTATTTCAGTATTTTCTTCATTACAAGTACCTTTTGGATATATTCAAAACTTTTATTATTTTTCAAACAAAATGTCAAAAGGGCTTTTTCTTTTCAGTGTTCAAAGCTCAACATTTAATTTTTTAAATGAAAATAATTAAAATATTCTTAACAGATTCATTCTAGGCAGCAAGAGATATGTGTTCTGAGATTTGTGATTCCAACTCAAATGCACATATAAAATGTGAATGTAAACTTCAGAAGTGTAAGTGTAACTTGCCCAAAGACAAGGTAAGAAAATAAATCCATTTTAAAAAAATTAAAATGAAGGTTTGAACATTGCAAATTCTAAATGAACTCCAGAAAATGCCAGCAGGCTTCTCTGTTCCCATCCAGCCAGGTAGCATAAACAAACTGATCAACAGCATGACCATGGCCCTTCTCCTGTTGTTTTTTGGATGACAGCTCATGAATCCATCATTTGCTTCTCAAGCAAGGCCAACCTTAAGTACAAGTCCACCAGCTGACCAGAGCTCTGTGCTCCTCAAGACCACCCAGCCTTTCCTTCTTCATCACATGCTGTTATGAGTTCAGCACTTTGTGATGAACCACAAGGTAGATCATGCCTCTTACTTAATGGAAAGGTGACCTTACATGTTTCATGAGATATAATGACCATGATGTATGTTCCAAACCTTGTCTCAAGCCTTCCAGACATATTTCACCTTATTTCAAATGGTCCAAGGCGCCTGAGACAGTGATAGGCCCTATATCTTAAGGTAACAAAAGGGGAGCCCTGTATCTTAAGGTAACAAAAGGGGACAGAGGGCATAGGAAAGGGTGGAGGAAGGATTTTGCTGTCCTGCTTTAAGAAAACAGGTTGAGAAAGAGCAGGTACCTGAAGCTGGAGGTGAAAGACTGAAGAAGTGAATTATTTTTAGAATGTTTTAGGACCCTGCCTCTAAATTTTGCATAACCTTGCACAGTCTTGTTCTTAAGCCCAAAGAATGAGTTACAATTTCCTCCTTTCTTTCATTCATGTAATATTCAGCTTGTTTAAATGGTTCCATCTCACTCTCTGAATCAACAAATCTCAGAACATCAGTTGAGCACCATTATCAGTATTTCAGTAATGCCTTTCATTAGCACAGAGCATTCAGATCCTTGGAAATAACTCCAGAGGGATTTGGATGGAGAAAGGCCTAATCCTAGTTCCCCATTGAATCAAATATTGAAAGGTGGAACAGGAATGAGCTTGAACCTGGGCATGGTTAGAAGGGTGGACTGACAACTGAGGAGGTGTTACATATAAACTGTGTCACCATCCAACACGAGAAGAAGAAAAAGGGAGAAAGGAAGGTTTTAATCCTTTGTGCTATTTCACAGAATAAGCACAAAGGTTTGCCTTGTTGATACTAAGATAAAGATTTGGCTTCATCATACTTGGTGAAGAACTAACAGTATTGAAATACCTATGTGGCTAACATAAACATGGTATTAGACCATCTCTGTGCTCAGTTAGAGATCTTAGACAAGTTTATTCTGCCAGAAATCAAATTACCCTGTCTTATTAACACAATTAGTTGCAGAGAAGTCAAGAGACTGTGTCTCTGGAAAAGGTGAGCTGTTTTCAAGATTTGAAAAGCAGGTCATTGTTTGAGTGGCTCTACATGGATTAGGAAACTAAAACTGGGCAGCTATTTTTGAGAATATTATATTGTTTCTAAATGTGTTCCATTAGAACAAAGGAGGAATAAACAATAGCACAACAAGGGCCAGTTCCTGCAGACTTCTGAGCATCTGAAAAAATGTCAAATAAACTAGTAAATCCATGGGAGAATAAAGAACACCCAAAGAAATTGCAACCCAAAATCTAGGATGTCATGTGTCTTTCAATATTTAACTTTGACCTCCACAGCTCTGGATCTCTAGTAGCTGTGAGAGTCTTTTAGGCAATAGGAAACCATTTTTCTGCCTTGGACCAGTGTAAATAATGTCAATAATCATATCGTTCATGTTTATGTGAGATCTGTTATATTTCCAAAAACACTGGATTCTGGTACGCCAAAGCAGCTGCTTCTGGAAAAAAACTTTTCTCCAAAGGCAAGGTCAAATGCTTAAGATGTTAACTTACACAGTCTGGGTTTGCTGCTCTCTTCTGCAGTAGTTGTTTATTATGGATAAATTGAGTAAAACTGTTAGTCTTTTTGTATCTCACTTTCCTACTTCCAAGTAATGCTGCTATTTTTATCTCACTCATAGCTGCTCCCTTGGAAGTCTTTTCTCACAAATCTTGGTTAGAAGGCTCATTTTAGTGGGAAAGAGCACATCTGGGAAGAAATACTTTTATATGACATCTTCACTAAAACCCCCAGACAATCCCCTGAAAACCAGTGTTGTTTTGCCTCAACAAATCCTAGCATAGTCCCAGCTTGCATTCTGAGTCACTTCAAATGGTAAACTGTACAAGGGCCAGGCATAGGTTTGGTAAAGACACACGTCCAGGTATTCAACTGTTGTTATTGAATAAGGCTCCTAGCAGGCTAATCCTCTGTGCTGCTAGAGATGCCACGAGGTATCTTCTCATTCTCCATGGAAAGGGAAGGCAAAATATGGTTTTTGCCCTATCTTCTGGATGTTCATACAGTTCTTGCCATAGGACTGGAGTCCTGGACAGCTCTGAAAGGAAACACATAGTTTTCTCACAATACTGGATGGTGGATGGTGGAGAAGATGCAAGTGTATTTACTTGAATCTTGGTGTGGCCTGGTTTGAATGAATATAATGCTTGTGGGGACATGACTTGGTGGTATGTGATTTAAGTTAATATTCTTCTTTTCTCATGTGCTTCCTCTGCCCTATCATGAAATTTCTGTTCAAATCCATTGGTTGCTCAGCCCTGGCATTAGAGACTTTCCTCTTCTGTGTTGCATGTTCCCTTTTCTAAGGATCATCTAATTTCAGTCCAGACAGCATCTCTCAAATGAGAAAAAATATATCCACTATATGCAGTCCCCATTAGAGGGAAAAAAAAAAAAAAGGAAAAATAGAAGGCTTATTTTCATTGTAAATGGGACTAGGAATGTAAAAGTTCAATTACCAGAATGCATTTGCTTTGTACATTTTAAACCTACTGTAGCTAGTATAACCAGCACATGCAGTTGGGTCTAATTGCTGCTTTCCAGTTTGACCTAATTGATGCTCTGATTTGCAGTCACCTACTTCTACAAGCCCATGTTTCATTACATTTTACCCTTGCTCCTGAAATCCTAAAATCCCCATGGGGAGAAATAGATTACAGCGATCCAGAGCTTTTGTGTGCAAACTGACAATTCTTTCTCCTTTATAATTTTCTCCATCTACACGTGAACAATGAAAATACAGTAGGTTGACAAAGAGATATGTTAGTTACCCGCAAATACTCCTTATTTAGGTAGGCATAGCTCCTTTTAACTCTCTAGGAGTTTTGCTTAAACTCTGAATGAAAATTGCAGTGGTATAAAATCAGTTCAGAGATATTTTCATAACCTAATTGGGATGTTTATATTACAAAACTGTTATTCTCAATCTTGCAATTACAAAGAAGTTCTTTGCTGAAGAATGTGCCAGTATTTTCCATGGAAAATGATTTAAAGGAAAGCTTTTGGAATATGGAAACCTTGTGTTTTTTAGCTTTAAATAAGCATTTTAGTCAACATAAAAAAACCCCAAAACCTCTAATGTCTCCTGCAGCTTTGATTTCAAACACGTCACATTCTTCATTAAAGCAATCATTGTTAAAACAGAGGGACATAAAGCAACATAGGATTTATTCCTTCATTAAACTGATGATCCGTATATGAAGCCAATTAACATTATGAGTCTGGTGAACATCAAGTGTAAAGAGGTTACAGAAAATTAAAAGCAGTCACCTTGGTCTTTAGATAAAGAAAGAACACTTTTACATTATAAATTATAAGAGTGTCCAAGCAGGACAAATCGGCAAATTTGGTTAATTGGAAAATACATTTTACTGCACATGAATTAAGGTAAAATAACCTTTTAGCTGCTAGCCTTTTTTTGTGGTCAGGTATTGAAGACCATGGGAAAGCAAATGTTTGGACATAGAAGGGCAAGAGAGCCCCTTTTCATCAAACTTGAGCCATTCAGACTTTCTTGAGTTTTATAAATGATCCCCTCAAAACTGAGCACTCTCGAGGAAAACGTCCATTCAGTGATTTTGCTCATCAGTTCAGTCCTAGGTTTTATTGTCATGGGAGAAAAATGAGCAGAGGTGTGCTTGTGTGTGCAGCACAGGAGCAGTTCTGCTTTAAGATAAACACAATCGGCAAAATGTCTCTCCAGAATTAGATTTACCTGGACTTTTCCTTGCAGATCTAGTAACTAATATTGATACAGTAATAGTAGTAGTAGTAAGGCATATGAGAGGATTTAAGGACTTTGCATAAAAAGGGTGGGGTTTTTTTCCTGAAATATTGTAGTTCACCTCTCTGTTATTTCATGCTACAGCTTATTTTTAGTTCTTTGGTAGCTAGATGGGGGAACTACCAGAGAAATACTAGCCGTGATCCAAAAACAATTTACTGATTTGTTTGGTTTTGGGTTTGGGTTGCTTGTTTTATTTTGGTTTTGGTTTTTCTTCCCGCAGACACAGCTTTGCAGGAAAGGGGACAAGGAGAGACCCAGAAACAGCCCTGACAACAGCCTTGCCCCGCGGAAGGGACTAACTCCGCGCTACACCCCTGCGGGCCAGGCCGGGCAGTGCAGTGCGGAGGGACAGAGGGGTGCGGTGCCGGGAGGCGCGGTTCGGGGGGACGCGGTGCGGTGCTCTGCCGGGGGGTGCGATGCCGGAAGGTGCGGTGCCGAGGGGTGTGGGGCGGGGCGGTGCCGGGGGACACGGAGCTGGGGGTCGCGGAGCGGTGCGGTGCCGGGGGGCGCGGTGCGGGGCAGGAGGGAAGCTGAGCGGCGGGCGCTCTCCGTGGTGCTGAAACTCACCGCGCCGCTGCCGCCGCCCGAGAGCGGCACCCAAGACTTGGAAGCGCTAACTTTTAATTATGTCAACCCCACGTTTCGCGCATTAAAATTAAACAGGCACCGAACTGGCGAGGAGTGGGATTTATATATTGCTTAGTTATCTCCTTGTTTTGGAGCTGCTGCTCCTCGGGAGAAAGTTGAGCCTGCTCCGGCTCAGGGTCCTCCTACTTCTATTTAAAAAGCAGCGGCTTGGAGCACTTCCCCCTGCTCCATTTTACCCCTTCTGCCTCCTGCAATACGCTGAACTTGCAGGTTTCAAACTGCTGGGGAAAGTGAGTCTTGGAGCCAAAACAGCAATGCAGCCCCCTGACTAGAGCAAGGCCTGAGAGCGCCATAATGAAGTTATTATTATTTTATTAGGGGTTCTTATTATAAAACACTCTCTCACACTCCTCTCTTCCCGACGTCAGAGAAAAAACGAAAAGGCACATCTGTCTCTGCGCAAAGGGATGCTGCAGTACTGGCCCTGCGTGGATTTTAAAGCTCGGGATGGAGAGGCTGGCAGGGAAGATCCAGACAACACCTCTGGATTATGTTCTTCTTTTGGAGCTTAATTGACCTAAAGTTTGTGCTGCTATTTTAAGGAGTGCAGTCGGATTCAAAACATTGGTCTTGCATCTTGCATGGTGCTGTGAAAGCCGTTTCAGCTCATAGTATACTTTGCTGTTCAGAGACTTGCCTGGATGGTAAATCAATATCTGTTGTCAAACAGAGATATCCCTAAAAGCGTTTATGTATGTCTATACATGTAAATATATATGTGTGTGTGAGTATATTTATATATATTTAAGAACATATGTTTGAATGTAGCTTTCTGAATCTGTCTCTCATATGCTAAAATTATAGACGGATGAATAAGATAAGATCAGATTAAATCAATTTGGATGTCGGGTCCAATTAATTTTTTTGCCTTGCTTTGCTAAAATAATGGTTTGCAGAAGTGAATCATAACTTCAGGATGAATATGCATTAGGGGAATTTCCACATCTATGCCTAGTGTGAAAGGCAGATAGAGCAGGTGATATTTCTGAGGCTTATTAGTGTTTATTTAATGAGATTGTATATGCAGAATAACTTTCCAAAGACATTGTCTCTTCACAATCTATTTATGCACCTGCATCATCTGTATCCATCTCCTTTACTCTGGTATGAACGTGCTATGTCTTTAAACTCCCATCAGATCTAAGAAAGCCTGTGTAGATTTGCTCACCCTTCCTGCACAGAACATTACAATGTTTATAAAATATTAAATTTGTGTAGTCTGCCGGAGAAGCAATTGTTCCAAAATAAAATCAGCAGTCTAGACGAAACATAGACACCAGAACTTATCAACAGTTGTCTGACTTACATCTTCTGATGCATCTTGAGTGGGTCATAATACCAACTTTATTTTCAGTGGTGCATAAATTAATTACACGCATTTAATAACCAAAATATCATTATATTCCCCCTTTAATATCATAAAGGCTTTACGCCAGGGAAGCACTTAATGTGCAGGGGGCCATAACAGGCTATTATCCTTGTGTAATGCTATTACAGAACCAATTATGCGCCATTATACTTGCTTTTTTTGCAGTTTATGTGATTTGATCCAATCCCGCGTCCCTGACTTGAAAATTTCATCTGGGTACTTTAAAGTCTAATTTTCACCCGGGCTGAGGCAAGGGCCATCTCTCTCCGCTGAGCCTGTGTCTCGGATGCATTTTAAAAGTAATTGCAAAGGGTCCCGCCGCATATCATTTGCAGACGGGAAGCGAGCATAAATCCAGAGACCCCTCGCTGTGAACAAAATCAAACTTTGCCGTGGTACGATCGCTTGGAAAGGCAAGGCGTGTGCAGCGCGGCCCCTCAAAACCCATCCGGCGGCAATTAGCCGGCGCTTTGTCAGCGCCGCGGCCCAGGCAGCGGGGCAGGGCTGGCACGGCGGGGCACGGCACGGTACGGCAGGCGCAGCACAGCGGGGCCCCCCGGCCCCGCAGCCCGGGGCACCCCGGAGGGGTGGGGGAGCTGGGGAGGGTGGGGGGCGCAGAGGAACGTCAAGCCCCGGAGCACCAGCGCCCAGAAAATAATGGGATTTTGTTACTGCTGTTCACATTCCTAGTGTTTGCTGAGAAATGACGGGTTTTTTCTTTTCATCTTTTTTTTTTTTTTTTTTTTTTTTTTTTTTTTTTTCCCTGCTCTGCACACCACGTGGGCCATTTGTAGGGCCCAATAGACCTATCCAAGTTACTCGCTGTAGACAGCGCTGGAAATAATCAGATTAAGGCCAATTATGCGTGAGATTATAAAGGCAAGTGCTGAGAGGCAGAGCATGCTGTAGACAGATATAAAGACATCTGGCCACTTCCAGAACTCCACAGAGCCCTTCTGTCTCTGCAGCCAGCAACTCACAGCGCCTTATTCCAGTGCAAAATACCCCCAGACCTTACTGGTGATTTTTACTTCTGTTCGGTTTAGGTATGGATTACTATATTTATTTGCCTTCTGGATTTTTTTATATGACTGCATATAAATCTGAATAGTTTGTTGTTTTGTTTTGTTTGTGTTTTTTCTTGCCGAGGACATTGGTTTCCAACCCGAACACAGCTCCCAGTGAATTGGATGCTTTAAAAAGAAGACAGCTTTTAGGTTCTATTGCTTTCATTTAGGCAGAATAATTTAATCTTTTTCTTTCTGTAATTATTTGCTCTGAAAAGGAATGTTTGAGATATTTAGATAGATAGATGAGTAGATGGATGGATAGATAGATGAATGAATGTATAGATGGATAGAGAGTGATAGACAGACAGAAGAACAAAAGATAGATAATGTATTATTCGGGAGAGGGAAAAAAAAAAAAAAAAAGAAAGAAAGAAAAAAGAAAACCAAAGACAAACAAAAAAGTTTTACTGATTCTGATTACTGTCCATCTGCCGTAGACTTTTCTGCCTTGGACTTTTTCAGTTCGCTGCACAGGGTTAGACACTTTCTCTACTTCCTCTGGGATGGGATCTAGGATCATCAATAACTTTCTCTAGGTGCTTTCTTCTGATTATTCACCTATTCTATTCTTTCCCCCTCTCTCTGTCTTCAGGTCTTCAGGAGGCACCTCGGAAGTGCGTGGCGGTGTCCGGGTGGGGAGCTGGTGCCGGTGTGTGGGTGCGGGGGCTGCGCGGAAGCCCCGCGCCCCGCGGGCTGGCCCCGGCCGCCGTCGGGCTCGCAGCTGCGGGCAGCGGGCGGCCATCCAGCCGCAGGGCCATGTTCTACTTCCACTGTCCCCCGCAGCTAGAGGGTGAGTGTTGTCGCACAGAGACGTGTAAGTATAAGAGCTGAAGTACGAGGTGTGTGATGGGGGTGTGCGCTGGGGGATGGAGGGAGAAACTGTGGTCTGACTTGTTCCCAGGCTGTCGGGATACAGATATGTCCTGAGATAAGATGCAGAACCATAGAGACAGCGAAAGATAAAAGAGCATCATGTTTTTCTTTGAGAAAACACAACCCTATCCCCCCTCCTGGAACCCAGCTTTCCCCTCTTGTCACAGGATGGCAAAAAGGATTGCTTTTTTTTTTTTTTAATTTGATTCCTGTTGGAAAGGCCTTGTTTTTACACCCCCACCCCCGTCATTTTGCCACCTGCCTCCCCTCTGTGGATAGCGAGCCCGCAGTTGAGCCTCAGGCTACGAAAGAGATGCTTTTCTCCTCTCCTAGCACAGATGTTGGTGTCATGGCTGTAATCGGGACACTTTCAGGACGTGGTCACGCCTCCTCCCTCCAGCTAAAGGGACCGCATAAATCTTTAATGATGTTTTGCAAACATTCTGCCCGGGGACAGGGAAAGATGTGCACGATTGAAAAAAAAAAAAAAGAAGCGGAAAATAAATATTTGGGAGGATTTTTTCTTTGTGTTATTGATTAGAGAGTTTTGTTTATTTATTTGTTGTTTGTTGATTATTTGTTTCCTCTTTTAAAAATATGGCAGCTTTCGGGATTTCCTCGTGTCACCCCCGCATCTGTTCAGGGTCCTCTGCACCCGCTCCCTCCGGCCAGCGCCCGTAGCACGGGGAGCATCCCCAGAGCCTTGACCGCGTAACTTCAGCTCCGGGTGGGCTGTCCTGCCGTGCCCGGGCTCTGCCGGCTGCACGGCGGGGAAAGCAGTCCTTCCTCTTAAAATGCCCCTGCTCACCCACCTTGCATAGGAATCACCCGGCGAGCAAGGGGCTTTCCCCGCCGTAGCACTGCCAGGAAGAGGTGGTCCAGGGGTTTCATCTTCCTCTAGAGAAGGGTCATCCCCGTTCCAAGCACGGCTGCCCCGGGGCCAGCAGACTGAAGTCAGTCTGCCCATCGCCGGCTGGATAATTCGCTCCCCAAAGTTGCCTCCGGCCCGGCCGGGGAGCCGGACTGAGCAAGGCAGCGCCGAGGGACCCCCACGCCTCGCCAGCCTGCCCTACTGCCCCCTCCTGTACCACCGAGAGCTGGGGCGGCTTGGTTCGTTAAGCAGACAGCTTTGGAAACATGCTCTGTTTATTTGTTTGTTTGTTTCTCTGGTGGCAGTTTGGGGTTGGTGCCTGGTTTTGGCGGCCCGAGCCGGGGAGCGGTCCCCGCGGACTGCAGCCTCTCCCGGGGGCTGCGGGTGGAGAGCCCCGTGCCGGGGCCAGCCCCTCGGTCTCCTTGCGTGGGCAGCAGTGGGGCAGGGAGGATGGCCGATCTGTCTTGCTAAAGCGTGAAAACAGCGTAGAGCATCCCAGGTAAAACAGACAAACCAAAACAAAAATACATCCCCCTGTAAAAAAAAAATCCATCACCAAAACGACGAAGCGGCAGCAGAAAAGCCCTTTTTGGCCAGCTTTTCCGGTGGGTTTGGGCACTTGTGAAGGCCTGTTGGTGCCAGAGGGAAGTGAGTGGATTCTGGGTGAGGGGCAGTCACCAGGACAGTATTTTATTTCCTGATGAGCATCTCCCAGGGCCTCAGCGAGCAGTCTGTCTGTGCACGGAGGGGGCTGGGGAGAGGCATATTTATCTTCCAAATGATGCTGCAAGATGAGTGACGACCTCCAGCCCCTGTGCCCCGAGGTGGGGTCGTCCTGGCCCGGACACTCCACCAGACAGGTCTGCGAGTAGGGTCCTTGAGACATTCAGCAACGCTTTTGTGGGTTTGGATACTTTTCTGTTCCGTGTTTTTGTTGTTTTGGTTGAGGTTTGGGGTGTTTATTTGTTTTTTTGTCATTCTGTTTTGTCAGCGAAACATTTCAACCAGGCCAGGGGTGACATGTAACTGAGGGAGCCGCGAAGGTCGGGGTCTGCTCCACAGAAGGTGGTTTGCCTCCCGGAGGGCCGCCTGCCCTCCCCCGGCCTCCGACAAGGGACAAACTCTCAGTGTCCCCATCTTCTCCTCTGGCCTCTTGAAACCCCTTGTCGGGGAAGGACAGAGGCTCCCTCCTCCAGCCCTGCTGCAAGTCCCGGCGGTTCCGCCGTGGCCGAGATCCACGAGTGCTCCCGCTACCCACGATGCTCAGAGCTGCACGAAACCCGTGTTCGTGGTTCGTCTCCGGGGATGAGGGCGAACACACACGGAGCGGCTCGGCCGCTGCTCGGAGGGTGTGTGTGAGCGCGGGGAGAGAACTGGCAATGGCTCCAGTCACGGGGGCTTCCCCTTGCTCCCTGGGCAGGCAGGCAGGGCTCTTACGAACTCAAGCTGCCGTCACCACACCTAAATCAAAGCCTCGTCTCTTCGTTCTTTTAAAACACAAATTACCCGAAAAAGACCCTTTCCCGGGGCGGGTTGCCCCTCGCCTGCAGCGGGGTTAGCTCAAGTCAGCAAGATCCCCAGGTCCTGGCATGACCCCCAGCTCGGTGGAGCACCCGCTGCCCGGGCGGCTCCCGCGGTCGGCCGAGGTGCTCGGGGCTCCGTGGAGGTGGGGCAGCACCTCCCGAACTGCCCCGAGTCGCCGGCCCCTCCGGGGTGGCCCCGGCTCCCGGTCCTTGGGCCTCGGCCCCGCGCCCTGCGGCCCCTAACGCGGCTTTCCGCCCGCAGGCGCGGCCCCTTTCGGAGGTCACTCCGCCGGCGACTTCGACGACGGATTTCTGCGAAGGAAGCAGCGCCGCAATCGCACCACGTTCACCCTGCAGCAGGTAGGAGCCTGCTCCTCTCTGCCCCCTGCCCCGCAGCCCCATTGCCCCCTGCCTGCCCGCCTGCCTCCAGCACGCCCTGCACCACCCGGCTCCCGGCCCGGCCCGCGGCTTCGGGCAGCCCCGTTTATCCGACCCCTAGCAGAAGCCCCCCAGGGGCAGGTGGACAGACGCCCCCCGGCCCGCACCTCGCCCCAGGTTGTGCCGTGTCCCTGACAGATGTTTGCTCTCCTCCCCTCCACCAGCTCGAGGCACTGGAAGCCGTTTTTGCTCAAACCCACTACCCCGATGTGTTCACCAGGGAAGAGCTGGCAATGAAAATCAACCTCACGGAAGCCAGGGTGCAGGTAAATATTCTGGGGAATTATTTAACTCTCGGGTATTCAAACTGGCAAACTTTTTCTTTTTTTTTCTTTTTTGACATCATGACTGCAGAGTGCACATTTGGCCAAAGAACGCAAATGAAGACGATCTGTCATTTTCATGATGCACTTTAATAACATCAACATAATGTGGAATATTAGATTAGGTTGATTAATCGGTCATTCATAATTAACTAGTGATAATGTTCTACACTAATTTGTCCGCGTCTCCAAGGTACTAAATTACATCAATGCACATCCATTTCCTTGCTTTTGGAGGGGGGGGGTGTGTAGAGAAAAGAGCTGAGACGTGATTCTTCAAAGCAACTATGACCACTGTTGAGCAATGGGGTTAGTCAACTGCAGGGAGTCCAGCTGCCAGGAAGAAATCTTCTGCACCTCTTCAACTTTCCTCCCTTTCACCTTCTTTCTAAACACTTCATTTAGACGGCTAAAGAACCTGTAGAGAAATTCCCACACCTTTAATATGGTCCAAAAAATACCATTGACCATAATTACTCTCTTTGCACCCCTACTCTCTTACACCCCTTCATTTCTTCCTTTCTTCCTTCTTCCCACTTAATTCCTTCTCCCTTCCCCCCCCCCCTCCCCTTTTTTTTTTTTGTTTTTAAATCCAGGTGTTTATTTATCCATGTCCAGGGATTAACTTTGTTTGTCCACAAGCTAAGCTAAGAACAGCAGTCCTGCAGTTGTCAGAGAGGGATCCCTGTAACTGCAGGCATCCACTACAGGAGTTGCAAACCGTTTTTTGAACACGATTATGTATCCGGTTTATTTATAGGGTTTTTCTGTGCACTGTTTTTGTATTTTTCTTTTTACTTAGGTGCTTGGGGTTAAGACTATGCAAAGATCTAATTGTAGGAAATATAATAGCTTGCCTTCTGTTCCCTAGGGTCATGTTAGTATCTCTTAAAACCCAATGGCTGAAGAGAGATAATGGAATTCACCGCAGTAAATTGGGGATTGTAAACAAATTATTTCTCCTATAATCAGATTATACGATCCTGATTATTAAATCTGAACATGAATCATTGGTCATATGTGGGCAAATTAAACTGATTATTATTTGGAAATGAAAATCTCCTTTTGCCACTGCATTGTAGGTACTGGCTTAAAAAAAAAAAAAAAGCCATTTTGGCTATTGGTGCCTAAAGACTGAACTGCAAATTGAGATAAATGGGACAATTATTGAGCATTCAGAAGTGGAAGATCATAACTTCTTCCTGAAAGGTGCAAGGGTGAGATAGGGGTGGTGACAATTAGACTGCTGAGGACTGGTGTTTAGCCTTGTTGTTGGCTATTATGCAAACAGACAATNCCTATACTTGAAATCATGTATTAAAATGTGGATTTCCTGACCTCAAGAGAGGCTTGGTATTTTCCACCTCAAATAAGTTGCTTTCAGACCATCAGCTCCAAGGTAAATGAAAAAACCCCAATTGTTTGGACTAAAAATCAGAGGATAAAATCAAGAACATGAATATTTCTATTGCATTACAGGGAAAAAAATAAGTTTCGGAAACAAATGTGTATTAAACTGCAGAATGATCCTCCAAAATTAATATCTACCACCTGGACAAATACATCAGAAGAATAACAGCAAATATCAGTTCTCTCCAGGAAATGGGCTGGATGACATGGCCTAATACATACCTTTTTTTTTCTGACCTCACTGATTCTAGCAGCAGCTCATTTAAAGACTTATATACAGTTTTGTCAGAGTGCTTAGATAAGTATTTAAGTCTGTCCCTATACAAAAGGCTTTTAGACATGTTAAAACATAGAAACCAGTGAGAATCAAATGTGTGCATAAAGGCAAGCATATATTTAAATATTTTGCTAACTTGCACAGTAACATCAAAACTCTTTTTTATTGTGGGGTTTTTTTTTTCTTTTTTTTTAACATGCCCTTGAATGTTTTTAGACTTTCCTGGGTTGTTTTCCAGACATAGAAATATTTCAGATACAAATGTAATCCTAAAACTCAACTAGAAATACAATGGTGACACAAAATAAGAAGTTTTAGCCCAGGTTCTAAATTACTGATTTCACTAGAGTGAAAATTTACAATTTCCTTGCTTCACATGTGGCTAAACACAGTATTCAGCCTGGATTGCTCTCCTGCTCCAGGTTTGGTTCCAAAATCGGAGAGCTAAATGGAGGAAAACAGAGAGAGGTGCATCTGACCAAGAGGGCTCTAAGGAAACAATGGCTGAGGTGACTCCTCCTGCGAGGAATTTAAATTCCCCTTCTCCAGCAGATCAAACCAGAAATAAAAAAGAGGGTCTGGAGATCCAGCAGAGGTAAGAGTAATACGTGTTATCAACTGACTCTCTTTGGGGTAAGCATGTATCATGCATATATACATACATACCTGCTGCTAAGCCTTGACCTACACAGTAGCATCTTCAGGTACAGCCCAAACCATTAGAAGATGAGCTGTCTCTCATGCAACTCACTGCTCCTTGTGGAGATGCTGAGAAGCTGGTGGCTGTGGAAGGCTAACATTATTCAGGTTTGGTCACATCTAGTTGCATGCTGAAACACCCTTGTGTTTATGTGCATGCACAAATGTTGTCTCTGGAAGCAGCTAGTTCTCGTTTTCTAAGGAAGTTGTTTTCTCTTCTCCACCAGTCTGAGTCGAGCAGTGGGTCCTACAGGACCTTTCTTCCCTTCCTGCCTGCCGGGGACTCTTCTCAACACAGCCACTTATGCACAAGCTTTATCCCATGTTGCCTCTCTAAAAGGTAAGTGACTCTGTTTAACTTCAGGGATAAGCTCCAAGAGTGGCTTTTTCAAGCTAAGTGACATAGTCCCACTTGAGGCAGTGGGGAAGCCTTTGGGAAATGATAGATCCTTCTTTCTGTTGTGATTGGCAGTAGTTGCACTGACTGATGCTGCAGGTACAGGAGTGAGTCTTCTGTCGTAACTTGTGGCATCATTTGTGATGAAGCTCTTTCATCTTACTCAGTTTTAGTGAGGTCAGGGTTTGCCTCAAGGAGCAAGGCAGGTAGGGTTTCCCCCTTTAGAGTTTTGTTTGCATATGCTTTTTTTAAAGAGTGAAATTTATACTAATAAATTAGTTATGCACATCCTTTTGCATTATACATTATCTGGCACCGTTACTGATGCCTCATCCGCTCTTTGCATGCAGTTTCCTTTGCAGTACATCTCTGCACGATGCCAGACTTTTCTCTTCTTGAACAGTAGGTCGGTCCCCTTTGAGAACTTGAATAAAGCATGTGCATGGGGACAGGGAAGGATACAAAATAATTTCTCATTACCTGGGACCCAGGTTTCAGGAAGGGTACATCCAACATCCATATCCTTTTCAGTTCCCAAAAAGCAGCAGTATGCATCTTTTAAAAATAAATCACTAGCTGATCCATTAGCTGTTCCTGGTCTAACAATTTAGAAGACTAAGGGTGTAAGCAGGATGAATTCATTTTATAGATTTATAGGATGTAAAGCCTCATAGCACTGCCAAGCACAAAGTGGCACATACATTTACTCTATGCCCCAGTGTGGTGCAATAATTTGTGAGGAAAGTTTCCCAGTTTAAAACCCTCCACTACAAACACATAAGTCCTCGTAATACCTCCCACTGTGTTCTTTGGCATACCTCATGTTCTCTGGCATACCTCATTCCAGTTAAATCAGCATTACCAAGGTATATTCCTGAAGCAAATGCTTGGAATTGCTGAGTTTTGCATTAAGTACAGTGTCCTGCCCCCTGGTCCCCCTTCCCTTCTGTCTTTCCAATAAAGCTTGAAGCCAGACACACCACACAGCTGCTGCTGTTTTGATAGGTGTGGGACCTGTGATTTTGAATCAAGAAAAGCCACATGGGTGTGACCTGAACCCTAAAGCTTAAAGGATGACTGTCAACCTGAACACTGTAAGTGGGCAGTGTCTGTTGGACTGCATGAGTCCTCTTAACCTCTGCCTTGTGACTACAAAGTCTTGGGGCAGAGACTTTTGGCTTCTTCCATTGGACAGGAACAGCCTCTCTGGGGTAGGTACAGGTGAAGTTCTTCAGGCAAAAGAATTGTTCATTGATAAATGTAGCCGGAGACGAATTGAAAGCTGAAGAAATGGGGTTGTGCTCAATGAATAATTTCATGTAGAAGGGATTTTTTATTTCTCAAAATTTACTTTTAAGCATTTTCAAAATTAAATGCATCAATACATTGTTCTCACTCATTTCATGGTTAAATGCAGCTAAATTTTAAGAAAAATAACCCAGATAAAGAAAAGCTGAGCAAAATGAAACAAAAATGAATGAAAAATATTGTCATGAGGATTTTTTCTTTTTTTTTTTTTTTTTTTTTTTAATTTGGAAGATTTCCACACCTTCTTTTCTGTGATTTTTACAGCTCAGACATTAAACTGAGAAATTAATAATTTGCTACTTTTTGCTTGATAGCAGTTTTACAACCTAGGGGCAGGAAAAACCCTATTCCTGAGTCTCTTGTAGAGATAGTCAGTTGCCCAGGCTAAGAGGCAGTGCCCCTGAAAAATTGGTTCTAAATGTAAATATGAATTTTTAAAATAATTTTTATAGGAATGGTCAGTTATCAGATGCATGCACCTTCTCTTAATGAATGTTGTCAGCTACACATGCAGTTCATTACTGAGATGTCTGGTTTATATTTCCTGCCTGGCACTAGAAATTTCTGGATACATGCAAGGGGACTGGGATATTGTCGTGTATTTTGATTTTAAGAAATTCAGTTACAGATTTGCATATCTGCATATCCACCTACCAGGAGCTTTGTGGAGCTGCCTATGCCTGTCAGCATATTGTTATACTTGCAAGGGACTGGGAGACTGAGTTGTTGCTGAGGGAATCTGAGGGAAGATCTTTTTCTTCTGTAGCTAGGTTTCAATAAAGTCAAATTTTGGCTTTGAGGTTAAGGGGGACAAATTTGTTGTTCTATAAGGTGGTAAATTTGATTTATACAAGCAGAGAATACTCATAACATCTTTCTCCTGGTATTTATATATGGAATATTGTCTCCTCTTTCCTTGGCTCATCTCCACAAGTTCCTCTTTCTCTGTTTCTCCAAGAGCAACTCACTTGGGCTGAAGTATGCGCTGTGCACAGCAGACCTTGAACTTCAGTCTCATTAATTGGCAATGATGAACAGGACAATCTCTAGAGGTTCTGGGTTGACCAAAAGTATCACAAGCCTGATTTGCATTTTGTGTTTCATTAGTGTGGAAACCGATGAATAATGGTGGACCCAAGTGAAAGATGGCTCATCTAAACCAATGTATTTGACAGTACAACGAAGCTCTCATGTCAGTCTGGAGGAAGAGAGAATGGTTGTCGAAAGGAAGGAAAGAACACATACTGATATAGTGTTCACAAAACCTTTACATTACCTTCTTGGTCTTGCTGAATTCAGTTTGCTTGACTTTCCCTTTTCATTTCTGCCTTTGAGCTAGGAACTGATTTGTACCCTCAGGCCTGTCAAAGGAGAACCAATCCTACATTTATGTGGGCATTAGTCTGTGTCCTTATACTTCTTAATGAAGTGACCTGAGCCTCTCTCTTGAGAATCTAATCACATTTTGCAGCAGAAATACTGACAGGACTCTGTCACAGTGATTCTGAGGACATAGGATGTTATGCCACATAAAATACCATCAAACTCAGGACAGGGCATAAAATTCTGAGCTGTTTAGTTTTTTTGATTGCTTGAATATGGAGAAAATCAGCAAATAGCAAAGTTTTACGAGATTTTGTAAGTTTTATTAAAGACTGAAGTAGTCAAGAGCTCTTCCTGGTATATCTTTTGTGCCATCCATACTTTGAAACTACGAGGAATTCTTTGTGCTTTTGAAAGCAAAATAGTTGCTCCAGAATCAAAGTGCCATTTCACTACCAATGGATGCATGACCCCACCTTCTTCTATGCAAATGTCAAATTAAATGCAGCTCCTCTATGTGGATCCTGTAAATAGATATGTATTCCCATCACTGGAGAATAATCCTGGCCAGTAAAGGGAAACATATTCTTCAGTAAGATGGTAAAACTGCTTGCAGATAAATGGGCATTTTTAGCGCATCAGATGCTACTAAGAATTCTAGGTTATTTTCTTATTCTTTTGAGGACAGAGACAAGACATGCTTTATCGGGTGAACACTTTGTTAGTGTCAGTGAGTAATATTGGACTGCTGTACAGTGAATAACAAGTGATGATGGTGATGTAACTAATTAATAATTATTTTGTGTTCTCAGGGACTATTTTCATTCTGTCATCTGAGAGTTCTAGGTCTTCCGTAAAGAAACTAATACCTCTCTTTCTCCTCCTCTGACTCTGATTGCTTGGCTCCAAACCCAGATTTCCAATGATACATGAAGTGTCTGGGCACGTGGTTTCTGTCTGGGTCTGATTTGTAGTATAAGGATATAATAGTTGATGATGAAGTTGGTCTAGTAGAGACAAGAATCTCAGGACAGCCTAGCATGGGACAGAGACGGAGCCTGCAACTTTGCTTTTGGAAAGGCTGTGCAGTGCACCGTAGGCTTGCCTCTTGCTTTGTGTGGCTCTGCAACTCTTCAACAGGCAGCACTCATCTGAATCCCACATGTGCCATTTCTAGGTAAATGGGGGACGTTGTTGAAGAATGAGGCTGGATCTGCTGTAATGAATGAGAAGGAAGCTATTCTCCCTAAGCACTACGCCCCATGAACCCTGCTGTCACTGAAACTGAGATATTTTTTTTTTCCCTCAAGGGGATGGTATTACTACCTCAGGATGTTCTGTGAAGAAAGCAGGCTGTCTCTCCAATAACAGTCAGAACTGTGATTCAGAGCATAGACTTTTCCAGAGAAGAGTATATTACCACTGGGCAGTTTTTCTCTGTTTGTAGCAAATATTCTCTATTCAGTAACACAACAGACCTTTTTCTTTCTTTAGGTGAGCCCTCTCCCTCTCTGAAGTTTAGCACGTCAGAGGCTGTGCTTAGGAGCAAGCATCTGTTAACTACTGTGTCACCTCACTACATACTATTCTTTCAGGAAATGCAATTTCTAATTTGAAAAATTAGTATAAGATCATAATTTCTGTGGTATACAGGGTTTCTTACTTCAGGGTTTTAGTTTTTCACCACTGGCTATAGTCAGGTTGGATCGCATAGATGAAATTTCTGGTGTTCATTACTCTCTGAAATTGTCCTAATTTGACAACTATGCTACTTCATTGTGGTGACTTCGACATTTCTATGATCTTCCAAGATGAATCACTTACTGTAAACCATGCATCTGCAGTCCATTTAGTAGATTTAATTGCAGACCTCAAATATGAAGGGAAAATACTTGTTTTATTTATGGGCTGTATAACAATAGAGTCATCAGGAGAAGCTAGTGTTCTGTGCAGAGAGAGACCTCGAAGTACCTTCTTAATGGATGACAGCATGAATGCAATTCATTAATGTAGAAGATGTTATTAATGGGTGTAAACAAAAATCCCCGTTTTTCAGGGGAAGTGCTCTACCATTCTAGTGGCTGAGGCCAAGACTGTGTCTGTTATATTCCACTGAAATTTCCCCAGATCCTGTGATGAGTGCAGTGTACAAGGAGAGAAATAATTACTCTTGCTAGGGAATTACTTCCATAATTCACCCATAGCTCTGCTCTGTGTAAGTTATAGCTGTTTGTTTTCACGGCACCTCCATACTACTGATAGAGAAGCAGGATTGCATTATGCACATCAAAGTGGATATTCCAGGGCACCATTGATTAGGCTTTTTTATGTTTTTTTGCTGCTGTGGTTGCTGTTGTTCATATTAGGGAGGCTTAATTGCAGTATCCAGGAAAAAAAACGCAACAACTAGAACTGCCCGTCCATTACATTTCCATTTCTATTATGGAAAGATGAAGAGAATTTGCCCAATTCCATTGGGCAATTCCCAGTGCCAAGGCTGAGAAAGTAGTGTTCAAGGACCTAACAGCCTTGAACTGTTGTTTATTGAATTAAAGCACCACTGCTTACCAAAAGACTGGAGAATGGGAACCCAAAGTCTTGGGGTCCTTTATTTTCTCTGTCATTCTTGATTATGGACTTACTGACTTTTCTCATGTAATATAGCAAAAACATCAAGTGGGTTCTGTTTGGAATATTTCCTAGTTTACTTGCCATTGTGACTTTAAAGAATTCTAAACATTTCTTTAGCTTGCTGCAGATGCACAGATCTTGAGAAAATTACTGTCATCACAGGTCTCTGACTCTAGCACTGTCCTACCTTGCAGGTAGGCTTTTTTTTTTGTCTTTATTTCACAAATGTTAGGGAATATACAGATACTAGGAGCCCTAAGAGCCATGGAAAGGAAATGGCTGCTGGATTGTTCCTCTAGGACAAATCTTGATTAGGTTAGTGGACCTTAGCTGGACAGGAGTTCCTATTGACCCCTCCTGGAGTGACAGATGCCAGCAGGATTTAGGTTCTGATCTTGTTTCTGATGTGGAAGGGAAGAGTGGTAAATGGTTGCTGAGCCAACAGTATTCAAAGGACTGTTCTATTCTCACAGCTCTTGTGGGCTTTGCTTCCAGCTTTCCTGTACAAACAGGCAAGGTCCTGGCTTCTAAATTATTTTTTTTACAACAGTACTAATGGCACAAATAAAGGAGGATGAAATCCATCAGTTCCAGTTTTATTTACACAGAAAGTCTCCTGCTAGAGCAACTGAGCCAGATCATCAGCTCTTTGTTGTTTGCATTGGACATGTAGGGTTCACAAGCCAAGAAGATGTGAAATTGCAACATTTGTACTCTTCTGTCAGTTCTGAAGTGCTCTTCCAGCCTCTGGGACACACTTAACTAGCTTAGGCACTAGAAGGAGGAACCATCTAGCATAATTTTAGCAACCTTGAGGCTACCCTGAATTATACTGGGAGCATCTGATGCCCTCTGTTTCAGGCTTTAAGTTCATACCTTCCTTGTTCTTTTGAACCTTCTCGTTCAGAGCTCAAGAACGTTTGGATAAAGCCATTCTTGTTTTTCCTCGTTGTGCCTCAGACTTGAATAGGCAGAGTGTTGGCATCATGTATGAAGAGCAAGAGGGAGCTCCCTTTGAATCAGCTCTCACTGGTAGATGACACTATGAACTTGAGGTTCTGTTGACCCTCCAACCCTTGTGAAAGTGATTTCAGAGTTTATGAGGATTTACAGCTCAGGCAAACCAATGTGACTACTATTAGAAGAAAACGATAATTAAATCAAGTATAATATTTTCTCTGAAAACTAAACAGCATGCATTGACAGGTGAGGATTTTAAATGGGAATTTTTCCTTGCTTCCCTCCATGTCAGAATGCTGTTCATCTGTCCACATCAAATGCTGATATGCACAGATACTGAAAGAGGAAAGGAACTGGGATTTTGCCTTTTGGAAAGGCTATCTATTAAATTCTTTAAACTATTGAGTTGAAATACAAAATATATATCTTAAATACTTATGTATCAATATGGGCCCTGCTCCTACCATACCCTTCTCAGCCTAAACTGAAACATGGAACTGCACAAAAGGGTCTGCAACCAAAATTGTAGATCAAATATTGTTGTAATTGAAATGTGATGTTGGCAGAGACAAGACAGAACTAATTTAATTTTTCTTGTCAGTCTCTGTAGTAGATCAATTAAACTGCCAAGTGGATCAAATATTTCAGACTGTATATATTACATTAAGTATTTATGTTCAGACTGAGCATTTAAAGTATGATCTCATATAGGAATACAAGGAGGTTCAGATCAATTCAGCAGAATTTGCTGTAAGTTAATGGAAATCTAATTGCGTATTTTAATTTTGTGTACAGGAGGCAGTAAGTTCCTGAAGGAAAGAAAATGGCACCCTGTTCGTATTGTAGCAACTTCACCCAAGTCCGTATTGTAGCAACTTCATCCAAATCCCATTGAAGTAATGTCAAACTATCATAGATGTTAGTGGAACTTGGATCAAGATCTAGGGCTAATGACTTAACCATCACTAATTTTGATGGGAACTAGGTGCCTAAACTCCTCTGAGGATTCAAAATAAGTAGGAAAAACTCCTTCTGTCCCCACTGTGGACTCAGGATTATTGCAATAAGATATAGAAAACCATTGATGTCTGCTATATACTCTTTCTTCATGAAAGTCTCATCCCTGTCCATTGTGGGCTAACTGATGGGCAGGTGGAGACCTTGGACTTCTGAGTCTTCCATCGTTTGTCTTGGCTTTTGGGCCAGCAAAGTCCGATAGATTTTACTAGACTTACTATCTGCAGACACAGGCAGTTGTAAGGTATATTCAGCCTTCCTTACAACCTACATTAAAAAGAAACATGGCTAAATCCTACTTTCCTGTATTGTAGCTGGACCCTGGAGCAAATTACACTTGTTACTTTACGTTATTTTCATGTGTAAGAGGTTGTTTGCAAGAGTTTTAACCTCAGTGAAAATAAAAGGAAAGGTTTATGGGTGAATTATTGCTAGAGATACCCTAGTTTCCACCACAAGTAACTGCACCCTCAGGTTGCAGAGCCACTAGGTAATATCAGGTCTAATTATTAAGCGAAGAGCTTAGACTGGTGCAGAAGACTGATAAATATTTTATCTCTCTCTAACAATGGAATGAAAATTGTTCTTAGGGGATGAAGCTGATTCCTGCTCTTTTGAAAAGGGGAAAACTCTTTTCCACTTCTCCCCATCTCCCACTAAGCAGACAATGTCTGTGCTTGGTCCTGCATTAGGTACTGTAGACGGATCAGCCCTGCTCTTAGCCTGGGAGCGGAACAGAGTGTTCCAAAGTCTCACTCAGTTTGTGTTAGAAAGCAGCAGTGCAAAGACAGCTGAGGCACAGGCAGGCATCATTTCAGAGCTGAACTTTAAAGTAGTGGGGCTTAATAGCAGTGAAAAAACAGACTTCTGTGTGGCTTCCACAGCTAAAAGACCTACTTCAAACTGTAGGGACTCTGAAGTGCTGATCTTCCTCTCTTCCCTCGTGTTAAAACAGTGGCCATCCAACACCCCAGTGGCTGTGATTCAATAGGGCAAAAAATAATAGAATCATAGAATGGTTTAGATGGGAAAGGACCTTGAAGATCATCTAGTCCCAACCCCCTTGTCATAGGCAGAGACATCTCCCACTAGACCAGGTTATGCAAGGCCTCATCCAATGTGGTCTTGAACTCATTCAAGTGATGGAACATCCACACCTTCCCTGGGCAACCTGTTTCAATGCCTCACCACCTTCATGGTGAAGAACATCTTCCTAATTTCTAAACTAAATTTACCTTCTTCCAGTTTGAACCCACTACCCCTTGTCCAATCACTACAAGCTCTTGTAAAAAGTCCCTCCCCAGCTTTCTTGTAGACCCCCTTTAGATACTGGAGGTCTCCCCAGGTCTCTCACTCATAAAATGACTTTATGAGTGTGGTGGTTGTTGTCACAGCTGTAAGCTGTGTCACTGAGTAGATTTTGTTATAAACCCTTCTGACCTGTTCAAAGCAACCACAGAATTCAAGATTGAGCTTCCTAGTGCTAGAATCAAAAAATGGAGTATTTTAGTCAAGTGCTGAAACTTGCTTGTTCAAACCATTTGAATACCTGGACCCATGGCAATGTTAGTCTGCTGATCATGTAGTCTATCAGAGGAGTACTAGAAAAGAAAAGAAGATTTTCCAGCTACATTAATAACTTGTAGATTCCATTTTTTAAAATGCAAAAAGCACTTTTTCCTGAATGTTACCTGCAAGTTGCTAATCTCTGACCATCACCAACATCCAAAAACCAAACAACTGTCTGCCTTCATCCCTAGCAGATGGGTGTTGACCCATTGCTCCTGAGAGCAGAATTGTAAAAGAAAGACTACCTGCTCCCTGCAGGTTATTAGTTTCATCACTTAGTCATGAGCCATTTAACTCTAATATTAACTGCAGAAATTAAAGCAAGTCCTTGGCTTGGAAAAATCAGAGAAAGACATTGCATCATGTCAGGATGTGTACGGCTGGGCTTTTTCTTGTTGGGAGACAGTGTATCAGCAAAGGACAAGCTTTTGCTAGGAGTGTAGAAGAGGATATGGAGTTTGTGTGGCCTCTGAGACCCCTGGAAAAATGGTGTCACCCAACATTTCTTACCAGAGAGCAAATTAAAGTACTAGCTCAGCCATCCCACCCTGCCTTCCCTCCCTACTCCTCTGACACATTCTCCTTCATTCAATAGATATATTTAAGTTAGGTACTGGGGTAGATTCTTGGATGGACTGCATGTCTTGCCTAGTGATCAGCCTACATTTTCAGGTGTTCTTGTTTGGGAACTGACCCAAATCCAGTTACCAAAGATAAGCCAGGGAAGAGCTTGCCGTGGTCCAACTCAGAAAGGTAGTTAGTGAAATGAGGACTGTCTCTGTCAGTGGGTTGCAGGGGAACCTTTTGGCTTAAAGGACAAGGAATATAATTTCACACTCTCTTCAGTGTTTTATTGCCTTCTTGGAACAGCCAATGTGTCTCAGATGACAGGGTAGAGATGGTCTGGCCCATGTCTCCTAATGGGACTCTTCATCCATGTCAACAGCAGCAGCTTTAGGTGACCTTGGCTCACTTCTGAAGGCCTTTCTTTTTGAAGTGTCATCCTCAAACAGCATCAACATTGGATGGGTGAAAGTAGACCAGACCCCTGCTTGGCAGACATATCAATAGTTGGGACTGGCGAAGAAAAAGCCTATCTCATCTTACAGTGAGACAGGAGAAGGTCATTAGTCCTTGCATAATAACCAGAATATTTTCACCTTTCTCTCTGCAGTAATCTTTCAGGTGTAGACAAGTGATGGGATCCCCACACTCACTGAACAAATGCAGCTGCTCAAATTGATCAGGCTTCAGTGTGCAGCTGGAGGGCAGGGGACACGTCCAGTTTGGGATGTGGTAGCCACAGAACAGCAGCTTGGGACAAACTCAGTGTCACTTGTGGGGAAATCTCATGTGTGATCTAAACTTCACTGCTTGCTTCTGGCTCTGCTTGCCCTTGCTCATTTTGTTTGTCACTCTGGATGACTCACAGTGTAAGATCCTTCACAGTGGGCCTCAGCAGAACAGGATCTAACTGATCCAGAGAACATCTATGTACCCACTAAAGGTCAATAGGGGAGGGGGTTGTTGCCATTTGAGACTCCAGTCCCACCTCTGCCCTCTTCAGATTGACCACAGAATGCACAATCAGGCAGTCCCCGTGACCTTCCCCATCAGTGATGGTGCCTTGTCTCCTTCCTCCCCAGGGAGCCCGCTGTGCTCATGCTGTGTTCCAGACCCCATGGGCCTCTCCTTCCTGCCCACCTACGGCTGCCAAAGCAACCGCACCGCCAGCGTGGCTGCTCTGCGTATGAAGGCCCGGGAGCACTCAGAGGCTGTGCTCCAGTCTGCCAACCTCCTGCCCTCCACCAGCAGCAGCCCCACTCCTCCCACCAAACCCGGCCCAGAGGGCAGTCAGGACAAGCAGCCCTCTCCGGCCAAGGAGCACATGGAGGGGGAGAAGAGCGTATGAGACCAGACTTGCACCAGCCCCTCAGGTTAGGGCAGGGACCCACTGTCGGGGGTCTGCTGCAGGGTGAAATGCAGTGTGGCCATGCCTCAGAAGGACATCATGGGGCCACCAGGGACCTGGAAAATCTGAGTGGCTTCTTTGGCTGCCTTTCACACATCCTTGCTTTTCTTGCACTGCTGTAGGTTCATTCCCCTGATTTATTGGCGTTATCTGTGTTTGGAAACTTTTGTGAAACTGATTTTAGCCCCTCCTCCATATCACAGGGACATTGAAATGCCCAGGATCCTGACTTGCTCCTGCACATGTCAGCTTCCCATTCCATGTGAGATGGAGGGCTGGCAGCAGGGCAGCACTTCCAGATGTGAGGTCTGGGGCAGGAGAGGCATCCAGGCATCATTTACCCCACCACGCACAGCAGAGGTGAAGGAATATGCAGGTATGTACCAATTTGGCCTGCTGTTTTCTGATGGCATTTGACTTCAAATCTATCCCAGGCAAGCCAGGTGTAAGAGAAACAGAAAACAGAATGAAACTCATCATAATTTTTTCCCTCTCCCTTCCTTTCCCTGAAAGTGAAACTTTCCACAGAGTAGATTACTGGGAAATTGCTGAGATCAGTTTACCTATGAATAAACCCCTTACTCTAGTCTCTCTGTGAACATTAGTCTGTTACTCTTACCATTCCCTGGGTTAGATATAAAAGACACATGACTCCAGAGCAGCAATCATAGCTTCAAATGGTAATGCTGGTATTTAATGGAGAGTGCAGACGTGTCTAGATCTGCACAAAGTTGGGGGTATTTGAGCATCATTCTCTTGGAAAGAAAGACTGAAAACCAAAATAATTCTGCATTGAAACACTGCAGATATGTCCTTGCATGTTTTGTTTTTAATAAAGAGGAAATAAAGCTTGGAAGGATATTCCTTTATGCCACCCAAAATCAGATTATTCCATTCACTGAAGGCTTGTTGGACTGATCTTGATATGAAAATATCTTAATTATTACAGAGTGGGCACAGTGCAAAGGAGAAATTAATGCCTGAGGAAATATAGTCTTATCTCTAACACAAGACTTCCCAAAGCAAAGCAGACTAAGATCTGATGCTCTAGAGCAGGCATTTTAATATGGAGAAATTTTCCATGGGAAATGCACATGCAGGTTTAAACTCAGTAATGTGGACTTGCTTTTGTCAGGTGCCTTTTGCAGACTCCTTGCAATTGTCCACAAATGTCCCTGGAGAATAGGGTGAAACCACTGCTCTGAAACTTGACCAAGTAACAGCTTGAGATGTGCTTGGGAAGGCAGTCCTGAGTAAGATTAGCAGCAAAAACTTCTCTCCCCCACCTAAGTGATCTCAGGCCACGAAGTTCACAAAACCTGGGACTTCTCTGAGTCTTGTAGGACCCTCTCATACCCCCTGGTGCACACTTTCCTTTCCCTGAGGCAGGACTTGATGTCAGCACCCATTCAAAGGGTGGAAGTCTTGTTTTTCAGGGAGTGGCTTAGGAGAACCAAACACCTTCATTGCTCCAGGACTGAAGGGTACCAGGCATTCCCCCAGGGTGGGGTTTATGTCTTCTGGACACAAATCATCCGAGAGGGCATTGCTGTATCTGTCCTTGCATCAGAGTACAAAAAAAAGTCTGACAGGGCCCATATTAATCAAATGGAGTAGTCTTGTTTTGCTTTTCTTTTGCCACACCATATGTTCCTTTTGGCAACTCTGAATTGTCCTAATTGCAGGGGGAACATACAGTAGTCTGTGATCCACCTTTGTGTCCCTGCTTCAGGAGCTGCTCTGCTGAACTGTGGAGGTGCCTTCCCTGGCTGCAAATTATGGCTTAGTTTAAACAACAGCAACAACCTTTTTCTTCCACCAAAATAAAAGAGATCACTGTGTGCTTTGCTGTGGGGAGTGGTTGGAGAGAAGAAAATCACTGTTTTCTTAGTGATCTTCCCAATCACAATTTTTTGTGCCCCCCCTCCAAAAAGACTAAAAAAAAATCTACTCCAAAGAGGCAGAGCCCAACTTCATTTCAACATAATTACCTTACATTCAGTTGAACTTCAGCCCTTCTGTACACTAACTCTTCAATCTAATTGTTTGATTAAACTCGTATTTCCTCCAGAAAGGTACATAAATAAGTGAATTGTTGAGCAAATTAAGAATACTTAACAGCATTGCATCTGAAAAGTAGTTATGCTGATTAAATTTTCTGTCCTTGAGGATTTTCAGGAAATTACTTTTGATCGTCAATAACACAATTAAGTAAACTACACGCACATTAGCATGAATAATTGATAAGAAATTATGTATTACCACGAAGCACTGATTTAATAATTCATGATGCGACACTCTAGTGACTGTGCAAAACTGGATAACATCGGCAAGTCTGCCTGATGTTGCTGGAAATGCTGCAATTACAAACAAGTCCATAGTTTTGTTGTACAATAAAGAAAAGTATCTGATGCATGCCATAGTTTCTGTTTGTTTAATACTTGAATAAATTTAGAAAGAAGACCCTGAAAAGTTCCTGTACTGTTTTCATTCAGATCAATTTCTCCATCCAAGCATCTGCTCTCACTTTGATGACTGTCCAGTCCTGCTTAGACCACAAGGATTTTGCAGAGTGGGGGAAGCTCTCAGATGCACAGCTGGAACCTGCTGGGTGTCTGACAACTTGCAAAATTAGGGTGCTCAGAGTTTTGCAGACCCTCCTGTTAGGGTCAAAGTGACATTAGTTCCCCTTAAACCAGAGTCCAAAGTCTTTTAAACTCCTTAGTGTCTGATGTGTCTGTGATTATAATTATTCAGAATGATTTTGTGGGTGATTTCTCTAAGTCAGCCATAAGTGAAGCTTTCCTATTTGTATGTTTTGAGTCTGCACAACTCCACATTAAACTCTAGGGCAATTCACCAACAATTCTTAGTGCTTGCCTAGGGGAAACAGATACATATTTGCATTCTCATTAGAATGTTGGGGAAAATAGGGCACAATGGGTCACCATTTCCTCTCATATTTTGGTCTGAGACCTGTCTGCTCAGGGCAGCACAGCCCAAGCGAACTTGCTTGAGGTCACTGAACAATAGCACAAGGGCAAGAACAAAACTCAAGAGATCTGTGTCTCAGTTGTGCCCGCTTCTAGCCACCAGACCCTGCTCCCTTCCAGATAGACTGCCCACTGTGGATGAGCCATCTACCTTCTTTTTGTGCTGTCATATATCAGGGCTATGCCACTTAAACCAGTCGTGTAATGACCATCTCAGTAGCTTTGATTAAGTCTGGCATTTAAAAGTTTATAACTCAGCTATAAAAAGTCACTCAGGCTGAACCCCAGCATGAAAGGCCCAAGCCCAAGGGGATGATTTACATGTGAGCTATTCCAAAATCAGCCTGCATGATATTTTTTCAGTTCTGTGAAGGAAAAATAGAAGCTCAAGGTTTGAGGGACGGATGTAAGACAAAGATGTTTTAATGACTTACTGCATTGTCACTAGATTCTGTGCAGTAATTCTCTGTGGATTTCCATACTAGCATGAGCCACAGGCAACATGAACGGCCTCTCTGCAAACATAATTTGCATGATTTTGGCAAAGTATCCTGGGATCTTTTCTCCAGAAATTACAGACATCCACAATGCCCAGATTTCCCCTCATCTCCCACCTTTCCTACTTGGGCCATGTTCCAACATCTTCACTCACCACTCTGGGGAAAGTCTTCAGCCCTGCCTCCAGCTCAGGTGCTGATGCTCAGTTTGTGCCACCCCCATGCTGCAGTTCCTCCAGCCCTGCACAGAGTCCTGCCCCAGTGCTGAGCCCAGCACCAGGGAGGCTAAGGCACCACCAACCAGGAAGTCGGTGCTCAGGGCACATGTGTGGTGTTATTGCAGCCCATGGGCCTGGGTTTTATTAAAGGGGGTTGATGCAAAGCCTTCCTTATAAGGTTGCATGGCATTCTCTTAGCTGTCCAAGCTTTTAATATCTTGCACATCTACTTAGACCTCCTTATACATGCATTATAGCAGGAAATGTGGAGCTGAGAATGCACTTTTGCTCGGTTACACCGTAGGCTAGTCCATCCTACACTGCATACTGGATAGTAATGTGATTGTTAGGCTAATTGGCTCTTTATTAAGAGTATTATTTACAATGATGCTGAAGGCCATATGCATCCAGAAAAAGATCTTAATATACCGTTAAACTCTTCCCTCTTGCAGTTGTTGCCCTCCCCTCTATGTTCCCAGAGACTGCTGCCCTTGGTGAGTTTGGGCTGACCCTCTCTGCACCTCTCAGAGGACTCCCTTATCTCGTGTCAGGACTAGGAAGAAAAGCCTGCTGGTAGGGCAGTGTCTCTGGGAAGTTTGCAGTTCTGCTGTGTGCTTAAACTTTCTGCTTCCCTGCAGCAGAAAGAAGCCAGTGCAGTGCGGGAGGAAGTCGTTTGCTGCCAGGCAGACCACGAGGGAGCAGACGATGGAGATGAAATGCTTGTGGTGTGTTGCTGCGGCACATTCTCCCTCTAAAAGAGCTGTTACTCAATAAAGATCCTGTTGTGCCTGTCTGATTGTGCTGTGGAAGCAGTGTGTGAAACAGGGGAAGTGAGAAGCCCTGAATAGATACCCGAGCTCTGAGTACATAATTCAGACCTCTCCACTGAAGAGTTTGACACCCTGCCATAAATAAAAGAGCAGTAGAGTACAATAAACAATACTTTATTCTTTCCTGTTAAAAACTTCCTTTGCACTGTAGTAAAATATTGACTTCAGATGACCATATTACCACAAAACATGATCTTTTCCTGATACTAACCAAGGAAGCCTTTACATAGATCTGGCCCACAAGAATGAGAATTTCACTGGCATATAGCGAGTCCAGCCTTATTTGAGAGTGATATGACAACAATACTTTAATAGTCCAACCACAATATCCTTGTTGCCTGCCCTAAGCTCTGCGCTACAAGGCAAGTAGGTACTGGACTGCTGTCTCAGAAATCTGAGCATCATTTTTTGGATCTGTGACAAGCCTCCTATGGCAAACTTGTAATAGATAAAACTCATCAGGATTTAAAGTATTGGCCTGTGTAACTCTTCCAGTATTTAACCTTGATGGTTTCTTTTCTAGTCAGTGCTTTTTGTTACTACTATAACATCCATCACATAGAATCATAGAATCATTTATGTTGGAAAAGACCTCTTGGATCATCAAGTCCAATCTTCATCCCAACATCTCCCTGACCACTAGACCATGTCTCGAAGCACCACATTTACTCGTTTTTTGAACACCTCCAGGGATGGTGACTCCACCACTTCCCTGGGCAGCCTGTTCAAATGCCTAACTACTCTTTCAGTAAAGGACTTCTTCCTAATGTCCAATCTAAACCTCCCCTGGTGCAACTTGAGGCCATTACCTCTTGTCCTGTCATTAGTTACTTGGGAGAAGAGACCACTACCAACTATATCATTTTAGAGCGACAAAAGGCAGCTCTTTACTGCAGGCTGAATCACTTCTGTTCTGATGGGCCTGGAATTTACCTTGCATCTATATTTTCTCATAAAAGGTGACAGCAGGGCAGCATTGAAGCTATTTCTGGTCTTGGACAGTTAACAGTTTAGCTAAATTGCCCTACAGCACCTGAGACTGCAACAGCTGTTTCTACAGAGGAAACACCCACTTCTCTGGATTGGTCTAATGGCAGAGTAGTTGCTATTGCCTTGCTTTCTAAGCCTCAGCACGAGCCAGAATACTGTAACATTGATGCTTTATACAGGTGGACACCTGGAACTGTGTCATTGTTCATGACCTACTTACCCATCTTCTGCCCCACGTATGGTCTTGGCATATATGGCTCATTAGCTTGCATTCTGCTATGCAAGTTCTTGTATACTATGAAGAGTGTCCTTCAGCTCAGGTTGGAAGACCTCTGACAGTGTGGTCACAATATGCACCCCAAGCACAGCCATCAGAAGGCAGCCCAGACAAAACTGGTCTGAGATATTGGTCCTTGAGACTGGTCAAGGCCAGGAGAAAACTTTTAATTTCTAATTAAATTGTATTTGCTTTGTCAGCTGTACTGTTTTACCTTTTGGTTATCTTTCCTTAGATTTTTTGTTTATTAAACTCCAGCATTCAGTATTGGCCCTAGAGACTAACACTTGCTATAGCGGCAAATTTATTAGGAGTCCCCTAGGTATTGAATAGGCTGAGGTTTTTTATTATGTGCGCATAGCTCCTTTACACTCACACTGTACATGAACTGATGTGTTAAATAAGACCCAAAGCCCATTAAATGAAGAGGCCTATCTCTCCAAAGATGACTCCCCAGGAACCTAAACTCTGCCTGTTATATCACAGCTGGTTCAACCTTGCTCTATCATGCTGACTGAAGCTATCAGGTTTTGGCAGATGCTTGAGAACCAAGATGCTGATGTGATCACCAGTCCTTGGCACAACAAGGGATAGGAACATCCCTGGGAGCTGTTCATTTTTATTAGAAATATTTCTGTAGCAGTGCACAAGAAATTGCCTGTTGGCGGGGAAGGAAAATGTATAGGAGAAAAAGAGCTTGTCCTATTTCTTCTCTGAACCTCTACTCATGTTTAGAGCTAAACCTAACTGGGACTGAGCCAGAGTTTCTCCAGGGAGGATTTCACAATCACCATCCAACAGAGGTCAGAAAAAAAAGTTTTAAAATCCCACTCAGAAATCCAAATACCTGAATACTTCTCCTGTGGGGCTGAACTTGGGAGTAATCCAGATCAATTTTGCAGCTCGTCATTCAGACAAATAACACAGACAAGAAGCAACCAGGCGTGTGTGTGTGTGTGTGTGTGTGCGCGCGTGCACAAACTGCAGCTTCTTCTCTTCTTGGTGGGGTTTCTTGTACAGGGCTCAGAACTTGCATTTAGGTGAGTCATCTTAATACACCCCACAGAACTGTCTCTTTATCAGCAAAGCCCAGGACTTGCTGCACAATGTTTTATCCCTACATCCATTATAAGGCTGTGGGATGAAGCTCACAACCTGGGTCCAAGTTGGAAGGAAAGGAAGGAGGAGTGTTTCTTACTAGTGACTCCTTTGCATTTTGCCCAGCCATCCTAAGCCTTATGTAACTTGGTTTTTTTCAGTGCAGACATACCGAAGGGAGGTATTTCTTGCTACAGGGTCCCTTTTATAGTAACTGAACCAGCCTCCCTAGCACGGGATGCTTGTTGACCCTCCAGTGAGGACTCACGAGCCATCTGGGACCCCTCAGTGCCTCTGTGGTACTCTGCTGTTCAATGTCACACTGCCTTGGCTGCATGACATCATCACTAGACGTGAGAAGCAGTACAGCTGAAGATACAAGTGATATTCTTTGTCCCACCTAAAGGGGTCACTAGATCTCGGCTGAAATTGTCTTTTAAGGTACTGTAGGTTGGATTCAAATTGTTTTGTTAAAATCTCATAGATCTGTTGCTCTGTACAAATGTCAAGTGTCTAGAGAACTACTGAGGCTGGGAAGCCTCTTGTTTACGGGAAACTCTGGAGATCTTCCAATTTCTACCCAGTTCAGATCAAATCAAACTTTTCAAAGGGCAATTCAGTGCATTAAGAGCTATGCTTTTGCACCAACTGATGAATTAGATACATATTAAAATGATTTTAGTGACACTGGTGTTCTTCTGTTCTGCAATACGCCATTTGCCAGATATTGTGAAAACAGGAAAAGAGTGAGTAAGTGAGAATCATTGTGATTAAATAGATTTTAGAATTACATTAGTGAGCCAGGAAAGAAGGAGCCAAGGTCCTGGAGACACCTTGCTTCTACTGCCACTGCATGGACAGGTGATTTAGACTTGATTTCATAGTCCATGTGTCCAAATAAAACAGCTTGTGCATGTCAGGGTGGATATATCTGGGCCACAGTTTAACAAGGCCCAGAGGAAAGCAAACCTTAGCACCTGCCACAAACGGGACTCGTGTTAGCCAGATGTTATTTTTGTAAATGATAATATATTTTAAGCATATTACTCTTCCTTAAACCTCTCCCCCTGCCCTCTGTCTGGGACCCTCTCTCTTCCTGAGCTCAGCTCCTTCACATTTCTCTCAGCAGGAGTGAGTATTTTGGGCTCACTACAGGTGGATCAGGAAGCCCAAGTGAAGTGCTTCTGCCGGCAGAGACAGCCATAAGCAGGGAGGGACAGAAAAGTCTTCAAACAGCCCAGCATGGTACAGAAGTTGATGCCTGCTGCGTGTTGCATTAGTTAACAGCATATATACAGCAATGTGAGCATTAATTTGGGGAAATTAGGAATGAGTGAAGGTTTAGTTTGATTCAGGCTGGATTTAGGGTTATCTGGAATAAAAAGCACACATTGAGATCTGTATAGTTTTATCTGTGGCCTCTGAACATCACAGGCTTCCTCATGCTCATCTCCATCAGGCATGCATGACCTTGGCTGAGAGTGCTGTTCCAGCAAAAGCCCATAGTATACATGCAGTCACATGTATAAAACCTCTGTTCTACCGCTTGGGTCAAATTTATTTACAGGGCGGTCTCACTGCTATGGTACAAAGCTCGGTTTTATTGAGAAAGCTGTGGCCACTGAAGGAGGCCAGCATGAGTATACCATTGCTCTTATATTAGTGTCACTCTCACAGCATGAATATGGCTGGAAGCTTTTCAAGGACCAGGCTGTTGTTTGGGGTTTTCAGATGAGAAGTGTAAAAATTGACAACTGTAAACCACATGGCTAGTGTCCTACTGAGCACGATCAGATAACCTCTCAGTATACTCCAGAGATGCAGATATTGCACACCATGAAACATGTCTTGGATGCCCAGAAGGATATAAAACTACAACCAGGTTCTTCTACCACTTGAAAACACAGTTAGCTAGCAGTGGAAGTAGCACAGCTCCCTTCTTCTTCCTCTCCCACTCTCCCCACCTCCCAGCCCTCCCAACAGTGTTAATACCAAGGCAGCCAGCACAGAGCTGGTCACATGGTTTATGTTAGGGCTCATCTGGTTGCTAAGTTAAGAAGTTTACTCTTAGTAGGATCAGTGCTAGGGCCAGTTATGCTGCCGAGTTGGGCTGTTGGGGCTGATCCTGTTGCCAGGAGAAGTATTTGTTGTCTCGGATTAGTAATGCAGTGGTTTCATGAAGGGAGAGTATTAAGCAAAAGGCCTTCTCCATCTCCCTTTACAGTCTCATCTGGCCTATCCTGGGGAACTGCTTAGGACTCACCAACTGCATCACCTTTAGCAAGAGGAGTCTGTGTGAGTGTGACCATTTGCTCTTCCAGCAGGAGATATGGAGGTATGGGGACATCCCAGGTATGCCTCTAGTCCTGCAAAGAATATGGAAAGAAATGAACATTCATCTCCCCACTGTAGTGGAACATGGGAAGGCCCCTAGAAAATGGAGCTCCCTCGGGACAGACTTCACAAGTAATATGACACGTGGACTAACAGGTGGGAGATGTAAAGGACAGTTCAAGAGCACTGTTTAGAGCACATCCAGACACTTCAGTAGAACATGAATGCTGCATCTACAACTATATATAGACATACCTAGATACGTCTCTATATAGGCATACATCTATGTATGGATGTATTATAACATTGCCTTATATGACGTTCTCCTTTCATTTATTTCTGATGTTTTCTTTCAAAAAGTTCACAAAGCCACAGCTAGCTTTGCCATGGAATAATTCTGAAGTGTTTTTATCCACATTCCTTGGGAAGGGATGCAGTCTTGGGAGACCTGATCCAGGCAGGCAGCACTTGCCAGCAGAGACTGATTCTGCCAACAGACTGCAATCTCAGTGCAATCAACAAAAGGGTCTCTCTTGGTCCAGATCCAGTTCACATCCTCTGCAGCTTATTAGCAGTGGGAATAGAAAGAAGGATCGTTGTATATCTCAGTCTGTCTGCCATCTGTGGCTTGTCAATGTAAAGAAGATCCTGAAGAAGGCTACCTAAGCTCACTTGAAAAGCTTCATGCTGTTGGTGACAACACTGGCATTTCTGGCATAGCAATAAGCAGGGGGTCTATTTTGCATGCTCTGAATGCTGCCGTTCGCTATGCCAGTTTTAAGCAACTGGAGGTGCAGTTATGAAAAGATGAGGCTGTGACACTGAATGACAGTGGGCAGGAGCGTGAACACATTCGTGAGCTCCAGGACAAGGGAGTCCAAGCCAGTGTAGAGAAGAATTAGCCTGGCAGGCAGCTTGACTTTGACATGCCCTGGCTTTTCAAAGCATATCTCCAGCTTTGAACATTCTTTACTTTTTGCTGGTGTTCAACTTCTTTCTATTGCTAGAAGGATTTCAAAGGTTGTCCCTGCTTCTGACAGTCTTCCTCCTCTCCTTTCAAAGTACCCCAGGTCTCAATTTATTTGGTATGGACTTTGACACAAGAAAGTGTTTATCTTTTAGCACTGCAAGCTGCTTCTCCGAAGGCTTGAGTTAAATCTGCTTTAATAAAAACACAGAGCTTTAGGCAATTGGGACATAAATGATTTCTCTTCTGCACTATTGAAATACTGCTTTCTAAGTATGTTCAATAGCATATTAGAAACAAATCTCTAATTGGCCATAGAGTACCAATAATAGAACTATCTAATGCAAAAAATCAACATCATGAAAACTTTGATAATATAAAAAAGAAGCAAGGGAAGACCACAGGTCATTTTCAGCCATTCCCTGCCCATTTAAACTGCATAATTGCAATATTATTTTTAATATCAGGGGACAGTGGTGAATGTAAGATCATCATAAGACCAGAATAATCATCCTAAAGACAAAATAAATTAATCACTGACCTCTGTTATTATAATGAGCATTTCACAAAAAAAACCCCACATTGAAGCTCAATTTACTCAAGTGTTCTATGTTCTTTCTATCACCTACAAGGCTCTGAAGCAGAATTTCTTTAATAAAAATGACTGTTGTGCACCAGTTGCTCCAAATTACACATTTGTATGTATTCACTGGAGCCCCCTGTAACCCATCATGTACAATATCACCAGCTTCTGACGCTGCTTTTCAGTGAGACAGAGGGTCAAACTTAGAGTTCTTTCTTTACTCAGAAAGGAAACAGAGTATATCCCGCAAATATAGATATGTAAATCTATCAAAGTATTTCTGGTAAAAACATAACTAGCCAACTTTTCTGTTTATGCTCTGTTATATCCAAACCACAGTAGTACTTTCACTGTCAGCAAGGACTGCTTGGCTAGTCAGGGATCAAAGCAGAGTAGACCTAAATAAAATTGCTAGTCTGGACAAGGACTGAACCAAAATAATTTTGAGAAGAGTCTCTGCTGTGTTTCATAATACAACAGGAAATAAGAGAAACAGAGAAGAAATGTTAAACCATCACTGACAAGACTTTGAAGGCTACATACAATCTCCAGGACTGGCTAGTAATGAAAAAGACAAATTACGCCAAGTTACACACGTGGTAACTTCCCTGAGGTGGGTGGGGCACAGGGAACGAAAAAACCCTGACATTCTCTGGGGAGTGACAAGAAGGTGATCCTCTTCTAGTGCTCCTGGACTAGGTGCTGGCACCCCATCCCCAGGGTCCTCTGGCCAGACTGCTGCCCTCGCACAGCAGTGAGGGGTGGGAATGATTGCAGGAGTCCTGAGCCAAAGGTGTTTCTGCCCCGCCTCCTGCTCTCTCTCCTTAGGAGGGTGTGGAAAGGGGGATGAATCCCTGTATCCAGACATCTCCTAAATCTTTTGTGTACCACACACAGGCACACACAAACACACACTTCCATGTTGTCAACTTTTTCTGCCGGCACAACTGGAGATAAAATTACAATGAGACATAATTACAACGAAAAAGCTGGCTAGAAGTCATTCTGTTATTGTAAAACAACTCTCATTTATTTTGTTTATTAATTAATAAATAATTACTTATTTGCAAATACAATTGCATTGATGTAACGTGCCATTGACACACATTTTCTTGAACAGATGACTTAGGAAGGCACTGAATGGCCAAGGAGAAATTGATAAAATTCCATGCATGTAGGCCATTTCAACTAAACCGCACTCTCTAAAGTACAGCATTTTGCATGAGGAAATTTGAGCTCTTGGGACGGAGCCATGGCTATGGTATGGCATTCCAAGTCTGCCATGTGACAACTGGACTGGAAGTTGTTGGAGTTTCCCCAGACAGAGAAGGAGGTTCAAAGGGAGGCAGTTCTGGCCCTAGAACCAAAGACTAGGTAGGCTGGGTTTGGCCTCAGTCACATCTGCTGAGGAAGAACCACCACTGTAAATGAGCCTCAGGGCACCAAGAAATGCTACATGCAAAAAAGGCCACGTGCAGGAGAAGGGAGCAGTGAAAGCAGTGTCCCTCTCTTCTTTTCAGCCTCCTGTGCTCTTCAGTCCTAACCACTGCCTACTGGCAAGGCAGAATTCAGCTTAGTTTGCCTCAACACATCTTTAGCCTATGATTTAATGTCACTGTCTTTTGTATCATGAAACAGTGTTCTCCTACAACTGCTTTCATGCCTATTGCACATTTCCCATAGCCCCTTGACAAAGAAAGAGGTCAATTCACAGCTGTCATTTTGCTTAGTGAGCATCTATTCTTAGTTTCCCACAGCAGCCATGGAAAAAACCAACAACACCCAAACAGAAAAGGGCAAGGAAAGAAAAAATATTTGTTATTTTAAAAGATGTCATTTGGCTTCTTTTTAATGAATAAACATTTTGTGTTCAACATCACAGGCATTACTGCTGTCTTATATGCAAATGGCAGTTTTATAGGTATGTAATATATATATATTATATATATTTTATATATGGGGTTGTTTATGTGCATGCATATATGTGTTTGTACACACATACACTCCCATGGCCTAGTGAGAAGTTGGCCAACAGCATGGTCAAGACCAGAAACAGGTTTGCTGATGGGCTTATACCAGGCTGAGACCTGTAGCAACACTTTTATAATATCATTCACTCCCTGTGGAAAAGTGCTCTAGGGAAAGCTCATGATGAGAACCACTTTTCATATTTGTTTTCAAAACTCCCAAGTTCTGTTTGTTTCATTTAACTACAAATTCTCTAGGTCAAAACTCCCTCTGGGACATGTGCGTGTTTAAAGAGACAGTCTTCTGTGAATGTGGTTCCCTTAAGAGAGCAGAAAGGATTGGCCAAAATAAAGAAGTCCTACTTGAAATGTATTTGGTATCCAAGTTAGGACTGGCTCCTTTTCAGATGCCCATGTTTCAGATTACCTCCACAGCAGAGTAAAAAATACGCTCTGTTTTCCTCGCATACCTAGAAGTAGTATTCTCCAGAGTAAGAGTTTAGGAAGGCCCTTGAATAAAGGGTGCAGAAGAAGTATGCACATCCACAAAACAAATGACAGTTAACCAAGCAAAAGGGATTTTTTTTTTAATGCAGTTGTATATTTTTCTTATCAAAGTACCATTTATTTTATATGTGTGCACACATAATTCGTATCCACAGTCTCCCCTTGGAAAGCAAGCTTTTATCCTGTCCTCTGAGAGCCTGCCTCCTTCTTGACATGTGGCTGTTAAGAGCATTTAAATTTGGCATATCAAACAAACAACAAATGGCTTGTGCACTCTGCTAGGCTTTCAGATTACACAGGTTCTGTCTAAATGTACCATGGAAAACTTTAATAGATTTATTTATCTGTATTTTAACATGTAGATGACATTCTGCTCTATAGTAGATAGACATTATGCTGCATACAGTAACAGTAAAATAGAAATGCAACATGGATGGCATCATGTGAGTTTAACAAAATATTTGTGACCAAAACAAAAGGAAAAAAATTCATAGTAGGAACTATTTCCCTTATTTTAACAACTTGGAAATCAATCCTTATTCCTGAAACACTCTTGATTTTCAAATTCTCTTTTATTTCTTTCAAAATGAGTCCTTTCCCAGGGAAGACTGCATTTTCTGAATTTCAAGTCAAAGTTGCTCAAAAAATTTCAATGTTTGCAGAATAAGAACTTAGGATAATTCAGCCTGCAAGAGATCTCAGGAGGTCCCTGAATGAACCTTCTGCTCAAAGAGGGTCAGTTCTGAGGCCAGCCCAGGTTGTTCAGGGCTTTATCCAGTCAGGTATTGAAAACTTTCAAGGGTGGAAACTGAACAATAAATGTTTATTCAAATATGGGCATTTGGCTCGATGTCCTCAAAACACAAACCAAACTAGTACAGGCTTCTCCATTTCCACCCCACACCTGTACTGCAGCCATCTCTGCCAAATCACAAAATGGCAAATCTGACACAACTCTGTATAACAGGTGAAATTAACCTTAGAAAATCACTAAAGGCCAAATTCAGTCCTCACTGAAATCAATGAAGAGATGCCCTTAGCGTTTGTCTAGCCTCTCTAAGGGAAATGATTTAGCAAATAGCACTGACGAACGGAAGTGTCTGATGGGATCAAGGCAGTTTCTGAACACATGGCTCTTGTCAAGGATGGGAGCCGGATGTCAAGGCCGGGAGCTGAGTTCAGGTTAAGGAAAGAGTCAAACCACCAAATGTTGGTCTGTGTCCTGAGAACAGCCTTGGTCCTGGGAAACTAAGAATTCACTGAAGAAAATCTCTATCATAAATATTAGCACTAGGAGAGTGGAGCAGTGCCCGTGTCCCATCTCCATGTTGTATTTATTATCAAAAGGCCTGAATCTTCCCTTTCTTTTCAGGAAGTCAAGAGTCACTTCACTGAAAACAATTCTGTAAAAATAGCCCAAGATGTGAATCAGGCTGAAAGTCATTGGTATAAGTCTTCCTTGGAGCTCCTGCATTTCACTTTTAATTAGGGAAAAGAGTATGAAAATGAGACAGAGAAAAAGTAAACCAATACTTCAAATATAGATATTTATAAGCAGGCACATTGCAGTCAATTTTTCCATCTTTTCACCAAGGTTCTCTCATTATCTGTGAGATAAAAAAAGGCCTTAAGCAAGGATGAGTGATGTTTTGATACAGATCTTTCAAAGAAAAGTTATAATCCAAAGAAGCACTTTCCTATAAATTAATACTTTGGATGTTCTGTATCTCCTTTTTTTTTTTTTTTCCCCTCCAAATCACAGAATTTACAAGACCAAAATTAGGTACTTCTTCAGGTTTTAAAAGTTAGCTGTGTTTCAGTGGGAGCATGAAAACAAAAGAAAACAAAAAGCATTTCAATTATAATAACCAAAGATCTTAGAGTAACAAAAAAATCAATATTGATATGGGATTTCATTCAACCTTACTCCTTACCAAAATATTTCAGGTCAAGTAACAAGACAAGTTGAAGTTTTAAGCTGCATTATAATAACCCCTGACTTAAGGGGAATTTACTTGGAGATTATCAAGAAGTATAAAGAATTCAGCAGCATATTAGTGGGCAATGCAAAAGTGTGTGAGAAGTCTAGAGCAGCTGCAACCATATCCTGGTTGTTTAAAGGTTTTTTGACATGGCTGTTGTATTGTGCATCCAGGGTACAATCTTCTTGTCAATAACATCTGGGCAATCAATGTGTGCAAAAAATGAATCTTGAGTTTATGGCATATTTGTAGCCACATGCTTTTTACCTGTCAATATAGTTCAAAGGCAGTAAGTGAGGAAAGTGCAGTAGATGCAGCATCTGTCCTAGGTCTCACAGGATGGACAGGATGGTCTCATAGGTTTTACTTTGTGTCATATATCATGCAACACATCTGGGCAAAAGGGCACTTGCTTTGGCAATCCCAGACAACATAATGGCAAAGCAGCAGTATTAGCAAGCAGTGGCTTCATACTGTTGTATTTATCTGTTGAGCTGACATTGCCCCTTCATATCACTGACAATTTGGTGTTTACTCAATTTCACTCTTCTTCAGAGTGATCATCACCTTGCATTTTTCAATGTGGTCAGCTTTCATTTTCCTTCCCACCCAAACCACAATGAGATTCAGACATAAAGTGTTGTACAAACATCAAATCTGCATGTGCTTTTGTGTTCACTATGTCTGTCCAAATAGTTCTTAAAAACTCTAGCTGGAATATTTTGTTACTTCAGTTTTCAAGATATTCCTTCAGCAGCAAAATCATCTAAATCAGTGAGGGACACTATGTCAGTATTTGGAGTTGGGCTCATGTCCCTTCCTAAGCAAATTTGAGTTTCTTCAGCATCTTGCCTGTAGGAGTAAGAGGCTGGTTCAGTATAGGGCTGAGTATCCATGGCTTCAGTGTATCTGTAGTCTTGGTGGCTATCTTCAGGTAGTTCATCTGGTTCTCCTGGTACAGCTGGCATTAACCAGGTAGGTTCAGAGAGCTGTGAAGGTGACTTCAGCACTGCTACAGATGAAGCTGGTAAAGGCAGTACTTTAGGGTAGGAGGCATAGGGAGAATTCATAATTTCTGAAGATGGGGGCTGGTGTACATGTCCTTCTGAGGAAGGGATTGAGACTTGAACATATTTGCCAGTTTCTGGATCATAAAATGTCTTTAAATTAACTTCAGCTGGTAAATCAACTACATAGTACTGACCAGAGTCAGGGTCTTGGAGGAGTTTACGCTGGGTGAAAGAGGGTGCAGGACTTACTGCTGATGCACCACTGGGTCTCCCTGTACTGGTGTCTGTGAGAGTAAAACTGGAGTGAGGGGCAGCATGGAGAGGAGAATATCCCAAGGGTGAAGGAGATGCTAGTGTCTGTCCAGAATGAGAAGGCTTTCTACCTACAGCATCTGTATACTCAATCTGATGTTTTTTCTGCTGCTCTTGCATTTTCTTTCTCCTGCTTGCCAGCTTTTTGGCCCGCCGCAGAGCCTTTTCTGTTTTTGGTGGCACAGCAGGAGGCTTGCCTGCTGTTTGCTCCCCAAGTCCCCTGGGTTCCAGCATCTCAGGTTCCCCTGCAGAACCAGAAAGCAGATTCCTCCGTGCTGAATCAAGTATCTCTTCTGCAGACATATCAGCTTGGTTCTTTAGTGCCATGTTCAGTAAAGCAGGGTTTATAACATCCTCTGTCTCTCCAAGGCCAGAAATTGTTGGTTTTTCTGATGATGAACTGGTAGCAAGAGAGTGCATCGTACTGCCTGACCTGGGGCTTGTAATAGCAGAGCATGCAAGACTGTCTGACAAAAATGGTGCATTGTCTGTATGTAGGATGTCCTCTAAAACTTCATGGGATACAGGAGAATATGTGTGATCCTCTGAGACGGAGCCAGCCACAGGGGAAATTGTCGTCCTAGTGATTATTTTTTTTGCACAAGAGCCACCTCTGCGATTAGATAAATGATGATTCTTAAAGAAACTAGTCTTTCTTTCTGTGGAATAGCTGGGGTTGTTTTGTGCTTGGTCATTTTCCAAAGCTAAATTTGGCTGTGTTAAACTGTGTCTTGCGTTTCTAGTCTGGAGTGTCTCTTTCCTTCTGCAGATATTTTCCTCATTCGTTTTCCCAACTTTATTTAACAAAGCACAAGTCTCTTCATCTTCTTGCATCAGCTTCCCTAATGAAAAGCTCTCTGTGTCTTCCATAAGACTGGGATCCAGTGTTTCTGAAGTAGATTCAAGCTCACTGGTCTCTTTTCCTCTGTCAGTTGCACCATCCCTCACATTCTGCTGCCCTCTGCACCTCAATGCCGACCAGCCTACCTCCTGGGCATGCAACATGTTTCTGTGCTGCTTATTGTGCTCTGCTAGGGGCATAAACCTACTTTCCATTTCCTTATAACTGCTGCTCACAGTATCATCCAGGGAAAAGGACCTGAACAGGGGCAGCTTGACTGCCCTTATTACCGGAGGTGACCTGAATGTGTTATCTTTAATCATAAACAGACTGGGTTTGATTGAGCTTGAAGATGGTGGTGCTTGCGGTTCCTCAGATCTGGGGATTGACATATTCCTTATACTGTCAGAAGCAGAATCCATGCTCTTGATCTCTTCCCTTTTCTCTCTTAAGTTCTCTGTCATCAAGCTCTTTTGTTCATTCCCAGTAACCTTCCCTTCCCTCTTCTCTGTTGCACTGGTACCAGAATTGATACAAGCATAATATTGCAGTTCATCTTCCCCAACATCTTTCCCTCTCTTACTACCTGCATCCATTTCACTCTTAGTCCTCTGGCTTTCTTGAAAGCATGCCTCCTGTGTCAGGGGCACTGGTGGAAATGGCTCCTCCTGAAGTGGTTGCTCTACTGTGGAGACAAAAGATTGCTCTGAAGAACTAGTGCTTCTTTTCCCTTGTGCTTCATGGCCAGGTACCACCATATTGGTTTGGGTGTCACTGTAAGGCACATCTTTTGCTGGTGAGAGTTGGTTTGGGAGTGTTTTGAAGGCAAAATTTTCATTCTGAAAAGCAGCCCGTCTCTCATTTTCCTCACCCTGGACACTGGGATTTTGCACGGGCTGCCCAACTGTTGTATCTGCACTGTCTCTACTGAATGGTTTCAGTGCTGGATACTGTAGATGTTTTCTTAAATCAGGTTCATTTGATTCATATCTGAACAAGGGGAAATTTTCATTATCCCTTGCATTTTTAACCAGATCTTTGTGTTTTGAATCGTCTTGCTGCAAGTTGTCTCCAGTTTGGTAAAATAAAAGGTCTGCTGTTGTCTGGGGTGAGCTCAAAGTCAGGTAATTGTCTGTAAAATGTCCAGTTAAATCAGTTTTATTGTTCTTTTCATGAATGCTGCTAGACAATACCGAGGTTATATCACTCAATTCATCTTTCTCTGCAATATTGTTGCTACTTTGTTCTTGTAAAGTCGAGAGTGAGGCATTCATTTTTGTACTCTCCTGCATACTTTCCCTAGTTTTATTTTTCTCCTCCAAGGCCCTTAAAAGGGGAGAAGGGGTATAAATACTTTTAACGCGTTTACGTACATCCTTCAAGTTAAATAACAGACTCGATGCTTTTGATTTGTAACTATCCCGAGACCTGTAATCACCAAACATGTTCCCCTTCTGGTCCCCTGACTCTGTGCTCTCAGTGGGAGGAGGTGTCAGCAGTATCAACTCACTTTCAACAGCATCCACCTCCTTTTTTGGTGGTATGATGGGCGTTAAGAGTTCGGTGATGTTGAAAGAAGGACTGATTGATCCAGGAGAGTTTACCTTTTTAGCCAGATGATTCACGTTCAGATCAGGTTCAGCACCAGTCACCGTTTCAGATAATGAGCACGTCTCATTGCTGGCTGTGAACTTCTCCTTTGAAGTCTGTCTCCTCTCTGCCGCTCCTTTTGTAGCCCTCTGTTTTCTCCAGGGTGGACAAGTATTGTCCAGTTGAGGACTGAGGGCCTCCTCTTCTGTTAAGGTGGCCAGAGGTCTTGGTGGAGGTGGGCTGGGTGCCTGGGACATGGGTGAGAGTGATACCATCCTGTAGGACATGGACTGGGGTGAGATGGAAGCCTGAGACAAGGCAGGTGGGGAAAGTTGAGCTGGCATTGGGTGTGGTGGCACAGGAGGAGCTTCAGGGGTAGGGGGTGTTGGGGGATGGCCCTTCTGGGTGGGGGGTGGAAGAGGAAGTGCCTGTGGGATAGGGGGTGGCTGAGAAGGACTCTGGTGCACGTGGGTCCTAGGAGGGGGAGTGGGAGGAAGTGCAGCAGGAAATTCAGTTTCTGAAGGAAGTGGGCCCTGAGGTGCACGTACAGCTGGGAGAGAGATGCTGAAAGCAGCTTCTGGTGGAGTTGGCTGCATCTGAAAATCCTTCTCCTGCTTCTTAGCAACAGTGGTCTTGACAGGTGGCAACTTATGTTCATGTGTGCGGGATCCTTTAATAAATGATGCTTCTGCCAGGTATGTAAGACCTTCCTTCTTCATTTTTGTTTCAACAGTTTCCTCCTTTTCAGTCAGTTTTTTGTGATGAACATTCCATGATTCAAAAGCACTGTTTTCACTGTGAAGAAAATTACCTTTTTTTGCTGGCTCATTAACTTTCATGCTTCTGTTCTTTAAAGCCTTTTTAGAAGAACGGGAAAAATTTGATTTGGCTACCTTTGACATCTCAATCAGCACAGGATAGTAACCATCGGAGCCACAATAACTCAAGTCTATTTTATTAGGTCTTTTCTGTGGCTCATGTTTGCCACTGAGACAGTGGCTACCTCGACTAGTCTCAGAAAATTCAGAAAGTTCCTTGTTGTTGCTAAGAATATCTGACTCATCCCAGCAAGCCATATCATTTCCATGATTTAATTTACATTTTTGAAAGCTATTCTTAATGGGCTGCTTAGTGGCTATCAGGGAACCTCCTGATCCTTGGTCTGCAGTCTTATCAAATGTCTTAATCAACGAGGACACTTTTGAAATATGTTTATTGTTCCTTGGACCAGGGACTGGCAAATTCAGCTTTTTGCTTTCCGTCGCAAAGATATTATTTTTAGCAATCCTTTTCTCCTCAGGAGCACACTTTGGTAACTGCTGGAATGTGGAAGCCCATACTGTATGTTCATTGTTTCTTGCTGTTAGCTTGTTGCAGACATTGCTTTTCTTGATGGCATGGTTTAACGTGCCTGGGAGAAATTTAGCAGAGAACTGGAGGGCAAAGTCAGGTGAAATGGCGAGATCAGGTTCACTGTAAGAGTCTTCGAGTTCTGCCACGCACAAACTTTTGAAAGCCCTGTCTGTGAGGCTGCTCACCTCTCTGTCTGTGTCATCCAGGAGACTCCCAATACTTGAGGAGTCGCTATGTCCTTCTGTATGTTTCTTATTTCCCTGCATTGTTCATGGGATTCATGAATGAATTATCCAAAGGATTAATTTCAGGTGTCAAATAGGCAGATGACTGTGTGGGGTGGTTCCAGCTGTTTGCAATTCACAAGCACAAAGCAATTCCTCCAGATGTTGCTGCTGCTCATCGATTCATCTTATGGAATAGCTGAAGGAAACTTTCTTATCTGCAAAGCCAAAAATTGTAAATTACATTTTTCTATATTAACACTATCAGACAGAGAACATTTTCCAGATGTATCAGTCACTGACTAATTTGCTCCTACATGTATTCTAAACAAGATGCTAGCAACACAATACACAACATGAAAAATAATTGTCATTTTGGTCAATTCAAGTACCTAGTAGCTAATTGCTAGACAGTTTAATTTCTGGAAAGTGCCATTAAAAAAGTGGTTTCACCTCATATTCTTTACTTAGGCTCTTAAACAAGGAAGTAAGAGCCAAATTTCAAGTACTTCCCTTTCTATACCTCCAACCATAAACAATTCCAAGTGCTGTGCATGTATTTAGCTAAGAAGGTTAGCCATTTTTTGGTAATAATTAGGGAGAAAGCTTACTTAAAAAAAAGAATACATCATTGCGCACTATGTCCAAAATGAAAGAAAAGTTGATAAATCTTACTTGGCAAGATATCATAATTATAATTTTAAATATTTTGTGAGAAATAAAGTTATTGTAGAAGATTCTATTCTCAGTCATCTGTTATCTCATGACTGCAGAAAATTAAGTCTATAGTGGTGAACCTGTTTCTATCGGGCTGGAGTTTTCCTGTGACAATTATCCTGAGCAGAACCCTTGTTTGAGAAAGCAGAATGGCACCACAGGTAAAGAGGATTTTCAGAGCATCAGCATGTTCCAAGCAAATAATGCTGGGGTAATATCCTTTAACCACTCATATCCAGAGACGGTTGGGTTGATAAATTGAAACTGAAGAGGCTGCTAATATCAGCTTAGCCAGCAGAAGGCAGGAGTGCCTAGAGGACCCTAGCAGACCCACTAAAGAAGCACAGGGGACGTTTGGATTCAGTTGCAGAAATGCTGGGAGCAAAAGATAACCTATTCAACACAATTATAAAATATCATAGCCTTGCATTAATCCCTGATTATGATGCACAGTCGGGGCCCACAGCATTGCAGCTTTTGTCTATTTCCACATCAGTCTGAAGACAGGATGGGGGAATGCTTTGATGGAACAAGTAAAAGCAAAATAGACCCTTCAGCTATACTTAAAATCTATGCACTAAAACTCTTTAAAGTTTCCTCTGTAAACTCTTTAGATACTTATTCTTACAGTCAAGGTCTTCAGCAGGGTATTGGTGGACAATAAGTTTATCATGAGGCAGAAATGTGCCCTTGTGGCCAAGAAGGCCAATGGTATCCTGGGGTGCATGATGAAGAGTGTGACCAGCAGGTCGAGGGAGGTTCTCTTCCCCCTCTCCTCTTCCCTGGTGAGGCCACATCTGGAGTACTGTGTCCATTTGTGAGCTCCCCAGTTCAAGAAGGACAGGGAACTACTGGAGAGAGTCCAATGGAGGGCTACGAGGATGATTAAGGGACTGAAACATCTTTCTTATGGGGAAAGGCTGAGGGACCTGGGGCTGTTTAGTCTGGAGAAGAAAAGGCTGAGAGGGGATCTTATCAATGCTTATAAATATCTAAAAGGAAGACGTAAAGAGGATGAGGCTAGTCTCTTTACAGTGGTTCTCAGTGATAGGACTAGGGGAACAAACTTGAACACAGGAACTTTCACCTAAACATCAGGAATAACTTCCTTACTGTGAGGGTGATGGGGCACTGGAACAGGCTACCCAGAGAGGTTGTGGTTTCCGTCTCTGGAGGCTTTCAAAACCTGTCTGGACGTGTTGCCCTAGGTGAATCTGCTTTGGCAGGGGGGTTGTTCTAGATAATCTCCGGAGGTCTCTTCCAACCCCTACCATTCTGTGATTCTGTGATTGACTAAACTACAGCAGGACTCAATTTAAAAGCATATTCAAGAACTAGCTAAAACCCACTCCTTAAGGAAAGTCTGATCTGTATCTCCATTTCCTAGTACAATTGTATCATGAACTTGTGATGAGCTATAACACCACAGTTGACAACTATAGCAGCTTCTAGCTGCTGTACAAGTGGAAGCTGTCTCCATCTCAAGCTTGGATCCACTGTAGTACTGAGCAATGAAATCCAGATCCAGATTTCAGCCTATCCAGCTGTCCAAATCCATGATTCTACTTTGGCTCATCTCAGAGAAACTCTTGGAAAGGGCACATTTTTCAGTCAGTGCTGGTCAAAGTATGAAAAGTCAGAGGAACTGGGCTTAATCAGCTGAATTACTCAGGCTTAGTTGTGTCTTCAAATGAAAACATTCCTCACCTTCCTTTTCTATTTAAAAACCCCTCAGCCAACCTATTTTTAGACTCAAAGTATCACAGTGAATCTTGATTCTGTCCTTCCAGCCATACAATTCCAATGACTTATGGAGAACTACAATAGATTTATGCTAGAAATAAAATTAGCTTAATAGAGCTTCTCCATTTTACTTTGTACAAAGATTTTTCAAAAGTGAGTTTCACTCTCTCCACTGCACATACATTTTTGTGTGTAATGCAATGAAGTGCTGGGTCCTGGGCTGTGGGCCCTGAGTTGCAATTGACCTATGGATGAGTCACAACCCAGCAACATGTTTTGTTCCCCAAGTGGTTCCCCAAGGCCCCAGAGGCAGAACCTGGCCCACCTTGTGAGGCCCTGCCTTCTCCCAGGTTATCATGGTTGGGGTGCTGGACAAGGCTAGAGTTATATTAACCAGGAACGGATGAGTTTGTGAGAAGTAACAAGGAGCTGAACAATTTGAAGAGAGTTTGTGTTGGGATCAGTTTGCTGAGCTCTCTCTCAGTGGTGTGTTCCCCTTTGGCTGATTTGAGATGGAGAAGAGCAAACAGATGAAGAATAAAAGATGAAGTTATGTTGAGGGGATGTTGCTGAGTTTGGTGTTGGCCTGAGGAAGAAGAGAACTAGCAGCACAAAATGCAGCAAGATAAAAAGAAGACAAATGAAAAGCCATCCCACTCTTGGTTTTGATTCCCAACTGTTATTTGAGAAGCACAAGTACATACCTGCCACGTGATTTTGCTTCTCATCTCTAGAACTCCCTCTCATGCTTGTATTTGGCTTCATTTCTGACCATCTTTAGTGAGGAGGTAGAAATAGTCCAGTGATATAGATTCGACAGAAGTAGTGTCCTAGGATGTTTCTAACCTTCAGCATTTTCTTTATATTACGTGAACTCTGCAATTTGAAAATAAAGACATTTGTTTGCATGATCTGAAGATTATCTCATGCTGTATTCATTCATTTATTTGCACATTCACATTTTAAAACCATTTTAAGAGTGATTTACAGGATTTCTTACCAAAAGAGACAGGTATCCATCCCAGAGTGATAATAACGAGATACCCTGGGGGTTTGGTAGCTTGTGGAGTGCAGTCGTCAGGTTCCTAGCAAACAATTATTACAACCTCCAGCACTCTCTGGTAGCCCCAACAGAGTCTTACAGCTGAGTGAGCAATGGTTTCCTGGTAGTCTGCCCATTGCAAAGCCTGGGTGATGTCTCCAGGCTAAAAAGAGAGGTTGTGCCAGATGACTTCTTCCCTTCTGGTGTCTACATCCCTGCTGTGCCACCCTTTCAGAGGGACTGTAGAGGGAAATGTGTGCCTCTGCTCCACCTGTATATGCTTTCCTACTGCCAACAAATACAGACAGATGTCAATCTTGTGGACTGGGAACTAATGCAGTTTGAAAGTCCATCCTTTTCACTGTCCCTGTTGTAAAGGAGAGGTGGGCAGCTGGGATGGTGAGGGGCAGTAAACAAAGCATCTTTTTGCTTCCATGCATGAACAAGAGTCAGGAGATGGTAAAGGAAAGCTCAGCTATGGTGAACGTGCATTGCTTCTGTCCTTTTGCTGTGGAAACTCCCAAGGTTCAGGCTAGTTTGCTTAATCTTTGCAAGAATACGTCCATTTCCTACAAGGAGAACTGCCTGGCCCTGAGGTAATGCAAATAGAACATAAATGTAGATACAGTAAATTTTTCTGAAGCAAGGGTCTCCTCTAAGGAAACTTCTGTGTAATCATGTGGTATTCAAAACACACTGGTAAAAGTGGAAACATGGGCTTACCCACTGGGACAGTCTCCTGACCTCTCCTGAGGAAGGACAGCTGTCAGTGTTAGTTTAGGAACAAGCCTGTACCAATCAGAGCTTTTTGTGGTCCATTTAAGATGTCTGAATGAAAAAAAAAAAAGTAAAATCAAAGAAAATATCCCTATACTATGTCTGGTTTCAGCCAGATGTAAAAGGACATCCTCATTGCAGATATGCATTCAGTTATCTCTTTGCTCAGGGGTTAAGTTACAATTTTACTGCTTCTGTGGTTCTCTTAACAGTGCAAAGCCAACACAGCTGTGGGAGATTGTGACTATGTTCTGGATCAATCATCAAGGGGGCTATTGACTAAATTCCTATGGCACAATGTTTGACACTCAGTGGTGGTGCCTGAACTAGAAGGAAGTTTGGCTTTCAGATCTCATGGACAGAGGTCTGAAGAAACATGTTGTCCCTTGTAAACTGAGAACATTTGCTGAAAAGTGAGTAGGGTAACAATAAACATGGAGATCATGATGTAATCTCAGCAATTATTTTCCTAGATGGAGTCACTGCTACATAAACAGCTTAGCACCACTGATAAAAAAAATAATAGTCACTGCCTCTGAAACCCTTGTGAAGGTCCTTGTTTTGCCTGGCCATAATACTAGTATTTCAGTAGTGTAATGTGTCAAGCTGGAAAAACTGTATCTGCTCCAAGTGTTCAAGGTGCAGATCACTACTAGGACTGGATAGAAACAGGAGCACTGTTCTGATATAGTTATCCCCTGTATAGGTATGATGGCAACTTCAGAACTTCAGGAAAAGCTGGTTTAATAACTTGTTAAAGTCCCATTCCTTTACCTTTTGGACAAACATGGCAGCCAGCAAGCAAGGTACAGTGTTTGAGCTTAGGTCAGGATTCAGCTAGCTCGAACATTTAAGGACGTTGGGATTTAGTCTATTTATAAGACAGAGGAAAGCAATGCTAGGTGTTTGGAACTGCTTGGGAAATGCTGAGAAACATCTGAGGTGTTTGCAGTAGGTACCATCTGATATGAGTTACTGAAAAAGCTTGCATGAATGTACAGATTTCAAGAAGCTTAATCAGAAACAAGCCTTCACTTTCTTTTAAATAGGAGGATTGTTTCAGTGGCTCTCTTAAGTGCCTAGCAAGTTGTGATTAGGAGGTTAAATTACAGAGACTATTCCTGGCCTGGCACAGACTGAATGTCAACTTTTTTCACTAGACAGGAGCTGGGCAAACCAACAAACTTGGCTGGAGTGTGTGACATCATTGCTGCTGCTGCAATATATAAAGGGCTGGTTGGTTCCCCCACCCCCCAGGCTGGTATTTAGCTGAAATGTTGTGTCATGAGGCATCACGGTGGCATTTTGGCAGCGCCCTTGGGAGCTGCACAGCAGTCTGAAGTCAGCAGCACTGTATTCCCCTTGAGGATGGGAAGAGAAAGGAGAGGAAGGGAAGGTTTATATTTTTTAAATCTTTGTGAGCTGGTTTCTTCATGTAGTGCTCTGTATCTGGCATCCATCCACAGCTCTAGCTCAAAACTCAGAGCACTATGGTAACTGCTGGCTGGGGTCTATTCAGTAGCGTGCACTACTTGTAAAGATGCTGCTGCTTTGGTCTTCCAGGGGCTCACCATGACAATGAATACTTAGTGCTTCTTACCATGGGAAATAGGAGAATCCCTAATGAATTGATGACTGTTTTGCATAGGTGCCTGTTTGTTCACAACACATATGGGAGCTCATAATCGGATGAGGGGGCTGGCTGGCAACAGGCCTCTTCAGCTATGTGTCATCAGGCTGAGACAATGCTCCCAGTTGATGGCAGTTCCCCACTAGCCTGAGTGGGGCTGGCTCAGTGAGCTTTATTGGATATTGCCTGAAAATCCTGCATGGCAGCAGTGATCAGTATGTGAGCAGCTATTGAGTCTGCTGCTGTTTGTCAATGATCACAGTACTGCTGTCTTCATTGTGCATTTAGAAAAACAGACAAAAAGGTGTCAAGGTGTTAATGGTTGCCCTGAGTCTCTGCCAAAGAAAAGGAGCCAGAAGGATGTCCAGGAGAAGTGAAAACTCCTGTAGTCTAGTGTAGAACACCTGAACATCTCCTGTGCTGAGCCATTTGAACTGCCAAGGGTGTGTGGCCTGGTTATATTGGGATGCATAAGAGCCAAATGCTCTCTCTGACCTACCCTGTTGCCTGGGCTGCTCCAGGTACAGTCCCTGTGTGAGCAGTCCTCGGGGTACATGAACCAGAGGGAAGATCACAACACGCTCACCAAGGAGGAGAGCTGTCTGTCAGGTGAGAGTGGTCCTCCAACCACACTTCCCTGACCTGTCAAGAAAGGCAACTTCTGGATTAAGATGACCATAAAATGAAAGTTATTAGCACAAGCTTCCAGTTTCCTCATCTAACAAGACCACTTTCATCTACACTTTGTCGTCAATAAAGGGCAGCCAAAGTGAATTATCGTCTTTGGGGAAAGGGGAACCACTTTGCTCAAATACAAAAGGCCTGCTTCAGCTGGTAAATGGTGGAGAACTGGATCTGTCCAGCTAGGGTGAAGATCCCAAACACTGACAGAAATGACTAGCATAGAACAAGGTGACCTTAGCTATTCCAGCATCAGATCTTTGATCTGGAAAGCAAGGTGAAGGAACCACAACAGTGTAGACTGGGACCGTTTCCCTTTAGGATTTGGCCCAGCAATTGTGTCTCGAACAGCTTGTCCTGTGAGACAGGAGAGAAGAGGAGATATTGTTCTTGATTTTGGGCCAACTTCTGTTCTCAGTTACACTGGTATAAATCTAGAGTCATTTTACTGACGTCAGTAGAATAACTGAGAACAGAATCGGTGAGTCTAAATACATCTATTTTCTAAGCCAACACTGGTACACTATCCAGAAGGCTGCATAAGTAACTGTAACCACAGTAAAGTGAAATCCAACATCTCTGAAGAGCCAAATCTCATCTCCATGTGTCATTCAGACCAATATGTGAAGGAAAGAGATACCACATTGCTATGTCGTCTGAACTATTCTGATTTTCTAACCTGTATCACTCACAGCTGACAATAGCACTGCATTTGGGATAAAGTAGTTTTGCTCTTTTCTGCAATATTCACTAGAATACCTAGATCTGTGAGTGGTGTGGTAGATGTTGTGCAGTTCCAGCCTGAACCAATAGAGCTGAATGCCAATCTGAATTGCCAGCCTGTGGACTATACCATGCTTTGGAAATGTATTTGTTTGTATGTGTGTGTGATGGGAAGATGTTCTCATTTAGATTGTTGTTGAAATTTCTTATAGAATAAAGAATCTGAAGAGAAATTATATTATAAATGTCAAAATTTCATTCAGGATTTTTTAAAAAATCAGATTATTTCACTATTTTTACACTATATGTCATGAGAAGTAGCATGTAAAATGTACCATAATAGTTAAAATGTATTTTATTACTGTCCTTAAGTCAGAGAAGGTGCATGCTATTTAACATTAACTGAAACTTTTGATTTTATTTTCTACATCAAACGACACTTCGATGGTATTGCAGCAATTTTGAAATTTCCCTAAGTAACTATTTCAAATTACCAAAAAAATAATTTCCAGTTATCTTTCTAGGGGAAATGTCGTTAAAATGAATATGATTGTGATTTTATTTATTTAATCAACCCTTTTTTTTTCTGAAGAAAAGACAGCTGAAGTTTTTTTCTCCCAGTGAGCTCTACTGAAGCTAGTGCATGTGTTGCCATGGGAGCCAGAACTGGGGACTCATCAGACTCATAGCCCAAGGAAGGTCAGCACAACCCGGTGGAAGCATGAATGCAAGGATGGAGTGAACCTAGCTAATGACCTGCTCTGTATCCTTTCTCCAAAGGATAGGAACCTCTTCTAGGCCCCAGCTGGAACACTTACCTCTTCAGTTCAGAGCACAAAGCTTCAAGCACAAGGAGATGAAGAGATCATGTGCAGGAAAACAGAGAAATAGAGACTGCTTCTGACAGCTATGGAGAATCATGGCAAGTCTCTCTACCTTCCCCTTTCTGGTTCAATGGCCAAGTCCTAACAGTTATTTTCATCTGTCTATGGATTACCTTTCACAATGTCCTCCAAATGCCCCTGCTAACAGGCCTGTCAAGTCTGGAAGAAGATGTTTCTCAGAATTGGTTGTATCTGAACAGAGGCTTTCTTGCAATTCCTGTTCACTACTTCTGTTATCTGAGACCTATCCACTGCTTTTGAAGAGTCAGTAACATGCAGAAATGATGGAGAAAGTTAAAGGCACAGAGTACATGACTAACAGAGGCAAAGGGCAGGTACAGCATTTGAAAACCAGCATAAGTCTATGAGAATCACAAGACAAAGAGATGATGCTCCTCCCATGACTTTAAGTCAGCACAGACAAGTGACATTTAAGCAACTGAACCCAAACAGTGCACTTCTTGGCATTAAATGTCTGACTGGAAAATGCCACTGTCTGTAACTAGGTCAGTCATTATACACTGAGATATTTATATAGCTCCCCAGTAATATGGTACATAAACACCTCATGTCTATTTATCCTTACAAACTCTTCCACTGCAAGTAGGATTTCTGTCTTATTTACAGATCAGCAGCTAAGACCCAGCTTCAACTGATTTGCTCAAGATCAAACAGGGCATCTGTGGCAGCGCAGGGAACCAAATTTGTTTTCTGAATGACACAAGAAGAGCTTAACGTCTGTCGGTTAAGGCAAAAATGTGCCTTCCCACTGCCTTTCATAGGACATAGTACCTTACCATGACTCTGCAAAAAAACCCCCTCCAACTGAGTATGGTGCTGTAGCTTGGCTTTATATTGTTTAATAAAATTCATCTAGATTCAGAGGTGACTGATTTACTGCAAAGATCTCGGGTCTGCCTCAAGTGTCTGACATCTGTATCTCTCTGAGACCAGGAAGATTCAAGCCTTCCTTACAAGTCCAAGGTGATAACTGACATGGCATTTGTATAGCACCCTCACTGGACACTGACAGGATTTTGGCTGATGAGATAGGTATTCATCTCCTTTCATAGAATGCTTTAGAATCATAGAATGTTTTAGGCTGGAAGGGACCTCTAGAGGTCATCTTGTCCAACCTCATTTATTCATTTAGTGTCAAGCAAGGCTTAGAAGACGAAAGCTTCTGAGTTTTCACTTCCTGAGTGGAAAAAAGGAGATTTTCCCACAGTAGAAGAAAATTTGTAGAGTACCACAGCATTGCAATGGCTAGAGACAGGAAATGACAAAGGGGTAGGGGAGTAAAAATACATGGACAAGAAAACAAATGTAATGGCTTGGATGCCTTGTAAAGGAGCATGCCAGACATCCTGTCATGGGAAAATTGTAATGATACCAGCAAGTATGTTAGACATAAGAGAGAAGCAGGTGTATTTTCCTCCATGACCTACACAAGGAAATCTGCAGCTCAGCCATGCCTCACTTCTCTTTCCAGGCTGGGGATTTGGCACTTACACTGCCCTCCTCATCAGCTCCAACACACCAGTACCATCTGCACTGTCGAGTTTACACTTAGGCTTCTTGACAAGGAGAGTCTGACCCACAATCACATAGGATACAGTCTGAGGAAATAACAGGCTTGCAGAAAATAAGTATTATTCTTTTAATGGTAGTCTCACCTGCTGCTTTCCTTTGTATCTTCTGGATATTTCCGGGATTTGGAGAAGGATTTTGCTGAATCTATTTTCTATAAAGAAAAGAATTCAAGCCATTTGTATGTGCTAGGTACAAAATTGTTTCAAGTTTTAAGCGGTTTTCTCATCTGCTGAATTACATGGGATTTAGGGACATGCAATATCCTGAAATACTTGTCTTATGTTACCAAAGACAAATAGGTATATGTACCAGAGGAGAGAACAGAAGTGGAGGCTTTAGTTTTCAAGATTTTCTGTCTCAGGATGCAGGAATAGACCTATTTCTTACTTACACCTTGCTATAGCTTTCAAATGCAGTCAAAAGAGCTCAGTTCTTGAGCAAGCAGTGTGGTAGGGAAGGAAATACACACTTATATACATGCTAGAGCATACGACTCGAGCACACAACATCCATTCACATAGCATCTTTCCTCTGATGACAAACTGATTCTCAACCATTTGTATTATAACAGAGCAGTTCCAGTTGAAAGACAAAAGCTGTGGCTTGCCTTACTCCTTCCTGCTATTTGGAAGATGGCCATGGGACAGCTATCCACTATAGGAGGATTTTTAGAGGGCAGGGAAGAGCTCACCCACCCTTGCCCCCAGGTATTACCTCTGGAGGCCATACTATTGTCTTCTTGAGAAGCAAAAGCCAGACAGTAATCTTTTCCTGAGCAAAATGGAAGCTCCTTCCAGATCCCTCTTCACTGTGCAACGGGAGGTTTGTTTTGGTTTTGTTTGTTTGTTTGTTTTTCCCTGCAGACTGCCTCTTCCTATTCAGAGATTGATTCATTGCTATGATTCAATGGTGTATCCTGAAGGCAATTCCTCATTCTTTTACAGTCAATGCACATGCTAAGGCATTTCTTGTGATTATTCTGTAAGGGATATATGCAAAAGGCAGAAAGGAAAATAAAAAAAGTTTTAAGCAGAATCCACACTCATTCTCTAAGAGACAGGCTAATGACTCAGGCTGAATCAGTCCCTCAACCTCAGTGATGCTGTCATCACAGCGCTTTTCCAGACCATCCAGATCCTCTGAAGAACCCTGCAGGCAGGCAATAGCATCACCTGCAGCCCAGTGCTGTCACCAGCCACTTCTTCCCCAGCCCTTCTCCTCAATTCTCCCCCAGGTGATGATTCTAGGTACTTATCTTCATTCAATTCACAACCCTGGTCAAGGAATAATTTCTCAGTTTTGGAGAAACAGACTAAGTGCTACTGTCACTACTTCAAAGCAAATCAGTCAAAACAAAGAGTCTTGGTCAACTACACCATGATCAGGAATGCTGCCCCACTGCCCTAGCATAAACCTTGGATGTAGCTTGCAGGGTCTAGCTCCCTCTGAGCATGCTGTTGTTTCTGCACCAACATCCCAGACAGTTCTGTATACTTACTCCAATTTCTGCACAATATAATCTTATGCTTTGAAACATGCAAAGGATGGGGACAGGGACACATCTGAAATACATCTCAACAGAACAGAAGTCATCAGAAGTGTGCAGAATTGTACAAGGGTTTGTAAAGAAGCTGACAAAGTCAAGCTGACCTTAAGGTATGATAGCTTACAACTGATCCAGGTAAAGGTGATAGAGGTAGATCTGAGACTGAGGATCTACAGTAGCTGTAAACTGCCAGATACTACTGTTTGCTGACTTTGCTCATTAAGGTGTAGCCAAATGTTGACCACATGCATCTCATTTAGAGAGTTTTCAAAAAATTGCAGGGATTTTAATCTTGATCTTTTTGAAGTGGAAAGTTTGAATTAGGTGGCCTTCTTGTACCTGACTATCATAAATAGTCTTGTCATAGTTCCCAAAATGGCCTCAGACATAGTGTATAAGTTAATTGTGAAAGCATCCCTGAAACTACTGGGATCTAGCTATGTGAAAGACTGAAAATAAAGATACATCGCTATTTGACCTGCTTGGCTCATGGGAAGATTGGTATGACTGTTACCAGGTAATTTAGATTAATCATTACTAGCTAATGCCTTCTTGTATATCATTATTTGCAAGCACAGGTGATGGATGATAAAGAAACCTAGGACTATAATTAAATATCTGTTTTCTATGCTTGCCCAAAGAGAATCATTTGGCAGGGGAACCCAAGAGAGGGGGGAGATATTACTTCTGGGGAAGGGTTGTCCTATTATGGCTTCAATGCTGCCTTAGTTCCTCTGGGGCTGCCAAGGGCCAGGGGTCTCAGTGGCAGTCTATCTGACCATACAAACTTGAAAACCATAAAAACATGGCAAGTAGCAACATAGTCACCAAAAGCTTAATACACACAAACAAAAATATATATACACCTATAGATATGTATGTAAAAGCAATCACAGACCCATTCAAAAACATGCAGGCTTGATTGGAGAGGGACAACCTTTTCTTAAGGGTAAAGTTCCCCTACCAGTGCATACATGCAGCCTTGACTATAGTCCCTTTCCCCACACACCTGTCAGCTGCCTCACAGACTGTTGGTCCCCAAATGCAACACTACCCCAAGCAATGTACACTAGCTGTAAAAGCGATGGACTCACTCGCTTGCTTAGAGTAGACAAAGCTCTGTGACCTGGCACCTCGACTGCAGGGAAGCCAGTACAGCAAAGCCTGCAGCTAAAATCCACTTGCAGAATTTGCCCCTGCCAGCAACTTTCTGTGTATGTAAACTCAGCAGGACTAAAGAAAAGAACGACATACAGAAGAGTGATATTTTCTCTCAACCTGGCTCATATGGTTAGTTGGCTTCTTTCCTGGTCTTGGAGGGATTTACATTTTCATGGGCCTTTTAAACAGCTCTAGTAATGCAAGCACAAACAAGACAAAGACTTCAGAGAAGCAGGTAGGAATAAGAGGCTACAGAGTGAAATTTCCATGTGTTTTTGGTTTGCAGTGCAGGGATGTATTATACCTGCATACCTCTGCCCAGCTGTAGCCTTCAAGTTCACTGCTGAGTGTCTGTTACAACTGTTTTGTTAACTACGTTGTGAATATGTATGTAAATATGCTCCTAGTGATAGGAGTGGAAGGCTGGAGAAATGTAGTTGCTTTGGGGCTCCAGTATACTGGGAATCTTTTATTTGTATTTTCCACCGGCCTTATCCTTCAAGCATTTAACCTATGGTATTAGTATTTTACATGGTCAATTCCTTGAAGAAATGAGGGAAAAAAGCCATGCACTTTGATTCTGTCCAGAAAACCTATTTCTCCTTCTTCTCACTTTTCCTTCTCCCCAGCCTCCCTCCCAGCAATGGTAGAGGACTAGTGAGGAACCCTCTAGCTGATACTGTACAAGTCAGCGTGAACTGGTTGTTTTTGGCCTGCTGCTGGAACACTTTTCCCTATTCAGATTTAATCGAATTGCCTGTTCATAGACCATTTAAAAAAGCATAAGCAGTTTGGCTTCTCAAGCTCAATTTTAATTATTTCCATTCTTATTTTGCTGATGAGTTCTGCAGCTAGGCTAAAAAAATATTTCTTGGGGTGGCAGATTAAGAAGTTCTGCAACAACTGGACTCAGAAAATCTTACGCCATTTAAGAAATTTTCCACTGATTAAAACTGGATACAAGTCATAGACACAGTCATTTATAGTGGCCTCTTAGCACTGCCTAGGTATTTTAAATATTTTGCTTTTTCAGGCTCTGTAGCATACTAATTGCTTTCTATAAAATATTTAAATTATCCTTTTCCTATTTGTTAAAAAAAAAGAAATAAAAATGCCTTCAAACCCTTATACAAATCACTGAAGTTTTAAAGAGTGTTATCTGTAGGCAGAAAAAAATCTGGAAAGTAAAATCAATGTATATTTGCTTAAAGTTGCTTACAGCACAATGCGCAGAACAATTAAATGGAACTTCATAGCAATTTAGTGGTCTTTTAAAAAGATCATACACCTTTACCAAATAATTGTATGTCATAAACAGTAATCACTGCATACAAATCTATATGCACGTCTTTTGCCACACACAGACTTTCAGAGACAATCCTGCATTTTTCAGAGCAGAAAAAAGCTGGACAAAACAAAAGGACTTTCCACTTCTAATCACTGGGAAAAAAAAGTAAATGCTGTTTGATTTCTCTTATCAATTACACAACTGATCCTTGAGCACACACACATTCACACTCTCAGACACCATCCCATTCTTCACCAGTTCCCTGCTTTAAAAACACACGTACACTTTCCCCTTACCTTCTGTGCTCCAGCTTCCTGATCAGGGACAGTGCGGTGCTGCACTTTCTTCCCTTAAGTCAAAGCCCCAGCACATTTTACAGCAGTCTGCTTACTATTAGCACTTCGCATTATTTATGTGTTTCAGACTCTCCTTCTGAACATAGTTATCTTAGTAGAAACAACCACTGAAAAATAAAACAATAAAAGTGGAGGAGCTAACCTTTCAGCCCTCACAGACCTGACCAGCCAGGTGAAGTGAAATGAGCAAGGAATCCAAAGTTAGTAAAAGGTATTTAAATAGTTAGCAGGCAAGGGGAAACCAAACAGAGATCATAGTGGGGAAGAGGCAAACATACGTATTGGAATAACCATGCGGTGTCAAGTAACAGACAGATGAAACAAACAGTCATCAGCTATTTTTACATTCAGATTTAGCATTGCTAATGCTTTAGAGATAACTAATACAGAAAGTAATGCTGTGCAATTGGCTCACTACTGCCAGTGATTCAAACCTTAAAGCACTGCATTTTTGTTTCTACAGACAGGAGTCAAAATGTTTAAGATCACCATTAAAAATACTGTGTAAGAAGTATGCATATGAATAACATGTTACTGTCCTACTGGAGTTTTTCATAAATAGCTCATTTCATCATCAAGGTTGGACAAATGTGTCCAGAGTTCTTCGAGTGAGGACCCCATTCCACCGTTCTTCCAAAGCAAACAAGACTGGCTGCCCTCCTGGGAGGCACATGCCAGCATTGGGTTTCATTTGGTGAACTGCAATAGGGTGTTGAGTAATAGGGGAAATACGCCATGAAGTCAACAAGCTAAGTTTTTGTATTGCAGATATAAACAATGGATTGTATCCTGTGTCATGCTGAGAGCTCCTTACTGAAGTCAAGGGGCTCTCTTGAGGCTTAGCATCACACTGGACCTGAGCCACAGTCTGCAGCAAAATGAACATCAGAATCTCCTGCGATCACAGCCCAACTCCTGCTTCCATGGCAGAGCAGGGCTTCCCATGAGCCCAATGCTCATTTGCATTTTAAAAAGAGCTGCTAATTACTTTGTTACAGCATGAGCAAGGCAACAACTATGTGCTATATACTGCCTGAGAATCTCCAAGCACCAGAAGGTTTGTGATGAACTAATCCTCTCTGAGATCCAAGAGCAGCCTAAGATTACCAGTCCTCAGAGAGACAATGACCTGCCTTCTCCAAAGCAACCTTCAGCTTTGAATTCCCCATTTGGGAGAGGTGTATCGTTCACCTTAGATCTCATCAGGAAGACTTTGCAAAGCTCACTCTCCTAAACTCCTGGTCTGGGCTTTTGGGGCTCAAGCACTTCTCCTAACTCATCCCAAACTGAATGATAGTCTTGCCAAACATCAGGGCACTTCTGTTAATTTCTGGCCCCAAACTACACACTTCCAACAGCTACCTATGCCCTGCCCCCATGAGAGCAGTTACGCACAAAGATCAGATACATCATGAGTCATGGCACCTATAAATGAAAACAGAGAGAACTGATGCATACTGAAAAAAAACAGAAGTAGTTTGGGGTGAAAACAGGCAACGGAAAAGTAGTTTTTAGGCACCCACTGCTACTAATGTAGGCAAAATTGTCTGTATATGTGTGTCTGTCTCTCCCACACATTTCTAAAGAGGAGTGGAATGTATTTCTGGAATACTTGTGCTAAAAATAAACCCAACCCTGCTGTCTATGAAGAGAGGCAGGTATAGCCCTGCTTTCTGTAAGCCCATGAACTTGTGAACTGCTTAGAGACTGAATCACAACTAGAAAGATCTTTTTTTAAAATTTTAACTGCTAGTGCAGGAAAGACGGCTGATTACTTGGAAAATGCAAAACAGGCCTCTCACATGAAAGCAGCCGGGGTTAACACTATTCATCATGATGAATGTGTTTTACAGACTCCAGCTTCGAAAGGACTCAAATCTTGGGATAGGCATTATGCTTATTCAAATATGATGATAATAAATACATATATTTGCAAATTCAGTGCTCAGATGAGAATCTGGGATCAGATGGCCTGTCATTAAAACAAAACCACTTCTGGGGAAAACTACTGAATAACACACAGCAAACACAACCCAGTGGCACTTAGATGTTGTTATCCTGCTCCCAGGAAATTTAAAAAGCAGAAATGCCTGCTGCTTCCTTTCAGTGGTGTAGAGCAATAACAGATCACACTGAACTTTTGTAGACAGCAATTTGGACTGAAATTCTAAATTGATATGAAAAAAGTATATAATTTGTCCAAATATGTCAATGGAAAATGAATGAATGTATGTATGCATGTATAATGAACTCCCATCTTTCACACGCACATACACTTGAAACTTGGTATGCTTGGCAAAGCTGAGAATCCAGACACGAGAGACTTATGCAAAAGCTGTAGTTTTCAGCCTTTTCTGACTTGTATCCCATCCCTTAACACTTTCTCCAGGGGAATAAATGGAGTTCTGCCCTACTGAGAGAGACAGTTTTTTCTTTTGTTACCTTAGCGGCAAATCCCAGAGAAGTAATATGTAGAGCCCAAGGGGTCAATTGCCTGATCACATACAAAAAGTCTCTGGTATGTGGAAACCAAAAGGTGGAACTGATTATAAACAGAAATGAAAACATGCCACTCTAGGAAAATGCAAGCATCAAACTGCTTTGGTTGTAGGAAGTAAGTCGTTTACAATTCTCTTGGCATTAACAAGCAAGGGGCCTATTTAATAACCCATGAGAGCAGTATGACTATATTGTTTTCAGTTGTTTGCTTATAGCAATTTTTGTTCAGCAGAGCAATGCAGGTTCAGTTCTTACCTGGCATCCACAGACCAAATGATCTATTGACTGTTAATCATGGTCAGTGCAATAATTTGATCTCTGGGCACTGGACAGATGAATACAGAACATTGTCTGGACAGAGCAGCCACAGGGTCATATTAGCTGAACAAAAGCAATGAACCAAGGACTACAACATGTCCCACAGCAGGACAACACCTTCATCTGCTCTGCATGTTGATCCCCACACTTGCAGGTAGATATTGCTGTGCACCCCTGAAGTCTTGCAAGGCCTACATTTCTCTGGTGGCATTTATAGCACCTGCTTGTCTTCTCCTGTATGTGCCCAGGAGTGCAGCAGCAATACAGTACTGAGCAAGGAGTCATGGTGCAAACCAGATGCTGTTCCACCTGCCTCCTCAGGACAGCCCAAGCTCTCCCAACTTGTTTTCCAGCAAGGGGGCTCCACCTCCATGAAACCTGTCTGGATAGGGAGGTGGTTGCCAGTTACGTTCGCTTCCTGCAGCATGTCAGCAAATCCCTTCCTTCCATGCTCAAACTGATCTGAATGTACACCTCCTCTGATGATGGAAATGTTCCCAGTTTCCAGGGAGGAGGCATTCCATTTGTTCCTTAGCCTGTCCCAGGAGATGCAATCTTTGCATTTCACACCTTGCTGGAGGAGAGAGAATGCCTGAAAATGAGCTGTCTCCAGTTTTGCATTCTCCTCTAGGGGGCACTGGACTTGCCTGAGCATTTTCTACTAAATGCAAAAGCACCACTGCTTCCTCTTGCAGCTGGATTTTGTACAAAAGCTCTGGTCAGACCTACTTTCTTCCCTGACTCCAGGAGGCAAAAGAGACCTAAGGGTCCTGAGGGAGAAATCTCAGTGTGTTGCTGTAGCTATTTTCTCACCCCAAGGGGAACAATATCAGGGCTCTACTTTTTGCTCAGAGCTTCCTGTTAGCCAACACAGGCCATGCTGCACCTGGCATCATGGGAAATGACAAGTAGATCTCTGCCACATTTCCCTCTGCCTGTATCCTTTTCTGGGTCCAGCCTCAATACACATCCAGGATTGAACCAACTTCTGTCCTGACAAACTCACCTGAGCAGATGTAGTTGAGGACAGAAGTGTCCCCAGCACTTGAGCATCAGTTGTAGTCCTGCAGCTTTTTCCCTTGAGGCCATTTCTCCACCTTGCTGGACCAGCTACTTAACCATCCCTTGTGCTGAATTTGCACAATGAAACAGGTGCAAGACTCATCCATAGCCTCTCTCCATGGCTACTACTTAGGGCTCAAATCTTGCCAGTAGCTGGAGTTTATCAGACCCAACTCCAGAGGCTCCTAGAGCTCTGACAAGGAGGGAAATTTTCATTTTTTAAGACCTTGGAGCTTTTGCTATTTGTCTTCATTGCAGATTTGAATGAAACCTAGCAAAGTAAAATTCCTCTCCAAAAGGAAGCTCTGGAAGAAATTTCATCATGGTTCAGGCAAAAAGAAACACTTCCTTGCTTTCACCTTTCAGAATTTTGTAATATGGTGTTTTATATAATACAATACCAACATTATTTTCATCCTGCCCTCATAAACTAGTAAAAGATATTATTTTCCAACAAAAAAAATAATATGATTCTTCTCTGAAATCATATTTATCAACTAACAAACTTTGCTACATTTCAGCTTTGACTGCATTTGTGATCGCTGGCAGATGGTTCCATCATCTTTTTGTCTATCTTTTTAGCTCTATGAGTATGACTTTAAATTCAACTTTAAAAGAATTTCTACAGTCTGATATGCCCTTTCTGCTGCTGCTCCATCAATATGATCCAGACTCAGCTGACTCAGAGACAACTCTGAACTCAGATTCCAATCCTGAACACTCATCCTAAAACTCTGGGAGATGCCTGGCCATGGCGCCAGACTGGAGCTCAGCAGCCCTCTTATGGCTTACAGAGACAGAAGGTAGGCTAGAAGGACTCTAAAGACACAGCCTCAGTGATAGTTTTGGCAAGGACAAATCAAATTGAGTCTAGTCAGAAGCAAAGTCCTGCTTTTGCCAGTAGGACAGCCACCTCACATACATTGTTCATATCTGCAGAACCCCTAAAAGACGCTTCGGTATAACTGTTTAACTCTTAAACACTCTGCCAAGAGCAGAAGACAGATGTGGCAGAAAAGAAATCTACTACTGGAAGTGCTAAACACCAGAAGACGGCTAAATTATTCTGCAAGTAAAGGTTTAATCCTGCAAAGCACTATTCTACCTGGAACAAATTTCAAAGAGACAGCACTATTTAAAACAGTCAAAACTTATATTAGGTACCCATTTGCCCACTGGGTACTGATTTACTTTGGAAATCGAACCTTCGAAGCCATAAGGAATCATCAATGAAATCATCAGGAACTGACAACACTCATCAATTTGCAGGAGAGGTTCAGCCTGTCCCAGGAGATGCAATGAAACAGTCCTTCAGGTAAAGGTTAAAAAATGAGCACACTTGTGACAGGTCAGATGAGGGAAAATATGCCTGTAAATAGTCTGACTGATCTAAAAATTAGTTCTCTTTAAAAACATTACGCAGAATGCCAGTGACATTTAGAGATATTAGGACAAATGCATTAGGTATTTTATAAACATAGCTATAATCCATCTCTAATTTAAGAAATGAGGTTGGAGGAATGTGGAGCTACTGGCCTAGCATAAATATTTCCTATTTACAAATCACAAAGCAAAAACCAGAGACCATACACTAATTAAAATAGCTAGGCAGCAATGATGGGAAACATAAGGAACTATTTTTAGGGGATCATATGAGAGCCCAAGCAGCTAGAAGTCTAGTCAACCCAGAGGTGTCACATGGCTGCTCTCAGAGTGCTTTGGACTGTATCACCCCACCACAGACAAGGTGAACTAGCCAGTATGATTTTTGCTCCCTCTACCTTTATCCAGCTTTCATGCGATACTTTGCATTTTACACAACATGTTGGATGAATTTTCATGGAAGTTTCCATAGAACCACTGGTCCTCTTCTGTGCCAGGTTCCTTTGCACCTGGAGATGGGTTTTGGGCAGCATTTGCAGGGCTGCCTCCCCCCAGATGTTAGGGCATGCTAACGTTTTACAAGAGGAAATTGTGTTATGATGCAGTAGAGCTGGTACTGCAGAGGTAGCTGCAGTTCAAATGTGGGCTTACCTTTGGGTGGGGAGATGTGAAAAAAGGAAAGATAAAACATTAAAACTTCTTTTAGGCTAATGAGTTCGTCTGAATTACATTGGTTTTCATTTTGTGGTTTGCAGAATACACTTGTTGTGGGCCAAGAAGAGGAAACAGCAAAGCACAGCAGAAGAAAATATGAAAACTTTATTCCTTAGCAGTCACTGAAGTTTCAAAACATATCTGTATTATCTCAAAAACTCATAGCATGGCAGAAAATACTGCAGTGCAAAATGTCTACCTGCATGGTTTTGTGCTAGAGCACTGGTGGGCAGTGAGGGGAAGGCCAGCTTGCTTAGGAGGGAGGTTTCAGGCCAAATATGAATCAGACAGGGAAGGAATTTAAATTTGCACTTCCTCCTTCTCAAACCAGCTCTCTTCCTAGATCAAGAAAAGCAGTATTGGAAACCATAAAAGCTTTAGAAAAAAAATTCAGTTTTGCATATCTTGGCAGGAAAACAGGCACCAATAGTATGCAAGCCACAGCAAAAACAATTGCCTAACCAGGGCATAAGAAGATCAGAGTACACCAGTCAACTGCAAAAGCAACAGAGCTTTTTGCCTTTTTCCCATTCCAGTAATCTGAAGAATTATAAAAATATCGTATTTTTAAAAAGATATGACTTGAAGTCATGTTTAAGAAAGGTAACCTAAAATAGGCATTCAGTAAAACAGGAAGCACTAGAAAGAGAACTAGAAGTTTATGCCTAGCCTTTCAGAAAAAGCCAATGTGTAATTGTTCAAGGTTTTGCTGAATGTCAGAATGGAAGATTAACAAGCTAACAGATGGTGATGCAGTGAGATTATCAGTGTTAGTGGGAGGAATTCACACAAACATAGAAAGGCCAAGAACAGCTATAAACCTGGCCTGAAAGATAGCAAATTTGCTTTCCTGCCGAACAGTGGTAAACAATGACTGAGCAGAAAGGATCCAAATGAGGAACAGAAAGCAACCACTGCAGAAAAGCAAGAAAACAGAAATGTGGCAATCAGAAACAGCTCAGCTGGGCAGATTCACTGCAGAAATCAGTCCCAGCTCCTCTGCCTGCAGTACACCTGGGCTGGTCAATACAGCTCAGGACCTGGTTCCAAGGTCCTTGGTACAATCTGCCTAGAGAATTGGGTGGACGGGAAAACTAGGGATGGGTCTTCATCCTTTCCCTGTAGCTAAACTTGGAGAACAGAGTCAGTGATAGGAAAACAGCATCAGTGAACCCCCTAAGAATCCCCCAGGCCTAAAAACTATGTCACAACCACTTAATGGGCATTAATCAGGTAAGTCCCAGGTAATCAGAGGCGACTCTTAGCAGTAAAGTGATTCCTGGGACTGAAATTCACAGTACCAAATGTACTAAAGTGGCTGGTACCAATAAACTGACAAATACAAACAAAAGAATTCTTCTTTAATCTTATTCCATTAAGGAAAGGGCATGTGGTTTGAATTAAATCATATAAACCGCTGACTTCTGGCACTTTTTAAAGGTTTTGTAGTCTGCAAAACTCATTAGGAAATTTATGCTGTCAAATATTTGAAGAAAAGTATAATGGGAATAAAGAGATAAATATTGTCTTTTACAAAAATGTCACAACTAGTTTCCTTTAAACTTTATGAAGGCATTTTAGGCAAAAATATAAACATAAACCAAATAATAAAAGTATTACTGATGAAAATTCTAATCCTGCAAACACGTATGCGATTAATTACCTTCCTGCAGAGATCAGGGGCCATTCTCTTCAGAACAAAACCAAACATGTTTGCAGAATCAAGGATCTAAGCAAATACATAACATCACTCATACAGATATTACCAGTGATTTCAGCAGAAGTGTTTGCACGCATTGTAGAGCACAGACTGAAGCATTTAAGCACTTTAAGCTCAAAGTGCATTTTTACTGCAATCTTTTTGTCAGTGACAGAAAGTATTGCTGTTTCAAAATAATTATTGCAGCAGTAATTTCCAAATCCAAGGTATGTCTGAAATCCACTAAGAAAATGACTCTGTATGCAGGCAGGCCTGAACAGGGAGGCAAGGTCTGATGACACTTTCAACAATGTCCATGTCATTTGTGATCACAAGTCCCAGTGATATTCCAACCCTGCTGAAGGACAATAGCCCCTCAGACATTTCAGTGTGATGCATGGAAGCTGGGTAGTTTGGAAATTGATGTTGACTGCAGAAGTAGCCTGTCAGATGTGGCTGAGCCAGCTCCAATCAACAGAAACCCTTCCAGAGACATGAGTGGGAGCTGGAATATGCTCTGCTTGCTTACTGCTTTAAAGACGGAGTTTGTGCTGTTCTCACAGAAACGATGCTAATGAGACCTTGGACTAGTCTTTTTCAAGCCTAGCTGAGCATAACAAGCTTGAAACATTTTAGCAGAAAAAATAAATCTTTATCATTTCTGAAAGTCTACAGATTTTTAGGAAAACAACTGAAACTAACACAAAACTTCTGTGTTAATAATGCAACACTAGAAAATATGAAGAAAGCAAGGAACTGGTGGTGTAAACAGAAATGAGCAAAAACTAAAAGTTATTTAAACAATAGTATTTTTACATTGTTCAACATTAGATGCTTTGATGTATGGTCAATTCCAGCATCTCAATTCACATTTTAATTTGTACCTTTCCTAACTTTACCATTTATTTTGGCATTATAGTCACCAAATTCTTATAGTTGCCTTCAAAAATAATTTGCAGACTGTTTCCACAGTATACTTCAGATATAATCACTCAGTCCTTACTATTTGAATTACATTAGTTTGTGAAGTTCATGAGATTTTAATAATAATCAAATATATTAGGGGTTTCCATTGTGGCCAGTACCAGAGTAAGCAAGCACCTAACCTTGCACTCAGAGAAGATGATCTATAAATCCAGGCACATGTATCCAGGTCCTGTTGCTTAAGACCAAAAAAACCCTAACAACTGTCAATTTGAAAAAAAATCATGCTGCAAAACACATAGAGATTCATATTAAATACTTCTATTGGAATACTTTCCAGATCTCATGTTTAGCTAGATACCTACAACATGTTGTGTAGACATGTTGTTAGACTGAGAGCAACTAAACTATATACTCAAGGTGACACTGGAAACCTACAGAAAAGCCAGGAAGAGAATTTAGCTCTCTCCTCTTCCAGAATTATGGACTATTACTCAGCTTATGCTGAGTCCTAGATGGGAAAACCTCTAACAGAGGATTTTTATTAGCACATTCTGCCTTCTGCAAATTGATATGGTATGATCATAATGCCTTTGCACTTTTGTTTACCTGCCAGTAGTATTTAAAAAGTGTCTATTGCTCTTGAGTCTAGAGCTGCATAAACAACAACAATAATAATTAATAACTTTTGCAATTATCTTCTGCCAAATGCAATCTTATTCTCCGCTTCAACTGGGTACATTCAGCTGTCTTAAGTTGTTGTCTAGAATTGTTATGCACTAACTGTTGATATGTTCCATCCCAAAGGTGGTTCTTTGGGAAACTTTGAAGCTCTATAAAGAGAAGATATTATTATTGGGAGTGAGTAGAAATACAACAATTCACCCTCAGGGGATAAAGACACTCAATAACACTTGTTTCAGCCTTTGAATGCATGGGTGGTTCGCAATCAGTGATGTGGGGGACAGAAAAGTTCTAGTGCAAAATATTGTGTATGAGCAAGAAGATGAGATCCAATGGATGGAATCCATCACACCCAGTGTTGGCCTTTTACAAGTTTAACCTGTCCACCTAGGCTCCATTTCTCATCAATGGAGGTTAGCAGACACCTCTGGGAGGTTTGAAATGCCTTTCTTCCCACAGGAAGAATTAGTCTTAGGATACAGTCCTCCCTGCAGATGAGAGAAGAAGCCTTCCTGCCCGACTTCGCCTAGGCATCGAGTGCTGAGACAGCTGAAGAGAGGTGGCAGGACTCTGTTCCCCAGAAAGGGGACTGAAACCCAGCAATGGCTGAGATCCCCAGTGCAAGGAAATACAAATAAAATATGCACAAGAAGACATGTAAAGGGAGTGGAGATGCTGGGAAAGACATAAAAAAATAAGGAAAGAATAAAGAGAAAACTAAAAGAAACAAAACAACCAAAGTAATTATTTTTCTTTTAAACTTTGTGGGTTTGGTCCTATTTCTGTTGACTCCCTGAGAATTTGCCAGCAGGAAATATGAGTAGATTAAGATTTTATAGGATCAGATCAAAGGCATCTAAATGAATTAACCATTCTCCTCTAAGTCCCTTCATTTCAACCTTCTTAAGCAAACCGCACTGTCACTTCCTGAGAAGCCCTGTGAGCAGTCTTGCTGTGCTGCTCTCAGTCCTGGGCAAATACCCTCCCCCCAGGCTGCCTTTGCCATCAGCTTTTGCTTTCAGACACAAGTATCATCCTTGACCACTGCAATGCGATGGGATTTTAGAGCTAGGCTAAAAAGAGGAAGAGAGAAGGTGGACACTAAAACTGCTGGCAAATTTGAGCAAGTCAAGGTTCTATCTCTTGCCAGCAGCAACTTTGCAAAGTTAAAGATGTTATATTTCACTTCAGAATGAACCAGGAAACAGCGCTTCACCCAGAAAGATGAACTAAAGAGATACATACCCAGTCGTCCCCATAGAGGAAATCTGCCTGTGCTGAGGCCCTCCCTCCCACGCTGGTCGCAAGGGCTGTGTGAAGCGGCAGGGCTGCGGGAGTGCCCTGTGCGAGCCAGGGGTGCTGAGCAGTGCTGGCAGCGATACCCCAGGACGGACACCTAACCCGCCTCCTCTCGCCCCATGGCCTGCCAGCACTGTGGGTGCTGCAGCACGACAACATAGCTCCCCCTCCTACATAATCAGGTGCCTAAAGGACCTTTCAGGCAGAGCCCATGCTGCTGACAGGAGTGACAAGCAAACACTGCCTTCGCCTAAAAAGACAGGTGCTGTTTTCCAGTTAAACAAGCCTTTAAGCCTGTTTCCTTTCACTGTTCATTTGACAGCCCTGGAAAAAGCGCATGTCTTCAGCTCTCAGTGTGCTGAGTACAAGGGCTGGAGGACAGAGGAGAGGTTGGCAGCGGCTTGGCCCCACTTCAGCAGCTCTCTGCCTGGAGGCAGTGAGGGGGATGAGTAGTTACTGTTCAACCCTTCACTCATCAAATGAAAAATCTGCCTTAACCATACCTCATTCTTCTCCAGAGGAAGTCCAACAAAGGCCTAGGCCAACACACTCTGACTCTGCCCAGCCTCTCTTGCTTGTGCCAAGAGTCAGGAAGCTCAGGTGTTAGGTAAACTCTCACACAACAGTGTCGGAGCCAATGGTCTGACCAGCCAGGCCTGGAAAGAGGGTGGAAAATCAGTGGTCATGAGAAGTGGCCATTAGCAATTAGCTTCCGAGAAATGCTGTTAGTTAGAAGATCTTTGATTAATAGCACAAGACAAGAATCCCTGCCACCTAGAGATAGACATGTGCTGCCTAGTAAAAACGCCAGAATGGAAAATATTTTTGTAGTCTTTATTAAAGAGTCAGATTTTTTTGCAGTCCTCTGTAGGGGCTGCACTGTCCACAGAATGGGATGGGCCATCAAATCCAGGTGGATGCACATGGTTCAGCCCAACCTTCCTCATAGTAGTCTAGTATCTGTCAGGATATGCCTCAGCAGGTTAGCCTTCTAAAGAAGAAGATTCAGGGAGGTCCTTTGTGCGCCCATTTGACTGGTCTTTGTGCCAGATGATCAACATAAACTCTAATCCTCTCCCCATGCAAATCCTATTATTCAATGTCTTGCAAGAATATCAGAAAAAATATCCTGTCTCTGATTGTGGCCAGGATTATCTTTCTGCTGGTATTCATTGTGTGTCCTGTAGTCCCTAGGTTGTGAAAATGGTAAAAAAAAATCCCTATCATTTGTCTGTCTTCTAGGCAGAAGAATCCTACTTGTTTAATGTCTTCGCACAGAAGAAGAAATTCTTCCACACTTCTCCACACTTCCACTCTCTGTACCTTCTCTAATCTACCCTTACGACCTTTTTCAGGTGACAGCAATTACCAAAGACAATATTCAGAATGGATTTATGTTGTGACACATTATTATTCTTAATCCCTTTCCCTGTCTTTTGTTTGTCTTTCTAACTGCTGAGCATGAAGCAAACATTTTGGAGGCGTGAGTCTAGCCTATCGGCACAGAGAGACATATATCAAAGTGAACACAGCAATACGCTTCAGCAAAGCAACTTGGAAAATCCCACTCGTCTTAGCTGTCTACCAAAAGAGTCTCTCCAAGCTACTCCATGAGTGTATGGTGCATCCACAACAGAGCCAAGACCTCAGTAACTCCTGATGCACGTGTGGAATATATCACTCGGTTTAGCTTGTCCATGTTCTCCTTAATTACTCCAATTTCCCATGCCTGATATTAATCCTAGCAACCAGCACTAATAAAACGCTGTCCCTTTTTCCAATGAATTTGCTATTCATTGCCAAAACCCCAGAGGTAGGGAGGACTGAACTTGTGCCCATTAATTTGCATTCAGTGCAAACTGTACCACTGATGCAGGTCTGATCCTACAAATGCATAAACACAGGGATAAAGGAATGAGTCAGATGAGGAAATTTATTTACAAGAACCTGCAACTTCATCTGGCACAGGTGATTTCAGGGCCTGATGCCCTTTTACTGATGAATCAGTACAAGGTGCAACACTCTGTCAGCCTTTGATGACTTAGTTCATAGGCACACGATCAAATTGTTTGGACATTTCTAGGCCCATATCTTAGTCCTGGGAGTGTTTGCAGAGTACTTGTTCTAGGATGTACTGAACTGAATTCAATCTCACTGAATGCCTTTCTGTTGGCTGCAGCTGGGTTTTGGCTTACCCAGCTAAGACAGGTGACATTCAAGCCATTTAAGGACTGAAGTGCCACCTTACCAAGTGAATTTTGTCAGTGTGCAGTGCACTGTAGGGGTGTGCTGAAGGGACCTCAACCTTGCACCTAGCACCATCACTCTGGCACTGGAAGGTGTCCAAGCACAGGAGTGGCAGTGCTGTTAAAGGAGAATCAGCTGCACTGACAAGCTGTGTCCCAGGGGCTGCAGCAGCTCAGGTGTTGGTGTTCACAGGTGTCTGGACCACACTCTGCACACAGAGACAAACTATTGACAGCTGAAGTCCCACTGGCTCATGAGACCTAAGCCCAAACATTATAGTAAGACACCTGGGAAAATCTTCCCCTGGAAGTTCTTGTATATCTGTTGTGTTGCTAATAACTTTATCCCAAGACTGATCTGTTTGCATTGAAGTCAGAAAGGCTTTCCATTTGTGGAGTTAATTCACAGTCTTAACAACACTAGAAGGCAGGCTTTTGTGGTCAAATATATTGCCACATTAATAATTTCAGAATATTACATGAAGTACAAAAAAAAAAGAAAATAATAGATTAACAGAAGAAGCCTGCATGGCACACTAGAGAATTTAAGTGCCATTTTATTACACATACCTTAGAGTTAAAGTTTTAATTTTATTTTAAAAGATAGCAATATATCATTTTCATCCTCCATGTTCAAAAATACTTAGAGACGATGATTTGTTCTTTGCTGTAATCTTCAGTACAAACAAAGCTGTAGTCAAGTGATGTTGACCAAATCCCTGCAGTTTTGCAGTGATAATAGAATTGTTATTATGTTTGTATTCATTATTTCTCTAATAAGGGACTTTTCTCCAAGGATCCTTATGTACTTTAAATACAAATGAATGAATCTTCTCTAATCACTTCTGAGCTGTTATGCAGTCTTCTTTTACGAAGGGGTTGCAGAGGAGAACACTGAGGCAGAGAGGGGTTACTGACCTTATTTTCACAGGAACTGACTTTGAAACAGTTCCTAGTTAGTGGTTTGGCTCAGGTCAAAGCTTTAGCTCTAAGTCAGAGGCAGCTCCAGGAATTATTCCCAGCTCCCTTTTTGGGCCATGTCTCCTTCTCCAGATGTATGACTGCATACATTCATACAGTACAAGTACAGTAAGCGCTGCCACTTGCAGATTTCACTTGCTTTGCTGAGCTGGCACTGAGGAGCTTTTAAAAGTGGAAAGGCATTCAGAGGCATCTTTTTCTTTTACAAGCTGCAGACATTTGCCTCTTAGTGAAGGTCACCAACCAGGCATAGAGATCTTGGTGGTTATCACTGCAGCACAGTTTCCAAATGGCTCCTCAATCCAGCAGCCCTCCCCACTGCCTTATATTGCAGATCAGCAGAGCTATATTTGGAGACAGATGCAGGGGTTATGTTCCCAAGGGCCTCAGATGGAGTAAGTTCAGAGTGTGTTGTCATGATGGACATGCACACATGTGCCCTAGCAGAGTAGAGGTCAGTTATCATTCATGAATATGCGGAGACCCCTTACAGTCCAGTTACAGCATATGCTAGTAACACATGTTTCTCACCCACCCTGCTTTCTCCCCAGTAAGCTGCTACATTTCTAATGCCTCCATTAGCTCTTGGAACAATTGACAGCTTCAAGTCTTACCCTCCAATGAGCCCCAATGTGGAAATGCCACGCAGCTGTCAGTCACAAGCCAAATGGCTAAAGCTTTTGGGACAAGATTTCAATTCCAGAAGAGGAAGCCTGTCCAGTCAACCCTACACCTTTAATATGACTATTAATTATTCATAAACTACTCTAAATGTATCTAGCTCCTGCAGTACCATTCAGTTTTGGAAATGCACTTGCTGAAATTGCAGATAGGTGTCTGAGTTTTTCTCCTTAAGTGTTTCTGCACCTAAGGCAAGGTTGCTGGCCCTAATGCTTCTATTGAGAGTCAAAAGACCCAGTGTTTGATGCAGACACACCAGCTTATTCCCCAAACATACCAATTTTTACATTTCTTTTAGCACAATAAATGATTCTTTCATCTAAAGAGAGGACAGTGGAGTTAAATGCTTTCTACATAAGGCAGCCAAACCTCTGTTCCCCAAATAACCCATATGGTCACATTCACAGCTGCAGAAAAAACCCCTGAAGCTGGCTGGTGTTGCAAAGGTTCAAGGTGCCAAGCAAATAGAAATAATATGAAGCATCTGCTCTTCTGAAATCTTGTGGGTTTAGAGATTCTGCCAGCCCCACCAGCAACGTGGGGCAACATGTGCTCTGGTATGAGATAAAATGATGTTTCTTTAAGTGCCATGTGATTTAGTCAGGGAGCAGAAAGTTACTCAAGGCTCTTAATTGAAACATCACTGACAATTACAATTTTGTTATCAAAAGTTGTCTCAGTTTTAGTGGAAATGCCCAGCCATGGAGAGGCACAAGTCTGTCCCCTTTTCAGTGGTTCAGCTCTGCAGAGCTATCAGGAATAGAAAGAGGTAAAATCATACTTCTGTCACTGAAGGAAGCTGTGCACACAGTTTGAACACCAATTTAAATCAATTTGGAAAACAATTTTGTTAAAACAGATCAGTCCCTTGGTATAGTTACTTTGACAGCACTATTTTGGCTAAGGGACTGACTAAAGAAAGAGCAAAGCAGGTCACTGAAGCTGCAATTACACATGCTGTGCTGATTGCTGCCAAGCCAGTCAGGAGGTTGATGCCCAGCAGTTTTCTGACTTAATCTCACTGCCCCATCTCCCCACTCCAGATCTTACTGGTCCCTTTGGGTTCCCCAAGCCTGGCTCTTCAGAAACAGCACAGACTGAAAGTTCTCCCAGTAAGAACTTAAACTACATCTTTCTGATGGAACTGGGTTAGGAAGAAACCACACATAATCATGCTGGCAGACCAGAGAGGACAGTAAGGACAATGGGTAAGTAAGAAGTGATATGTGGTAACCCATACACTGTAGGAGCTCAGACCTTGGTTTGAGCCCTAAGTTATACTGCTTAAAACTTTGGATATTGTTTGACTTGGCTCAATCGTTCATGACAAACCTTTGTGTAATGCACTAAACTTGCAATCGGATGTGCTCCTGTGACAAACTAGGTTACAAGTTTATCACCACCACATATCAACTGAACCATTCCTACTAGCCATGGGTTCATTGCCGCAATGAAAATTTGCAGCAAATATGATGTAAAAAGTGTTAGCTTAAATTCCAGTGAAATGGGTGATGTTAAACTCATTCAGGTTAAGCCATCCTGACCTGTATGGACATGTTTTTATTGTTTGAAAACTTGCTGGCATGCTTAGCCATAAATACCAGTAGAAACTGGAATACTCTGGGTTCAGTTTTAGCTAACAGACATATACACCACACATGTTGGTTTCGGTGAACCTTTTAATTTGAGCTTTTGGGAGGCACCAATATGTTCCCAAAGGTGGAGAGAGAGAGCTAATGATAGCGAAAGAAAAACAAGTAAATGAGATATTTGTGGGGTAAGCTGTGGCTAGCTGGAAGTGATAAGAGAGCTTACTAATTTTAATCTTAAACAACAGTTACATTTGAAGTAAGAAATGTGTTTAAAATGCTCATTTTCATGCTGTGGTACTGGCAACTGCAGCAAGGCATTATAGGGAATGCTGGCTACATGAGACCTTGGGGTAGTTATCTCCCTATTGCTATTATGTTCCTTTCTTGATGGTGCCCTTCCCAAATAGGTCATGGCCTGGCAATGAACTGTGCTTCCAGACCAAGGAAAGGATCCCTCCATCATGCCACACATACCTGTGGGTGCAGGCTGCATAATCCTGTCACATTGTTAGGATATGATTCTGACACTGCTTTCAGTTTGTATGAGGCTTATCTCCACTTTTTGCAGATGAGCAAGGAGAGAGCATCCTTTCTTTCCCTGTTTCTTTCTCTCCCCCTTCTACTTCCACTATTTCTGAAGGTATAAAATAAGCCTTTGCTTTTTCCCACTTGGAAGCAAACAAGTTAGTTACAGCTTTCCAGTAGGAGCACTTTGGACAAATACCTTTCAACTTATTGACATTTGCAGTTATACTCCAGTGCAACAAATGAATGATAAACTCTCATAAACATGAAGGAAAACATCATGAGAGCATTACCAAAAGCAGCTCACTGATATAAACCTTCAGGAAACTTCTGCTGCACAGAAATGTTCTGGCAAAAAACTCCACACACTGAAGTCTTTCCCCTGTAAGATCACAGAAGTTAAGAAAATGGGTCATGAATCCCATCAGTCAAGATACCCACCCACTAAAGTTGTCTATTCAGCCAGCTAGGTAGACAGAAAAAAAAAAAGATATTTAAACACAACTACATGGAGGTGGGCAGTCTTATTTTTACCATCCTGCATAGCTGGAGAGAGCCCTGGGACCACTGAGTAAAGTCCTGACCCTCAGTACTATCTCCTGGATGATTCTCCCAACACCAATAGCAGCCAGAAGAGATCTTGATGATGCAACTTCTTTCCTGAACTTACTGAATTGCTTTGGTCTTTAAGTTTACGGTACCATAACTGCGTGATTCAGATATAGCAGTGTGTGTTTAGCCCACACTTGGCTTGATGGCTTCATAAGGGAAAATGCTCTGTGAGGACACATTTCTTTAAGAAGGGGTGAGCTGGGGGTTGTACATGAGGAAAGACTGCCTACATCAGTCTTCCAGAGCAGGGTGTCCAGGTAAGGCAATACCAGCTCTTCACTGCCTGGGCCATGGGGCTGGTGCTCTGCTACTCTCTTGAACTTAGACCCTGCAGGCAATGCCAAAACAAGCAACCAGACCTCACCCCTTTATCTTCATGCTTACACTCCAAAGTCCTATTTTCAAAAAAAGTGTAGTACTTAGGAGAGTAAGTCTCAATGAAAATGACTCTTTGCAAGTGGCACGAAATCTCTTTGGTACTTTCAGAGTTGTATCTTGACCTCTGCTTGTGCAGTATGGCTGGCCAACTCTTTTATTCAGCTCCTAACAGCCTATCTGCAGAGCACAGCTCCTCAGGCTCCTGGAAAACATTCATTTCTAGATAAGACAAGGCCAAAACTGACCAGATCTACTGTTAGCAATAGACCAGCTCTGAGAAGGAGGTTGGGCAAAAGACCTTGGAGCTTCCTTGCTACCAACATTCCCATGATTTCTGCAGCTCAGGAAGGAGAAGGTGCTGGCAAGACACCACATCAGACCTTCAGTATGGGAGAATCTAGTCTCCTCTAGTATCCTTCAATACAAAGACCCCCAGATTATTTACAACCCAATTAATTTCTGTCTCTGCAAATCACAGTAAGTCCAGGAGCTGAAATATACCAGAAGGAGACAAAAAGACTCTCCTCCAAGACTTCACTATCAGGGATTTCAGAGGGAAATGTGAGATGCACCTATTCCATTGTGGTAGGAGAAGTCCTCAGATCAAGATGTGCAGTCTTCAGATCTACCCTGGGAAGGGCAGAGCATGATCTCTTCCTGAGGAAAAAAAGGGAAGGAAGATATTTTTGTTGAAGACTAACGGATTAGACATTTCTGCTGTAATACTATGGAGTACTAGAGAGATTGTATGTGTGCTCAGAGGAATGAGCAAATCTTTGCAAATCCTGACAGACTGTAAATAAACAAATGAAGTATTAATCATCACTGCCATCAAACTCTGGGAGAAATCTATCTTTGTATTATTTGGATAAAGCTCTGTCACTAGTTCAACCTTGCCAATTTTAGAAATTATTAGAGTTTTATAGCAGGTCTGAAACTCTATGCCCAATAAGACTGTGATTTTAATGCATATTAATGGGACAAATGGGGGAAGGGAAAGGAAGTTGGTGTGATTCCCTTATAGACTAGAATGCTAAATAAGAAGATTCCAGCTGTGCAACAGGAAAGTTAAAATGGTTTGTTTGGATCATTAATATTGCAATGAAAACTAATTAAACCTAGAGCTACAAGGAGGAGCTCATTAGAGATTTGAATAGAGGCAGTACAGCACTCAGCAGCCTCCAGTTTTAGCAGTTTCTTTTATCACACCAAATGGGATAGCAACAGTTCACGGAATAGAGGGAGAATATCCTGAAGAGCCAAGGGCATATGGATGCCCAAACCAGGGGATGCAACTGCAAGAGGTACCTGACTGCTACAGAGCATCTTTGGAAAACACTGTGTGGGTTTTTTTGCTGTGTAGAATGTGCCAAGCCCTTTTACTGGGTCTCTGCTCAGATTACCACCACTGTGCTCTCTACTGTCACCTTCAATTCCCACCTTTCCTCCTGCAATGTTACAACTTTGTCCTTTTGTCTGACCTGACATTTGAAACTTTACCTAAAATTTCCTTAGCAAGAAGCCCCAAAAGCTGCTTTACAAAATATATCTACTTGTATATTATTGGTACCTCTATGCCTGCCCCTGGCCATGCCACTTCCTAATCTGTAGTTCTAGTGTGACCCTCAGTTTTGCATTTCCTTTCTTCTTTATGAAGCTACTTTTGCTATAGCCAGAGAAGGTGTCCCTGCCTCTGCTCTGTCAACATCCTCCTTCAGCTATTTAACTCTTCTCACCTCTGATATGGTCTTTCCTTAACACATGGACTCCCTACATCCCAAATCCCACAAAACCCTGCTCAGAGCTCCACACAGAAATACGGTGATACAGAACTATATGAATCTTTTCCTTAAACATTTGTCTCAGGAGTGAATAATGACCAGATTGGGCCTTCCTAAGTCTTTCATACTTGCAGCCTCAAGTAAATACTGCAGCCTCAACTAAGCTGTTGCTTATCCAAGCTAAGTGCTGGCAACAATGCTTGCATTTCACCTCCATAAAGGCTGCAAGGATGAAAGAATGACCTTTTAATGCTGACACATAAAGGACTTCGTGGGGGGAGGGTCCTCACAGATGAAAGACACCCTGTAGTTGTACCAATGTTGCCTAAATGTTGCTGAATTGGGGACTTATTGGTGACTTGGGAAGTTTAGAAATTCTTTAGTCATAGAGAAAACAAAATAAGATACTAAATCAGTGATACACTAAACTGTATACACGTAACTTGATAACACCTGCCTGGAAATGCAGGCAGGACTCAGGGGGGTTTATAGGGAGAACATGGGCGGAGGCAATCCCAAGCACAAATACAGGCTGGGCAGAGAGCAGATGGGGAGCAGCCCTGAGGAGAAGGACTTGGGTGTGTTAGTTGGCGAGAGGCTCAACATGAACTGGCAGTGTGCACTTGCAGCCCAAGAAGCGAACCGTGTCCTGGGCTGCAGCAAGAGGAGTGCGACCAGCAGGTTGAGAGAGTTGATTCTCCCCCTCTACTCTGCTCTGGTGAGGCCCCACCTGGAGTATTGCATCCAGTTCTGGAGCCCACAGTACAAAAAGGACATGGATCTGCTGGAGTGGGTCTGGAGGAGGGCCACGAAGATGATTAGAGGGATGGAGAACCTCTGCTATGAGGACAGGCTGAGGGAGCTGGGGTTATTCAGCTTGGAGAAGAGAAGGCTCCAGGGTGACCTAATAACAGCCTTCCAATACATGAAAGGGGCCTACAGGAAGGCTGGAGAAGGGCTTTTTACAAGGGCCTGTAGTGATAGGACAAGGGGCAATGGCCTGAAACTGCAAGAGAGTAGATTTACATTAGATATAAGGAAGAGATTCTTTACCATGAGAGTGGTGAGGCACTGGAACAGGATGCCCAGGGAGGTTGTGGGTGCCCCATCCCTGGAAGTGTTCAAGGCCAGGTTGGATGGGGTTTTGAGCAACCTGGTCTAGTGGGAGAGAGGTGTCCATGCCCACAGCACAGGGGTTGGAACTAGATGATTTTCAAGGTCCCTTCCAACCTTAATCATTCTATGATTTTATGAACTCAGACAAGAATTTTCCTTGGTGAGGTAGATAACCAAATGCCAAAGAAACATGATAGGAAATGAACCCTTGCCTCCCTTAATCTCAGTGTCAAACCATTTGAACATGGGGATCACTGAAAGCCCCCCCATTTTCAAGTTTGAAATTTCCCACCACTATAGGAGGTGCCGACTCCAATTTTTATTAATTTTCTCCATCTTTGGAATTCAGGGAAACAAATTTTGAACAAAATCCTCTACTGCATTCACTGTTGAGAGACAGTACAGCCAAAGGGGTTGGCAGGAAAAGAAAAAAGCTCAGAAAACCCTGAAGTACTGCGTTCAGTTTTGGGCACCTCAATACAAGAAAGACATTGAGGTGCTGGAGCAGGTCCACAGAAGGGCAACAAAGGGCCCTAGATGATGGGCCTAGAGCACAATCTTATAAGGAGTGGCTGAGGAAACTGGGGCTATTTTGTCTGAAGAAAAGGAGGCTTAGGGGAGACCTTATTGCTCTCTACAACTACCTCAAAGGAGGTTGTAGAGAGGTGGGTGCTGGTCTGTTCTCCGACGTGACAAGTGAAGAGGAAATGGCCTCAAGTTACATCAGGGGAGGTTTAGGCTGGATATTGCAGAAAATTTCTTCACTGAAAGGGTTATAAAGCACTGGAATAAGCTGCCCAGGGAAATGGTTGAATCACTATCCCTGGACATGTTTAAAAGCCATGTAGATATGGTGCTTAGGGACATGGTTTAGCGGTGGACTTAATACAGTGAAGTTAATGGTTGGATGCAATGATCTTAAAGGCCTTTTCAACCTAAACAATTCTATGATACTATGAAAAGGAGTAAATGGACAATTAATACTGAAGATCCCAAGAGATGGGAATGGATCTAAGCTAGTCAGCAAGGCATCAGCTCCAGCCCAGCCTACATTTCCAGGCAAGTGTTGTCAAGGAATGGACTTTCCTAGATAGCCAAGGAGAAAAAAACATGGAAAACTGCTGTGAAAGTAAAAAGAAATCACTGGAGATACAAAATTAATTTTCAAACATGGCATCTAGGCATCAGTCTACTCAATCTATGCCAGTGAAGACCCTCAAAAATGCCTCTGCTACAGCATTTCATGATGGGAGGCACAGAGAGGCTGTTGGACAATTAATATTGCAGATCCTGCACAGCCAAACACATCACACACGTTCAGTCAGTGCTGGCACCCATGGAAAGCAGGGACTTCCATGCAGGCACTGAAGTAATGGCAGATGCCTCCTGTCTATTTATCACTGTGTAACAAAGCAAGTTGAAATGCTTTATAGAAAGGCTGCCAGACAAAACCCAGAGCTGTGTGCTATAGGCAGAAACAGCCCCAGAGGCTAGAGGCATGGCACCTCTGTGAAGACCTCTCCCCCTGTCATCTCAGTAGTAGATGGTGGCATTTAAGGATAGCCATCACCAAAGGGTGACGATTTTGATGTTTTGTGGCCAACACGTGCATATGTAGATATGATCTTTCTCACTCTTCAGCAAACTCTTGCTTTGCTGAATCCATGAAGGGACTTGGTGTCTGTAGGCAGGTTCAGGTTACAGCAAGCCCACAGAGAGAATAAGAGCCCAAGTGAGGCAAAAGCGTAGTTATGATTGCCCTTGAACTCAGGAGTCTCAACCTAAATTTAGATGCATGGATGTACACTAGATCAGATTTATATAAACCCTTCAAAATTCACACCAAGAGACCCAAAGTAATGTTATCTGTACTGTTTCCACCTTTTTGCCTTCAGGAGGAACAGCTGCATTTGTGATGATGGCACTTCTGCCACTTACTAGACTGCAATCTTGAGAACCTACATTCCTAACGCACCAATAGGGAAACTGAGGCACGGTGCTGATCTCAGCTGTGTTTTCAGCTGAGAAGCCAAACCCCAAACTCTTTCACCAGCCTCATCTATAGGTCCATGACACCAAGGGCTATTTTCTTCCTGCAGATGCCCACTTAGAAGAAAAGCCCCCTGGCCCACACTGCTACCAATGCCCCACTTCGAAGCAGGGATACATGTGCCGTGGTCTCCTGGTGCAGGATCAGCCCCAATTTCATTCCCATTACACAGGATGGACACGTGGAGCTGCGTGTTTTGCCAAGGAAGGAGAGGAGACGGCTTCAGGGGACAATGTAGGAGCACTGTAGTGGTAGTCATCACACAAACAGCCCCATAGAGCAGCCGTTGTGGAGCTGCTCAGAAACAGGAGTGTCAAACCAGATGCAGTTGCATAAAATAATAATAATAATATACCAAAGGCAGATAAAGTCAGCCTCGGTTGCTCCTCTCCCTCCTTCCTGGAGATTCAATATTTCTCTTCATTCTTCCCACCCCTAATACCCATCTCCCACGTTTGTCTCTGCGCCGCACTGAGGAGTTTGAGATTAACCATGATGAATGGACTGATTTCCTTGTCTCAGGGACTGTTTTATTTTTCCTTTGCCACGTCTGACAAGTTGCATTTTACTATAAATCCCCTCAATTAGGCCTTTGAAATAGCACTACAGCCATTTCCCTAACATACCGGGAAGGAATTATCTTCATGTCCCTGGCAATCAATTCCTTAACTAAAAATAGTTAATGTTCAGTTTTGCTTTCCACCCATCACCCCACACTTTGGGCACTTGAGAGGAGCATGGCCAGTGGAGATGTCCCACTTGGTGGCTATGGGCAGGCTGAGATGGCTGAGGATGAGCCCCAGGGGCTTGAAGGACATGGGATTTTGTCCCTGCTTATTGTAGGGGGGTTGGACTAGATGACTTCTAGAGGTCCCTTCCAACCCAATACATTCTATGATTCTATGATTCCACTTTCTATTTCCCTCTCCCTGATGTTCCCCCTCAAGCAAAGTCCTCAACAGCACAGTTTGGGAATGACAAATATCTGCCCAGGCTTGAGTGACTGCAGTAACCTCACATTGCCTTTTCTGGTGCAGCTTGCATAGTACAAATTCATGTAGTTCAAAGTCAGCCCTCGAATACTTCACATGCTGGTTCTGCTCCTTCCTCCCCAAACATCAACACCTTTAAGCAACCTTGTATTGTCCCTGAGCTGGTACATCTGATAAACTTTTGATTGACAAACAAGGACAGTAACAAACAAGGGGAAAGGAGATTAAGAAACATGTTGTGGCCAAGGGCTTGATTTCTGCAGAGCAGTGGAGAATGGAGAACGCATTAACTCCATATAAGCTGTGATCAATGGCCACCTCACATTTACTGTCCACTGCATAAGGCTTTTATGGACATCTTCAAATAAAGGGGAGTAGAAGACTACAAGCTCAATAGACATGGACAATAAAGGAAAATGGCATCTATGTGAATCTGACATGACTCAAGGATTTAATGGGAAAGGCAGTCTTGTTTCAGATCCCTCCCATGAGATTAATTTGTGTTGTGATGTAGGCAGATATTAGTAACATAGTCAAAGTTGAATGCCTTGGCTGTCACTTGATCATGCATAGTGATGATTTTACTAGCAAAGGACTATGCACTGAGATGATGTTTCTGCTAATTGCCCATCATTAACACTGCCTTGATAGGAAAGACCTCAGACCTGATCCATCAGAAGGACAATATTGGTTAGATTCTCTAACCTAATTTATCTTAAACCATAATGTAGATGCTTAAATTCCTGTTGAAGGAACTAAAACCAATGTTTACATTGCTAAATCTATATATAAATGCTTAAAGAAAGCAGGGAGGTAACTAGAAACATATTTGAGTCTCTCATTTCAAGAATCCAAATTTGGATTTTGCTGCCTTTCTTCTTCATTTTTCCCCAAACATCTCTTCACTCTCTCTGCTTGGCATGCCAGAGTAATGACAGTCTTCACAGGCAGATAATGTATTTGGGGAAAATCTGCATGGAAATGAATGATGGATGGTTGTTTTATTTTAACTTGGTGTTTATGAAGATTGCCTAATGACTTCTAGTGCTTTTCAGTGTTTGTTAAATGTAAAACGAGAAAAATAACATAATTCTAATCCCAAAGCAGGGCAATTGTCTTGTTTATGCCTATTATATTCAATTAAAGATGCAATATCTGCTTTATCTCAAGAGAAGTCCCAGCTTATTTATGCCCAGCGTAAGGGCAAATATTAGTTAGCACCAAACCAGAATGCAGTTAAGTCTAATGTAATGTCACCAGCATTGCTCACATTATAAACAAAGTAAGTGGCAATTACTTTGAGGCAGAACTGGATAGATTGTTCAAGTGGCTCTGTTTTACGTGCATTCAAAATTTGCTTCCAACAAGATTTTAAGAGTAAAGTGCAACATATTCATACATTTGAGGAATAATATAAACATGCTGTAGGAGCCTGTTTGTCCACTATTAACTAGTCATTGCTGCCCTTGACTAGAAGTCTGACATCAAATGATTTCCTTATCATCAAAGAAAGCAAACACACACAAAAAAAAATCCAACTTGAACATTTTTACTCAGAAATTCACCAGGCTTTCTTGGACAGGTTACATATCTGACATTTCATGTCCCCTTTTTTGATGGTTGAACTGACTAGTCAAAACAACCCATAAATGCCTGGATGCATCAAATTTTTGCTGTGCCAGTGCAATGGATCACTCTGTCCTCTGGTTACAGCACATCATGAGAATGCAATTCAGTAGGTGACCCAGCCAGGAGGAGATAACAGGGACGTGATCTATCTGAATTACAAGTCTTATGGGGCACTGCATCTGCATTTTCAAACATGAACAACAGGTATTTTTCAGGAGTTCATTCCTAATAGCTCAACCTTTCCACACTTACAGTACATTTTCTTGAAGGCTTTATTCTGTTGAAAACCCTAATTTACACCTAGGAATAGAAGAGACAAAAAGTTTCATTCCAACACCTACATTCAGTAGTGGGTCATTTGGAGGAAACAACCTGCAGACATTTGGCCATAAAGAAACCGACTTCTCCTGCCCAGGAAGAGGAAGCAATGGGCCTTGAGCCTTGCATACTTTGAGTGGCCACAAAAGCTGCAAAGTAGCTCTGGAAGAATATCATGTACTTATAGTGCTCTATACCTGTAGTAGGAGGTACTAGCTATAAGCAGTGTGTTATGATTCTCTTATTATGTCCCTAAAATATGTATTACTGAATGCATTTGTCACTTTCATATTTAAATATGGCCCAGAATTTCCTATATCATTGCTTTTTATCTGCCAAGTGGTCATGTCAGTCATGACTACTTACACTTATTTTCACCTTAATGAAGTTTGAGATTTGTGATGAGGTAGGCAGACAAACAACAGGCAGCTTTCTTCCTACTAAACTAGAGAGACATAAGGACAGTTGTGCTCTCTGAGAGGCACCTAGGTGCTAAGGAGAACCGCAGTCAGCACAATTTTTTTTATGAGAGAAATCAACAATATCTCATTGAAAGACACATACTCTCCCAAAATCCCCTATCTTCAGAGCCAGATGCCATGTCCTTGACACTATTTTTCTTGAAATACTAATAAACCACTAAAAATCACCACACAGTGAAAAGCAGCATCCCCCACATTCAATATCCAGTACAGTAAATGACCTTTTTGCTAGCCACAGAGCCCAGCAAGTGTAGAGTCTCCGAAATCCAATGTTGGGAGAAGCCAGAGAGGAAATCCCGGTGTCCTGCCCTGTCTCTGTGAAACAATGAGGTTGTTCATCAAATGCCTCCCTAGAGTGCAGCTGTTGTATAGAAAGAAATGGTCTCTGTGGCTGTATTAGTAAAAATGGTTAAATTAAGTTTCCCAGTTCTCCTACCACCTCCCAAACTGCATCCTGTCCTATGCAGGACTCAAAGGGCCTATTTCACTTTCCTGACACCAGCATAATTAAAACAGGACAATACATACATGCAGACAAGAGCAAAGCACCAGATCACTTGCACTACAACTGAAAGCAAGAGCAAATCTGTGAACTCTGCCAACTTTCCCACCTTCTCATCCCATCCACCTCTCTTGAGTCTTCCCTTCAAAGCCTAATTGATCCATTAAAAAGAAGTGTTATTACAGGTAGGCATTTATTTTTGACATCTTCTTATTGCTCACCCTAAGAAAAAAAAGGATACTTAGTACCCCTAAAAACTGTTAATATCGCCAATAGCTTAAGACCCTGTAAAATTACCAGGCAGGCACATCAAGAAAAGGAAGAGCTAGAAAACAGGAACTGTGACTACATCAGGTGCCCTGTCTTGCTCATTTCACCTCCTGCTTTAAATTAAGTACTAATACATAAAATCAGAAGTGTTTTAGAAAAACATTAGAAATAATCTGTTTTGGCTATGGAACCATTACTTTCATATAATTTGACTTCTTCATTTCTTTCCTGGGCACCCTTAGGTTTACCATTAACACAGCTACTCATGTTCATATTCTTACAAAAACTTGCTAAAGATTGTGCTCCATCTCTTGAGTTAGCGGTAGAATAGACAGGCTGATTTTCAGAAGTACAGAGCATCTCTTGCAGAGCAGAAAATGATACTGCTCTGTACCATGACAGCAGCAGGAGGAAGAGAAATGTAAGGTGAGCAGGATATGCCCTGAGAGTGGCTGGGATCTGCCTCCCAGTCCTGAGCCGCTGTGAATTGCGGAACTCTAAACATCATCTGCTAAAAACAAAACCAAGTCTTCCATTGCATTAGAAGCACACACTGTCTGAAGAGGGCTAAGCAAAGCCTTGTGTCTTTGAGGTTACTTCAAAATTTCTGATGTTTAACTTCCTCTAAAGTATAACTATAGCTCCAGATTTTCAGAGTCTGGTGTTTGTTTGGTTTTTTTTTTTTTTCAATAACCACAATGCCCTCGGAAGTGTTTAACCCATTTTACTGATATAAATTACTCACAGTGGCTTCACTTTAACAAAGTCCAACATGCTTATACGGAGTACAGTTGGGCAGGAGATGCAAAAATATCAGGTGAAAATTGAACATATGTTACCTTTTCTTTCTCTTGCTCTGAATTATCCCAGGCACTTAATTTTGCTCCACCCCTACAAATGCCACCTTCAAAAAGTAAACACCCAGCCATTTTCAGAGGCTGCTTAGGAACTTTCTAGGTTATCATCATACAGTTCTAAGGTATTTTAAGACACAGCTGAGCGTATCAGAATGTGCAATAATGACAAAGCCAGGCTGCCTGGGATGTTTTGTTCATGCTGTATGAAAACCTACATAGGCAAAATTCCAGCAGTGCTGCCTCAGTAAAGGAACTTTATCAACACAGAACCCTTCAGCAACTGAGAGCTTTATAGTCAGAGAAGCAAGAAATATCACTCGGTGAGTACTGAAGCCTTCATTTAGGGTCACCCAATCCTAAATTCATTGCTCAGAGAGCCAGATTCTCCCCTAAGAACATCTTTAATTAGCTTTGTGAGATTGTTGTTCTATCCCACAGTCTCCCAGTTCCTTTAGCCCCTTTCCAGATGCTACAGTATCTCCACTGTGTCTTACAGTGCTTCAGGGAATATACAGTATGTGGAGGAATCTCCTCCTCCAGTAACTCACTTAGATTTGAGCAATGAGACAAATGCAATGTGGAGAGGTTTTCCCACAGGATGCTGAACGTATTGAAATCCACATGCTCTATGAAGAGGGTCCCTTCTTTCCCTGAGCAGATCACAAACTCCAGCCTGGAGCTGACCTGTACAGAGAGGAGCTGTTAGCCAAAGGCAGCCAAGGAAAACAAGCAGATATCTCCAGCCAAACCTAGGTTTCTGATGGACTTGGACCACATTGTGAAAGGCACCTGCTGATGCACATGAGCAGCTTTGCTGGGATTAATGCAAATTTGTTTGTGTTTGGCGCAGTGGATAGGTAGTGAACAAGGCCTGTTAGTCCCATTGAATGATGGAAATAAAGAAATATATTGAACAGCTGTCTACTTCATTCTGCCTCATTCATTATCTGTTTCAGATGAGGTGAGGATCTGTTCTTGAAGTCGGGTGGAGATGGGAGAGGGAGGACTGCATATCATGGGATCATGCTACTAAAGTCTATACTATCATGAAAATATGCAAGAGGTTGAATTAACATATCTTATATCATAAAATTCACATGATAGCACAAAATACCATTTCCAAAAAGTTCATCTTAGTGCAATACAGTTCTTCAAATGTTATTTTGGCAATGTTATCTAGGTGTTGGATTTGGTTTTGAATAAATACATAAATAATATTCCGGATTTGTTTCTCTGATGTTGTAACAGCATCCGTTCAGGCATCATCAGCAGAGTTAGACTACTGAATTTTCCATACTGTAATAGATATTTCCTACTCAACACAAGAAATTCATCCATGCAATAGAGAAGGACACATAGTCCCAAAACAATGGGTTATCCACATGGCAGTACACACATTCTTTAAACAACCAAGACAAAAATATTGAAGGATATTTCCAAAAGGCAGTATGGGTGAAAGGCAGGGAACCCCAGGTTCTCTATGGCATGTTTCCCTACAGCAACAAGGCTTGTATGATCATACTGTCTGTGTTTTCCTCAGTCATAGGATCATAGAATATTTTAGGCTGGAAGGGAACTCTAGAGGTCATCTTGTCCAACCTCCCTACACAAACAGGGACATCTCTACCTAGATCAGGTTGCTCAGAGTCCCCTCAAGCCTGACCTTGAATGACTCCAGGGATGGGGCCTCCACCACCTCTCTTGCCAGCCCATTCCACTGATCTATTACCTTCATGCTAAAGAACTTTTTTTTAATATCCAGTCTAAATGTATCCTTTCCTAGCTTAAAACCATTACTCCTGGTCCTATTGTTAAAAACCCTTTTGAATAGACCTTCCCCCGCCTTTACGTAGGCCCCCTTCAGATACTGGAAGGTCGCTATAAGGTCCCTCCGGAGCCTTTTCTTCTCCAGGCTGAACAGCCCCAACTCTCTCAGCCTGTCTTCATACGAGATATGCTCCACTCCCCTGATCATTTTGGTGGCCCTCCTCTGGACACGCTCCAATATGTCCACATCCTTCTTGTGCTGGGGGCTCCAGAACTAGACGCAGTACTCCAGGTGAGGTCTCACCAGGGCAGAGTAGAGGGGCAGAATCACCTCTCTTGATCTGCTGGCCACACTTCTTTTGATGCAGCTCAGGATGTGATTGGCCTTCTGGGCTGCGATTGCACTTTGGTGGCTCATATCCAGCTTTTCATCCACTAGCACCCCCAAGTCCCTTTCCACAGGACTGCTCTCCAGTAGATCCTCTCCCAGCCTACACTGATAATGCTGGTTGTCCCGGCCCAGGTGCAGGACCCTGCACTTGGCCTTGTTGAACCTCATAAGGTTCATTTGGGCTCATCTCTCCAGCCTATCCAGGTCCCTCTGGATGGCATCCCATCCCTCTGGCATATCAACTGCACCCCCTAGCTTGGTATCATCCACAAACTTGCTGAGGGTGCACTCAATGCCACTGTCAATGTCATTAATGATGATATTAAACAACACTGGTCCCAGCACAGACCCCTGAGGGACACCACTTGTTACCTTCCTCCATCTGGACATCGAGCCATTGACCATCACTCTCTGGATACGACCATTCAGCCAGTTCTTTATTCAGTGAACAGTCCACCCATCAAACCTGAAATTCTCCAACTTAGAGATAAGGATGTTGTGGGGGACTGTGTCAAAGGCCTTGCAGAAGTCCAGATAGATGACATCCATAGGTCTACCCTTGTCGACTGATGCAGTCACTTCATTGTAGAAGGCCACTAGGTTGGTCAGACAGGACTTGCCCCTAGTAAAGCCATGCTGACTACCTAGGATTACCTCCCTGTCCTCCATGTGCCTCAGCATGTCTTCCAGGAGGATGTCTTCCATGATCTTCCCAGGCACAGAGGTAAGGCTGACAGGTTGGTAATTCCCAGGGTCTTCTTTTTTACCCTTTTTAAAGATGGGTACAATATTTCACTTTTTCCAGTCACCAGGGACTTCTCCTGACTGTCATGATTTTCAAATATTACGGAGAATGGCTCGGCAAGTGCATCAGCCAATTCCTTCAGTACCCTGGGATGCACCTCATCAGGTCCCATGGACTCATTTATGTTCAGGTTCCTCAGGTGGTTGTGAACCTTGTCCTTGCTTACAGTGGGAGGGACTTTGTCTACCTGGTCCCTGCCTGTCTTGTGGGCCATCAACTTGTTGAGTACCTCAGCCTTCTCCTCATCCATTGTTACTAATACTCCATTGTTTGTCCTCCCAAAGGCATCTGAACTTACTGAACAATTAGAAGTAAATTTGAGAGGGGGTTCAGATCTTTTCCAGTCAGTGAAGTTTTTGTAATTTTAAAAGAAATTTCCGACCTGCTAGCCCTCTGAAAGATATCAGAGCAGAAAATTAATCCCTTTCAGGGGGAAGAGCAAGTCAGTTTGGATGATCTCAAGCTGTACTAAAATGTGACCTGGTTCTATTGAAAATAAAACAAGATCAAGCTGCAAAGTGAAACAGAGCCTCTGTTTGTTGACTATTACTTGCAACCTTGCTTTTGGTGGAACATAGGCCTAATTCTTGGTATTCTCAGTTATTTTGATTTGTTAAACTTTCACGTTGTTTCTTTCCACACTCATCTTTCCCAGTGACTCAGGGACTACTATGTCTAAGACAGGATCCTGACCTCTTTCCTATTCCCTTAACTAACTAAAACATTTCCCAGTCATCTCAAGCATGAACACTTTCTCCTATTTCTAGACTCTCCTAGCTAACTGACAGGCCACCTAGTGATTTTATGAGAAGCCTGGAAGAGTCTTTATTATTAATCGTTTTAACATAAATAAACTATTTCATACTAGACAACTTGTCTCCAACTTTTATAAACATTTTATATAACAGGCTACAGATCAGATTATGGTTGTCTAAGACAAGACAAAATCACAAATTTCTGTAAAATAATTCATTTGAGCTGTGGTTTACAAATATATAAGGCTGTGGACCATGTTTAAGGGTCAGCAAAGGTTATCCTAAGAACATACCTATAGGCCTAAATGCATTAGCTGGAGATTGATATCTACCCTAGAAAATTTTTAGCTGAAACTAGAAAGGATTTTAAACCCTCTGGTCTAAAGCAGAAGACTGGAAAAAATGCTGCCATTGCTGATGCTTTCTGTATCCTACCTGGAATCCCAGCCTGTAGGAACTGAACAGTAAGAGACACAAGGAAAGTGCTAGAGAGACACTTCTTGCAACGGCCATGCAACACAAGGTCCAGACAGGAAAGATAGATTTTCAATGGATTATAACATGGCTAGCTCTAAACAGTTCTCTATTCCCCAACCAAACACACACACAGAGAAACAGTGAAAAAACATACCACCCTGACCATAAGATAACCTCACTGAAGTCCCTGCTACACTGTGCATAGGTGCCAAAGCTCTCCAGCTGAAGGGTAACAGTATGGGAAAGCACACCGGAGAAGAGGAACCATGAACACTCCCACTGTCTGTACTCAGGTCTGAGCTATAAACTGTATCATCAGGAGACAGAATCAGTAAGTTCCTCAGGTTCCCAGACCATGATTACAGCACAGTGGCAGGAGTCTGAAACTCAGCCTAGAATGAACTTGTTTGTATTCATGTAAATATCAGATATGCACCTTTCAAGCACACAGATTATCCACGTTTCCTACAGGAAGATTTATTTTTTGACTGAAACTTATGTCTGTCTACCTGTGTTTCATCTCAGAACATAATATGCTCACCGCTATACATTAACGCAAAAGATACACAACTTCCCAAAGTGACATGCAGATGCTTTTCTTCACCATAAAAGAGATTGCCCTTTGTTGCAATACCCTTTTTTCCTGCTGCAGCATAACACAGAATCAGTCTGGTTTAAACAAAAAAAAATCCTCTTCACTGGGAAGCAAGGAATAATGACACATAGATGCAGACCATTTGAATGAATAACCCAAATACATGTGGTTTGGAAGAAATTGTAAAAAAAAAGAGTAAAAATTGTAACTTTCATGAAGGAACGCCACACAGTTTTATAAACCTAAGAACAGAGTAAGATCTAGGGCAGGACATCTGCTAATGAATAGACTGCTCAGCTGAACCTTGGCATTTTCTTTCCTGAAGTTTCATGAAAGAGACTTGAGTATCCATGTCCCAAGGCTTTTTTATTTGCCTCTTTGTACCTCTCTGAGTTGGCAATAGGACCAAGCTATAGTGCCCCCCAAGTAAAATCAAGGAAAAACATCTTTAAAATGTATCAGCATCTCTGTAACATAACATATTCCTTCAAAAGCAGAGCTGGAGGGGGAAAAAACCCCAAAGGAACAAGACTCAAGTATTGAATGGTTTCCCATAGTATTTCTTAATGTCAAGGGAGGAAGGCATTAAATAACTGGTGCAGGAGTGCTTCTCTTCACTAACACACCCGACATCTGTGAGTCTGCTGCTTGCTGAGATGTGGAATCCCTCCCAGTTGTCCCAGCAGCTCAGAGTCCTGACAGAGGAGGAGATGGAGAAAATAGCAAAGGAAGAGCAGCTGTGAGTTTTCAAGCATAGTTTCCATTTGTTCTGGATGCTCATAGCAAAAGCACCTTGATTTTTGGCAGCAACCAGTCTGAACATGTTTTCTTCAATTTGTTCCTTGATGTGACATGACATGTTAATGGAAGGCAGCATGTCCACACACCAGGCTGCCCTGAGATTGCCCAATCTCCATTGATATCCATCAATGGAGATTGCCCAAAAACTTTCAATCTCTTTCAACTGGACTTCAAGACTTGCTTGGCCACACTCTGAAAGCATGTATTTGGGCCTGAGGATTTATGTGATGATGAGCTCTTATCAAGAGCTGTTAATGAAACAAAGAAAACAATCCTTTAGATCAGACCAATGAATAGTTTCACTCCTTGTCTACCTGAGTGGCCAATACAGAGGATGCAATCAACTGTTATGTAGGTCAGTCTGTAAGAGAACATCCTGGTCATCCTGGAGGTTTTCTTTTGACTTCTTACTTTGGGACTGAAAAGAATCCCATTGTATCGAAGTTTCTTTTTTCTTTTCAAATAGGTTGGACTGCCATTATTTAAAGAGCTTTTTTGTTTGTTTGATTTGTCCTGCTGAAATTCTTCATTTCACAATATGCACTCTCTCTTCATGCTCATTTCTGTTACATTCTTTAATTCATGCTGTCTATAGCTCTGTTATGGTTCCTTATCTTATTGCCAGGTTGCAAATAATCTGAACTTCCTCCTTTCTACTTAACTCCTCAATTTGTTTTATGCTTTGTCCTTTAAGGATCTACTCTCAAAAAATCATGTGGACAGTCCTGCAACTAGGACAGTCAAGCAACTAACCCCAATGAGAAAAGAGGCACCGCTATGTGGGTAAAGGCTTTGGAGAATGTGCTCCTAAATGCCAAAATTCCTTTTGTAGTCAAGCAGTATAAATCTGAGCATCTCCACAAACAAAAAAACCTGTTACACCAGTTAAAAAGGGTACAAGCACTTGCATATATAACCTCTCAGAATCCTTTAAAAGGATCTCCTTTTTGAACCCACCACAACTATCCTGGCACCTCATGCAATCATAAGCTGTTGCCCTGGTCTCTTCTTTGTCCTGCCTAGTGCAGTTTGATTCCAATTTTTGCACATGGAACAGATTCCATAGAGGATCAAAGCTTGCCAGAAGGACAGACTTGTTTTGAACCTTGGATGGACAAGAAGGAATAGCATTTTACTGTGCCTCTAATTACAGCCACCATGACAGTTCCTATGTGTAGCAATAAAAATAACCATAAACCTACCTAATCATTAAAGTAAAGAAAACAACTCCTCTCTGTATCATCATATGCAGGTACTGGAGTTACTAATAAGCCAGGAAGAGCACTAAGGCACTAGAGGAGCATCTTTCCTATCTCCACAGTTTCTTAAACAACTTTAGAGGCATATTTTTATTAAGTATATGCAAGGCAGATGATCTTAAACCTCAAAAAGAGTTTGTATAATAATTGTGTGCTCTTCTAATGCTCTCCAAAGACCTATTCAGAGTCCATTCTGAAAGACAATAATATATCAAGAACTTCTGCAAACTTCCTTCTAATGAACACATGCCAATTTGAGACCAAGAATTCTGGCCTCGGAGGACAAAATAACCACTGCTCTTAGTCTCTGGGTGTTTTGCTACTTTATTTCAGAGTGATTCAAAATCTAATTAAATTTCTAAACTCTAATGAAATTACAGAAGAAAAATCATTTAGGATTATATTATATACAATTACTCACAGCTGAAAATTACAGTTAGCCACTTTCACCAGGACAGGCTCTCCTGAGAAATCCTTGTTATTCATATAACATATAAATCTGACATTACTCCAGCTATTTACAGGTCGAAGGTAAAAGCAGAATTAATTAAACATATATATCCTGCCCAGTGGCTAGATGGTGGAGAGTGGAAGATAGAGGGGATGCTGATAATGATGACTATGCTTGAAACCACATTTCCCAGTTTGGTCAAGAATCTGAATAAATCTACTACAAAGCAAGATTTTACTAAGCCTGGCTTATTCTGATCAATGCTTTTCCTCAGTGGAGGTATGCTGTGAATGAGAATGGTGAAGCATATGTAGTCAACAGTGCACAGTCACCCAGCTGAGCTATCTGAAGCATTTTGTGGAGAAGTAGCAGTGAAATAAAGCAACCAGCTTTACAGAGTTCAGCCAAATACTCAGATGTTTAGTTGCTTCTCTGAAATACAAGAGAGCCCCCTGAGACCACTGACTTGGGCCAGGGAAAACAATAATAAAATAACTCCCTAAACTGACTCTCCCCTCCTCCACTGCAAAGAAAAAAAAAAAAAGAAAGAAAATAAAAGAGTTATCATTATTCATGTTATTCCTTCCATAAGAGGTTCTCAGGAACCTTAGAGCATGGGATCATTTGCAGATGAAATACGTGAGGTACAAAAGCACTGGGGACCTCTTATGAGGATCCTGATCTTTTCCATCCAGCTGGTACAGGGAGTTTTGCTTGGCTTTAGTATTTTCAACTCTGATCCCAGAGAGAACCAGGAACAGTGAAAGGGCAAAACCAAATTATACACACATGCGTGTGTGCACACAAACACTCACAACAGGTCAAAGCATTAACAAATACTTTCTATCACATCTACCACACTCAGTTTTACCCATGCTTCATAGAGAAAAATAGGCCAGGAATTAAGGCCACCTCAGAGAGTGAGTCATCTTTATTTACATTTTTAGTGCTCCATAGAACATTTTCAAGTGGGGAGTTTATTTAAATGTTGAACTTAAACCCGAAAAAGGGAACTTCTGTTTGCAAATGTAACTACTCAGGATGTGGCTGTGGTTTCCCAATAGTCATGTGACCTGCTTTAGTATTTTTTTTCCTTTAAAAGGCACTGAAAAAGAGCTAAATTCAGAAAACTTGGGTGAAACCGCTCTGTTGTCAAAACTTCACAATGACTTTACAAACAAGCTGGATATCAGTCATAATGGCACTTCTTCTGCTCTTACGTAAGTCGTCTATCATATTCCTTTTCCGTCCTTTTTGAGGGCTTTTTTCCTCCCTGAGCTTGGTGGGTTATTTATTTTTCCAATCTAGTTGTATGTTTAAAACTTTGTTTAGAAGTCAGTTCCTTGGAGAAAACATTTATTGAGACAGTGGGGTATTTTGCTGAGTTCTCTAGTTACTATTTCCTAGAATGAGTGCTAAGGGGTCAGCTGGACGCAATCCAGACAGAAGACACTGTGAAGTTAAATACCTGCATCTTTGCAGATGAGGTGGCAGAGCTGCTGAACATCCTGTTTGGCACCGCATAGGAAACAGTACTTCAGTAGAGTATAAGGAATTGATCCATGTGCATGTTATCTGCAATCCACTTTGGGTCTCTGTGACTCTCACTTACAGGACTTTGATACTCCTGACTGATGCTGTTTCTAATGCTTCCTGCCAGCCCAAAGCAAGGCTTTCACAATTTACCTCTTACTTCACAGTTACTCACCTCCACTTTGCACAGGGAAAAAGTGGAGCTTATAGATAGGAAGTGTCAGCAGGGGCCATATTAACATTGGGACTAATATAGACTAATGGGGAAGATGAAGCTGCTAGCAGCTACAAAGACAGAAGTTTACATGGGTTACTGTGGTCTCCAAGACTTTAGGTAATGGGGCAGGCACCCTCTGGTGGCAAAAGCCTTATCTTTACCTAATGAACACCTACCACACTACCCTACTTCATACAGAAATTCATAGAAAACCATCATCCACTCTTGGGGAATCCCACAAAGGCAGTTTGCCTCATCTGAGGTGTGTAGACCAGCTATTCCAGCTTGCATCCAGTGGATATCTGCTCTTGGCTCAGCTTCTGCAAGCAGAGCTATCCATAGACCTACAGCAGCGCTCTATCCTCTTGCAGGTCTTCTCAAGATACACATAGAATTTTTTTTCTCTCGCTACTCTTTTTTTGCTGGCCTTTCAAGCCCTCTGCATCACTTCCAAGAGTCCAAAGGAATAGAGACTCCTTTCTTCATCTATTACTACAAAGAAGGATTTTGCCTCTAATTTGAGAACTAAGGAAGGATCTCATTTGCCTGGATGTCAACAGTGCCTGTCTTATTAAATTTAAACATAGCTGGGAATTTTGCTACACTAAAACCCAGCCAAAATACCTTTCTTTTTTTAATAATGGCTTTCAGCAGGATCATTGCCTGTAACCTCTTTGTTGTCATGAGCATTCCTTATTTGACCCTGGAGTTGATCAGACATTCATTGTGAGCCATCCCTTTCTTCCACTTTACCTCTGGGTTTCCCAGATGCTTGCTTTCTTTCCCATTTGCTGCCCCAAAGATGAATGGCACTGAACAGCCACAGAACCATTTGCTGCAATGAGAGGGAGAAACATGAGATGAGAGAGAAATGGAGAAGAAAGTCACATGGAAGCAAGAGGACTAAGGCAAGTGCTGTGCACTGAGAAAGGCAAGGCACATGTTGCTGTTTATCAATGTAGGTTGTGGCTGGGAGTTGTTCATAATATCTCATAAGGTGGGGAAAGTGAGCTATTCCTGCTCCTTGATCTTATGTCCAAATTACATTCTGCATCACTTTCCTCACTGTACTGACCTATGGACAAGGCACCGTGTGAGCACAGTTCTGTAGCAGAGGGCACAGGGAGAACAGGATGTCCCTTGGTGTGGCTTAGAAGATGTTTTCTGCTTAGCCCAGCTGCATGCACAGCAGGTCTGGGAGGGCTAAAACTGCCCAGGGATTCACCGAGATCACAAACCAGGGGCTCCCAGCCTGGTGTATATATTTGTGGGTCCATCACCTGTTCAGCAGATGTACCTTGAGGGGGGTGACTGTACTGGCAGAGGACTGCAGTGGGGCAGCTAGAAACAAAAGCTTCCTCAGCTGTATGCCTGGCACCAGCAAACTTGATGGAGCCTAGCTCCTCAGGCAGGCTGCTGCAGCAGATTCACACTCACTCTTTCTCTGCTCCCCCACCCTCTAATGCAAGAGCTGTCTAGTCTACAGTCTCATGTCTCGACTCGTTGTCAACAACACACACACAAAAACTTTTCCCCACCAGCTGGAGAAGCAGCCTGTGCCTCTCCCCAGCCTTCCAATGCTCCCAGGAGCCACATCTTTATTATAGTGCCAGTTGCAAGCTACAGCTCAGCCAGTCACACAGGAGAGGTGAAAAGGCACTGTCAGTTGCTTCAAGACACTTTGAAAAATGATCCACAAGTCACTCAAGTATAGCTATCAGATTTATCTGCAAGGCTCTTCCATCCAGAAACAAATATTCTCCAAGTCCAAATGGTTTGTTCAAGGCATAGGAGTTAGTCTAAACCCAACATACAGAGACAAGGGATCAGAAAGCTAGCACCAGAACTGGAGCGCTGTAGAATTTGAGGCACCATTTCTAACCCCTCTGTACCAGGAGGCTTGTGTATATCCCCAAAAGATCCCAACTGAAGATGGGATCTATGTCAAACAGCAACACATGTATATTTGACTTAGTCAATCCACTTCTTTCCACCTAGGAAGAAACCAAAAGAAACAGAAGCTGGCTAGCTAACACAGTTCTCAAAAGCAAACAGTATTTAAGAAGCATCCAGTAAATGATATTAAACCTTAATTAAAACCATATTGAAAGTATGAATTGAAAATGTTCTCTCTAGTCTTATGGGTTTTCAGAGATTTTCCTCCCTCCCTTTTTAAAGAGAAACTAATAATTTAATCTCAATATATTAAACTGACCTACACAAAATATTCCATGTAAAATACTATTTCTGCCATAAAACACATAATCTGTCACTGGTTTAATTCCATTAGAAAGCATACATTAAGGTCTATGTATTATGATCATTAGGATAATAAAAATAATACAATATCACTTTTATTATGCTTGAATTTAAAACATTCTTCATATGAACATGAAGAATAATTGAGGGGATGGAAGAAAGGTGGGGGTTTTTTTTAATTTATAATGAAATAAATTCACAGGCAAGGGCAAAGAGACTAGCTTTTAATCCGGAAAATCAGGAGCTATGCTTTTTATGCACACTGTGTAGTCTTAGACTTTTTTTTTTTTAATTTCCTTCTCTTTAGAACTTTGATTTTGGTCATTTAGTATAGCCAGCTCTTGTAATCATAGCTGCAATTGGATTCCTCACCCCTCCCAACTAACTCCCTTCTCTGAGTGTCATGCGGTTTGTGGAGAGAAAACATTTCTGCTTCTACAAGATAAGTTTCCAGACATTTTAATTATAAAGAAAAGTTTGTCAAAAAAGGACTTTCAGCTCAGAATTATAGTTTTCAAAATAAATTTGCTTTAAAACTCAAGGTTTTTTTAAACTTGTCTCCATATTTTTGAAGCTTGGTTTGTAATTTATGAAAATTTGGGATTAGAAATTAAGACCAGGAAATTAAAAAAAAAAAAAGTATTATGAGCCACCCATTATATCAGATTTTCTGACACAACTGCAGAAACCCCAGAGCCCACACTCAGCTCAAGAAAGAGTTTCAGAAGTCTGAAAAGCAGATACAAGATGGATTCCTGTAAAGATACTAAAACGTCTTGTTTTGGAGTGGGAGAATTATGCTTTAAGTTTAAAAGCAATCATATTTCTAGCATTCATTTTAGTGGACAAGAAATGAAAGCACAATCCCCAAAACCTCAAGAAAACAACTATTTCTCCACAAGAAGTGGAGGAGAGAGAAGAGAAGTGAGCTAGGACTTAAGATGTTGGACACCTTAGCAGCAGGAAAATTGGATGCACTTAAGACCTTTAAATCCTGCTTGAGCTTCAGTCAGATGACAGTCCCTCACAATTCCTCTCTATAGTAGTGAATGCCTATGAAAAGATGATGTTGCATGCAAAACAGCTGCCTTCCCAACAGGTTCCGTATGCACTGTCTCTCAGGCAGTGGATTGTCAAAGAGCAATAGCTGTAGGAGAGGACTTCATGTTCTGCCTGAAGCATGTGCAGCAGAGAGAAGTTTCACAGCATGTTGTTTTAAAATACAAGAGTCATATCTGCCTTTAAAAGCCTTCTCATGCTCCAGGCATCTCATGCAGCTACACATCAGTTACATCATTTGGAGCTACTTGAAAAGCCTTTGGTGGCAATATCCTTGCATGCTCATTACTGAAAAAAACATTTGAGTGTACATTTTCAGCAATTTACTACAATAAGCAAGCAACATTAAAACTAAACATTACTTCTTTCCTTTTTCTTGACTTTTTTTTTATTGTAAAATTTTGAATCTGTTTCTTTCAAAAAGTATGGAGGAATGCATCGTTTTCCTCAAAACCACTCCATTCAGAGGGCGTGCACACTCTGCGCTTCAAACAGCACAACTCAGTGGCTTTATGAAGAAGGGAAGGGCCAGGAGATTGTCCTTTTGATGAACAGGGAACTTGGCGTGGGAGTTGCTGAAAAGGTTGTTTCCAGGCCGTAACATTTTCTTGCAAGAGGAAAAGGCTCTCTTCTATGCCATCAGTAAATCACATTTTGAAAACTGGAACTACAGGCAGGATTGGGACTCATGTTTTCTGGAAAGGCGTGCTGAGGTGTGCCTGTTCCAGGTTCAAGAGGATACTCTGTGCACAAACACACTCAGGGCACGATACTTAGTGAGAAAACAGATTTATTGTTCAGTGATAGGCTAGTGAAAGCTATAGTTAGTGCAGTGTATTCCCCTTTAAGCAAAGTCTGCCCTATGCCAAGCGGCAGGCAGAGCGTATCCCTGTAAGAGAAGCCTGCTCAGTAGCAGGCTGTGCTTAAGCGGTGAGCAAGCAAGGTTTGCTGTGCGTTCCCCGTTAGTAGAATCTTACCAACCGCGTTACTGGCAAAAGACCTCCGAAGCAGAGAGTAAATAGGATGATCCGGATCATTGCCGAGAAGTAGAAGATGAGGGATCGTACGGAGCGAGCCAAGGCGTCCCTTGTATAATGTGGTGCTCTCTCTCCGTCGCCCCCCCCAGCTGCCCCATCTCAAAGGCCCTGAGTTGGACCTTTATACTCTCAGCAGATTCTGGAAAACACTGGCAAAACATTGCCCCATGCGTGGTGCCAATGCATGACACAATGCCTGCAGGTGCGTTATCTGCTTAACGAACAGTGGTTCCCATACTCCTGCGTGTTGTTCACAGAGCAGGCCAGAGTGTCTGTTGTTGTTCAAAACAACCTGCTAAATCTGAAGTGTAGCTCTCTCCCAAGGCCGCTTTCTCACGACAAAGTCCAGCCTGTAACTTTCCATTGGGGTCCTATACGGACCATCATCTAAAATCCCTTACACAGTGCCATATCGTCTTGTTAGCATTAGTTCTACCGTATCTGTAAACTTTTTCTTTGTTTATAGCAACTTCTCTTGCATACAGCTCGTAGGCTTGCAATGAGGAAACTCTGGAATAGAAACAGGGCTAAGACAACATAAAATTTTAAAACTGTATTTTCTATTCTGTCCAAAAACTGGCACATGGTGGCCACATTCCTAGGATGTCCTCATTAATTTGACTGATAACACTTCACTACTCCAGGAAGCCTCAGATCCTTTCTTAAGCTTTACTGAGATCAACCATCCCCTTAAAAATTGCCAGATCTGACATTCTCCTTGAATATAGTGCATTCCCCTTGACGTCCTAACTGAATAAAATACTTCTGTTTCAGATTTTTGGAGAGAAGAGGTCTATGCTTCTGGAAACCCAGAGGAGGAAAGAGGTGAGTTCCTGCCTGACAGATGAACACAGACCCTTATGTACACACAGTGATGCAAAATCACAGCATGGTTCATAGTTTACACTTAAAAGTTTTCCTGCTTCCTCCCAGTGAAGACTTGCAGATGCATAAGAGTGGGCCAGGGCAGGAGGCTGGGGACTGGGAGGTAGAGATGAAGCTCTGTGTGTGCAGCTATGGGAAGCACAAATATGAGTTTGGCAGGATACAGAGTGGCAAGGGGGGTGGAAGAGGAATTTCAGTTTGAGTGGAAAAGTAGAAGACTAGCTCTAAAACTCAGCTGAGACTTGCATGCACTAAAGGCTAAAGTTGTTCATTGTTGTAAAATGGCATTGAGTTCCCTTAGCTACAGGTTCGCATGGTTTCATGATGTGCAGGAGGGTTGAAAAAGTAGACTCTTCTCAGCTACCTAGTCTGACTCAGCATTATCAGAATAAATATCATATTTTTTTAGGGATGCATTTAAACTTCAGAAACTCTGTTACACCTGAAACACAAAGACTGTATTTATTATTTAAGGGTGTATACTCACTGATAAGTTTTCATTTTGCAGATTTCACATATGTTATTATAGGAGTTACTCTGGGAGCATTTCTAGCCATTGGTTTTGTAGCAGTAATAATCTGCATGATCAAAACCCAAATGATTGACAATGTCTTTGGAGGTAAGAAAAAATACTCATGATTTCCTATCCAGAGATCTAGATTTACTTATGTTCTGATACTGCAGATCTGAGCTTCAGTGTTAGGAATTGTGTGTGTACTACTGCTCTGGTTTTCCTTTGGAGAACTGTTTTAAAAAAGTGTTTCAAGTGCTGGAGTCCCTAGAACTGCAGATTCACATTTCAGTATAACCAACTCTGCTCTTTAGCCTTACAAGCCTTCAACATACTGCCTGGGTATCTTCTAGAATAATTAATTTTAAAAGCAAAATTCTGTCTATTTAACATAAGTTAAAGAACCTGTTGGATTTGCAGGATGGGCAAGAGACTTGCCAACGCTTCCTAGTTGAAATTATTATTTATTCCACTGATTCTAGACTTTTCCTTCAAATGTGACTAAGATACGCAGTTTTCATCAGGGTACACAGCACAACTCCCAATAACTTTTTCACTGTGACTGGTTTTAAAATTAACACAGGAAAGCATGTTTTTCATCTGAAACAGGCAAAATCTCTTTGATCTAACATCATAACTGCTGGTAGCAACAGTGCCTTTTGACTTCGGGTCAGCAGTTTGCAATCCATTGTTTTGGGTTGAAATTAAAAATCTTAAACTGAATAACAACCATCATCTCAGTAGACAGAAGTTAGTGACAGGCAGAATTTATCCCATGGGCCTCCCCAGAGGCAATGCTAGTCTATGGCCTTCCATCCTCTGCACAAAGTCTCTCATACTTGACAGGACTCCAAAGTGTTTCACAGAGCACAGTTGAGCAAGTATTGCGATCATTTCTATGTGGAAACATAGAATTGTTCTGGTTTGAAGAGACTTTCAAGAACATCAAGTCCAACTGTTCACCCAGCACTGCCAGGTCACCACTAAACCATGCCCCTCAGCACCACATCTACAGGCTTTTAAATATCTCCAGGGATGGTGAATCTATCACATCCCTGGGCAGCCTATTCCAGTGCTTTACAACCCTTTAGGGGAAGAAATTTTTCCTAATATCTAAACTAAATCTCCCCTGGTGCAACCTGAGGCCATTTCCTCATGTCCTATTGCTTGTTAGTTGAGAGAAGAGACCAACCACACACTTCATTACAACCTCCTTTCAGATATTTGTAGAGAATGATAAGGTCTCCTCTCAGTCTGCTTTTCTCCAAGCTAAAAAAAATCAGTTCCCTCAGCTGCTTCTCATAAGACTTATTCTCTAGACCCTTCACCAGCTTCATTGCCCTTCTTTGGACATGTTCCAGCACCTCAATGTCTTTCTTGTAGTGAGTTTCCCAAAACTGAATCCAGGATTCGAGGTGCAGCCTCACCAGTCCTGAGTACAGGGGCATGATCACTTCCCTAGTCCTGCTGGCCACACTATGGCTGAAACAATTCAGGAAGCTGTTGGCCTTCCTGGCCACACTGCTGGTTCATGTTCAGCTGGTTGTCTACAAAAACACTCAGGTCCTTTTCCACCAGACAGCTTTCCAGTCACTCTTCCCCAAGCCTGTAGATTTGCCTGGGGGTTGTTGTGACCAAAGTGCAGGACCCAGCACTTGGCCTTGTTGAACTTCATACCATTGGCCTCAGCCCATCGATCCAGCTTGTCCAAATCCTTCTGTAAAACCTCCCTATCTTCAAGCAGATCAACACATCCACCTAATTTGGTGTCATCTGCAAGCTTGTTGAGGGTGCCCTCAAACCCCTCATCCAGATCATTGAGAAACTCGTTAAACAGAACTGACCCCAATACTGAGCCCTGAGTATGTTCATCCAACTGTGCAGCCAGTTTCTCCAGGAGAATGCTGTGGGAAATGGTGTCAAAGGCTTTACTAAAGTCCAGATAAACAACATCCACAGCCTTTCCCTCATCCACTAAGTAGGTAACCTTGTTGTAGAAGGAGATCAGGTTAGTCAAGCAGGACCTGCCTTTCATGAACCCTTGCTGACTGGGCCTGATCAAGATGATCCTTCTTCATAACCTTCGCTGGCACCAAGGTCAGACTGACAGGCCTACAGTTTCCCAGATCCTCCTTCCAGATCTTCTTGTAGATGGGTGCTACATTTGCTAACCTCCCGTCAACCGAAATCTCCCGAGTTAGACAAGACTGCTAATAAATGATGGAAAGTGCCTTGGTGAGCGCTCCTGCCAGCTCCCTCAATACCCTTAGCTGGATCCCATCTGGCCCCATAGATTTGTGTGTGTCTAAGTGCTGTAGTAGGTCACTGATCATTTCTTTTTGGATTATGGGGGCTTCATTCTACTCCTCATCCGTGTCTTCTAGCTCAGGGAGCTGGGTACTCGGAGGACAACTGGTCTTACTATTAAAGACTGAGGCAAAGAAGGCATTCAGTACCTCAGTCTTGGTCACTATATTTCCTCCTGCATCCAAAAGAGGATGGAAGTTCTCCTTAGTTCTCCTTTTGCTGTTAATGTATTTATAGAAATATTTTTTATTGTCTTTCAAGGCAGTAGACAGATTAAGTTCTAGTTAGGCTTTGGCCTTTCTAATTTTATCCCTGCATAGCCTCATAGAACCTTTGTAGTCTTCCTGAGTGGCCTGCCCCTCCCTCCATAAGTCATAGACTTTCCTTTTCTTCCCGAGTTCCAGACAAAGGTCTCTGTTCAGCCATGCTGGCTTTCACCTCTGCCAGCTTGTCTTACAGCACACTGTGACAGCCTGCTCCTGTTCCTTAAAGATTTCCCTCTTGAGGAACATCGAGCCTTCCTGGACTCCTTTGCCCTTCAGGNCATATCACAATTTTCCTGCTGTACAATGGCTTCCAGCTCCTCCTGTTTGTTGCCCATACTGTAGATGCATGTATATGCACTTCAGTTGGGCTATTGATCCTCTCATGTTTTGGGGGGAAAAAGGCCTAATTCATACCTGACCATTCCCAGCAACTTTTGTGATTTCTAGCCCATCAATATTCCTTCAGTCTTTGCCATCATGTGACACTCCATCCCCTACCTCCACTGGGATGGCAGACATAAGGACTTTGCTAGCGTGCCATCCCAGTGGAGGTAGGGGATGGAGTGNTTATCCCTGCATAGCCTCATAGAACCTTTGTAGTCTTCCTGAGTGGCCTGCCCCTCCCTCCATAAGTCATAGACTTTCCTTTTCTTCCCGAGTTCCAGACAAAGGTCTCTGTTCAGCCATGCTGGCTTTCACCTCTGCCAGCTTGTCTTACAGCACACTGTGACAGCCTGCTCCTGTTCCTTAAAGATTTCCCTCTTGAGGAACATCGAGCCTTCCTGGACTCCTTTGCCCTTCAGGACTGCCTCCCAAGGGACCTTGTCAACTAGTCTCTCAAACAAAGTCTGCCCTCTTGAAGTTCAAGGTGGCAGTTCTTGTGACCCCACTCCTTACTTCCCCAAAAAATGAAAACTCTGTCATTTCATGATCACTGTGCCCAAAACAGCCTCCAATCTTCACGTCACCCATAACTCCTTCTCTGTTTGTGAGCAACAGGTTCAGCAGGGAGCCCTCCCTGGTTGGCTCTCTCACCAGCTGTGTCAGGAAATTATTTTACACACACTCCAGAAACATCTTACACTGTTTCCTCTCTGCTGTATTGTATTTCCAGTAGACATCTGGTAAGTNCCCCTACCTCCACTGGGATGGCAGACATAAGGACTTTGCTAGCGTGCCATCCCACAATGAAGTAAGAGCACACAGTAACACTCAACTGCAGTTAAAAGCTAGAAATAAAAGAAAAAAACAACATAGCAAATACAATAGCAACAAATAGTGGCAAATGAGGAAGTGCAAAGTCCTAACAGACTGACCAGAACATCAATATTAAGACTCCTCGGACTTTGCTAAGACAAATCTTTGCAACCTACATTTTGCTTGTCAAGAAAAGTCTCTACTCTTAGCAATACATGAACATTTGGCTTCGAAGGGAACCATAGCAGAAATGGAAGCAGTGAGGCCATCTCATGAAATATAGAGGGAAATAATCCTTATCAAAACAGGAGGCACTATAATAAGAGAGTTTAGAAACTGAAAGCATTGCTGTCTGTATGGCAACTCCATGGTGAACTTCAAAAAAGCACCTTTGCAGCTCTGGTTGCATGCAAAGTATCCATTCTTGCAGTCCACTTTTAAAAATAGAAATTCTGACAAATGTAGCCAGTTTCCACCATGAAAAATGAACCAAACAGTAAGCAATGAAAACACAGTAAGAGAACTCAGTCAGGCTTCTACAACATAGAACTGCTTGTCCATCTGCTCTATCAAGAAACATTTGCTTCTAGATCTTTGTGCTAACCTTCAGGCAACAATTTTCCAGCCCCCAGAGCTGCCTAACCCTACTAAGTCCGCAATGCACCATTGCACATTGTTTCAACAGTAGTCACAGACTCTCGCTTAGTGAAGAGGAGAGCAGAGTGGCCTTAACTATTGAACTTGGAGTGAAGGATACTGAGCTCTCTGGGTCCAGTACTGCAGTGATGTGCTCAGCCCATCAGTCACAACCTGATTCCATCCTATTTACAGTAAATACTGATCTTTTAAAGGATAATTTTGCAGACTTCCCAGGTGCCTCATGAGGATACAAATGACAATGTACTGACACTTCCTGAAAAGAAAAGGCTGATGCTTTCTTTAGTGGCACTACATGCTATGTAGCGCCTCATTCTCATCAAGTACCTGCCCTCAAAGTTGTTTCTCATGACACTCTGGGGATGTGTTACAATCAAACTCAAAATAGCCAAAATATTGGCAAAGATGCATCTCTGAGAAGATTGACTTGAGATATTCCAGGTGGAAGAAATCAAGAAGGGCTTTAGGAAGGTTGCATCACACTGCTAATATCAAATAATTTTGCCTCAGAAAGGATAGCTGGATCTCTACCAGCTCTATGTATGTTATCCTGGTTGTACCCTCACAACTTCTGAGCAGGCTTATCACCACTCCCTGTTCCTGGTTTCTTAACTAACTATATTTTCCTGTTCTCTCTTTAAGAGTCAGACGGCAAAATGGATAGAAGGTAAGAGTCATTGCCCCATGTGTTTTCTGAGGTGGTGTGATACACAAACTGTAACATTTAACTCCTCTTCCTCTTTATGTATAATGCTTCCCCACACTGTGATTTGAAGGATAACACATAACACACATACAAGCCTCTAGAGGACATGATATACAGTGTATATCTAGTGAATCTGTGTAGAAAAAGGAAATTCCTTGTAACGAGGTTTTGGCATTTCAGAAATAGGAAAGAAATCACATCAGACAGATTCTTATTAAAAAGAAAATACTTCAAGTACTTTTTATTAACCTTTTTTTTTTGGTTTAGTTTGTACTGTATATTATTATAGCAAACTCATTTGAAAAAAAAAACATTAAGAAATGAAAGCCAAAGACATTACTACAAAAGTGCCGAAGATGAATTTTTTTTTCGCATTGCTAGAACTTTCCCTTTTCCTTTCTGGAAAAGTTTTTAATATATTGCCATATATTCATAAGCCCTTTAGATTTGAAAACAAAACCAAAACAAAAATAAAAAAGGAAAAAGAAGTAAACAAGGGCAAATGGCTTCATTAAAGATTTCCCAGTTACTGTGTCTGGATCTTAGCTCTGAGAATTCCCTTCACTCCAGGCTCTTACAGGTTAAACCTCACAGTGTTTTTTGCCCTTCACCTTCCTCCCTCTTACCTAGAAACAGCAAGACCATTTTAAGTTTTGAGCACCTGATGGGTTCACAGGCAGAAAAAGCAGTGCTGGACTGATTAGGCAATGGCCACTCTTCATCTCCTCCAAGAACAGGCAATAGGGTAGAGATGTATGGGAGTAGAGACTCTGGACTGCAAGTTGTCTATTGGCTCATGGTAATCTACAGATGTGGACACTTTTTTCTGTCCCTTTGAGACATTTTATAAATGACTAAAAAACTCCAAACATTAATTAATCAGCATTCTCAAGAACTGAAGGCAACAGCTGTACTCAATGACCTAAGAAATGGCTTTTGGCCTCTCTGAGAGCTGGATAGAAGGATGCCCCCATCACAGTTATTCCTCAAAGAGAGCATATGTCAACACTCAGTTGAAGATCAAAGCAAGGGCACCCCTTGCAGGAAGTGCTTCAATGTTTTGCCTGTCCAACAGTGAAGAGCCCCAGTCCTGAAACATGTTATGATGGAAGGGAGACATTTCCCCACCCTAACACAGCTAACTGTCACAAAACGTTTGCTTTCTAGTAACACGCTATTCTCTGACAAGACATTGACAATTTCTGTGTATTAGCCTAAAACAGGTTAGGACCATTATATGGCCAAAAGAACAAATATAGTATATCCAGTAAACTTTCTGGTGTATTAAGAACAGTAGAGACAGAGGGATGAATGGCAAGGCCATGAGAAAGAGCTAAACTGGAACAGAAAAGGCAATGATATTTTCCTTCAGAGACAGTTTGAACATCTATGATACCATCCTCTGACCTTTCCAGGAGAAGTGACTGACTGTCATGGCAGCAAAATTTAATAACTTTAATGATGACCTTAAATTGACCCCTTTGATGATTCCTTGTCACAGTCTATAGGTGTTTGATAAAAGGTAGAGTGAAGTTTCCAGTTTTATGCCAAAATTCTTGTCTTAAGGCTGGAAACATGACACAGCACACAAATGCTTTGCCTTACAGCTACTGACACTGACCAGTGAGAGAAGACGCAATTCTACAATGTTTAGGGGCAAAATTATGCATGTTAAAGATTACTTTTTTCAGTTAAATAGAAACCAGCTAGAAATCCACCAATACTTCTTAATCTCTTAATTAGTTGTATTTTTCAATTCCGCTGTGGCAGTGAGTAATTCACTAACAAATCTTTGTNTATTAACCTTTTTTTTTTGGTTTAGTTTGTACTGTATATTATTATAGCAAACTCATTTGAAAAAAAAAACATTAAGAAATGAAAGCCAAAGACATTACTACAAAAGTGCCGAAGATGAATTTTTTTTTCGCATTGCTAGAACTTTCCCTTTTCCTTTCTGGAAAAGTTTTTAATATATTGCCATATATTCATAAGCCCTTTAGATTTGAAAACAAAACCAAAACAAAAATAAAAAAGGAAAAAGAAGTAAACAAGGGCAAATGGCTTCATTAAAGATTTCCCAGTTACTGTGTCTGGATCTTAGCTCTGAGAATTCCCTTCACTCCAGGCTCTTACAGGTTAAACCTCACAGTGTTTTTTGCCCTTCACCTTCCTCCCTCTTACCTAGAAACAGCAAGACCATTTTAAGTTTTGAGCACCTGATGGGTTCACAGGCAGAAAAAGCAGTGCTGGACTGATTAGGCAATGGCCACTCTTCATCTCCTCCAAGAACAGGCAATAGGGTAGAGATGTATGGGAGTAGAGACTCTGGACTGCAAGTTGTCTATTGGCTCATGGTAATCTACAGATGTGGACACTTTTTTCTGTCCCTTTGAGACATTTTATAAATGACTAAAAAACTCCAAACATTAATTAATCAGCATTCTCAAGAACTGAAGGCAACAGCTGTACTCAATGACCTAAGAAATGGCTTTTGGCCTCTCTGAGAGCTGGATAGAAGGATGCCCCCATCACAGTTATTCCTCAAAGAGAGCATATGTCAACACTCAGTTGAAGATCAAAGCAAGGGCACCCCTTGCAGGAAGTGCTTCAATGTTTTGCCTGTCCAACAGTGAAGAGCCCCAGTCCTGAAACATGTTATGATGGAAGGGAGACATTTCCCCACCCTAACACAGCTAACTGTCACAAAACGTTTGCTTTCTAGTAACACGCTATTCTCTGACAAGACATTGACAATTTCTGTGTATTAGCCTAAAACAGGTTAGGACCATTATATGGCCAAAAGAACAAATATAGTATATCCAGTAAACTTTCTGGTGTATTAAGAACAGTAGAGACAGAGGGATGAATGGCAAGGCCATGAGAAAGAGCTAAACTGGAACAGAAAAGGCAATGATATTTTCCTTCAGAGACAGTTTGAACATCTATGATACCATCCTCTGACCTTTCCAGGAGAAGTGACTGACTGTCATGGCAGCAAAATTTAATAACTTTAATGATGACCTTAAATTGACCCCTTTGATGATTCCTTGTCACAGTCTATAGGTGTTTGATAAAAGGTAGAGTGAAGTTTCCAGTTTTATGCCAAAATTCTTGTCTTAAGGCTGGAAACATGACACAGCACACAAATGCTTTGCCTTACAGCTACTGACACTGACCAGTGAGAGAAGACGCAATTCTACAATGTTTAGGGGCAAAATTATGCATGTTAAAGATTACTTTTTTCAGTTAAATAGAAACCAGCTAGAAATCCACCAATACTTCTTAATCTCTTAATTAGTTGTATTTTTCAATTCCGCTGTGGCAGTGAGTAATTCACTAACAAATCTTTGTTCTCATTCACTTCAGGGCACCTATGTATTACTCCTTGGTGACTCATTAAGGGACTCTATAATGCAGGTGTTAATCTGAGGAAACAGTACAGCCTTCTACTGGTCTTGAGGAAATCTCTGGCAGTAAGAATACTACCAGATCCATAGCAAACATTTAAGAATGCTTCTATAAACTAGTCCTTAGTAGGATTAGTGAAATGCAGATATCCTTGAGATAGCATCAATTTTTAGCAAGGATATATATATGGTGCAAGTATATATGGTATCTATACTTTTCCACATCACAGATAGTTGATGTAGAACTAACTTGGTTTTGTACCATCATTCTGCAACTAAGCAATCTACTTACAGAAAATAAAAAGGAAATACAGCACACAGGTTTCAATGTACTTTATCTTTCCTCCTAACCTTCATCAATGTGGGGCCTTTCTAGATGGCAGTTTGTGTTGATGTGTTAAACTGGCCTATACTAATGGGAATATCTTAAAGGTTGGAACTGAACCTTTATAGCACAAGTAATAGCTGAAGTATGTGGTAGCCTTCCATAGAAGACTCCCCATTTGGCATCTCTTTGTTGTAGGACCAAATTTTACCCAACAGATGGGGTCATATGCCATCTTCTGTATTCTAGCTGGTTGAGGTTGTATATCTCTGAAAGAAGATGTATGAAAGATAGCCTTTCTTAACAGCAGCCAAAAAAAATTTCCCAAATCCCACAACCACAAAGCCACCACAATCTCCCCCAGTTTATTTCCTGAAAACAGCACTGAAATATTACTCAAGCTGAGTACTTGCACTGCAGGTGCTACAGTATTATAAATAGTAAGGAGATTCCTCGAAAAAATCCAAGCTGTATGTTCATTTTTATCTGATTTGGTTTTTCCCATAGGTCATAGGAATAGTTTCCTATTTATTCAGGTCACCAGAGAGACATGTGATAATTAGGTCTAAACTGGTTTTAGCTACTTGCTTAAAATTCACTGGGGATTCTAATTCATGGCATTTTTAGGCCAGAGGCTATTCCTGGAAAACCTTGATAAAGCAAACTCCATTATCTAAAATCACCTGATTTCAGATTTTACTCCAACCAATCATACAGCCAATCCAGATACAGGCAATCGGAAACCCTCAGTGGTAATCAAGACACAACCCCTTTAGGATCTAAGAGGAGAACTGGCGTATCTTCTACAGACCACTATTTTCTGCTTGATCAGTGATGACTATTAGTGTTTTTTCAGGAAAAAAACACAATTTCATCCAACTGAAAGAGCACGTACCAAATTCATCTTCAGCTAAATCTTGTTTTAAATTTCACATCATTATTCCCACAGTGCCTCAAACCACTCAATTTCTCTCCCTAGCTGGGACATACTCTGAGTAGGTGTCACCTAGCACAGTACCATCACAGTCAACAGAGTTTCTCAGCCTTATACTAGTTGTAGGCCTTAAGGCAGATAATCTTTTATGCTAGAACCCTGATCAGCTGATACTGAACCTAACCAACACATTGACTAAAATCAGAAAGCATTCTAATGTGTCTACCTTGTTCTACCTCTACTTGAATACTTAATCCAGAAGTGTTTCTACACCCACATGAGACCGACAGCTCATTGGGAAATAATTAACAGCAGTTACCACTTTATTCAGTCATGTATATAACACTAAGATTTAAACAATCAATTCATAATGGAATGCCCTTAAACTCAGTGGGATATTTACTAACACTCGAGAAGAGAAAGAAGCTTGAAGCAAGCTTCTGTCAGCTAACAAAACAGTAATTTAGATGCCAACTGACAATTATTTAATGTCCTCTTTTTAATTAATAGCTTGTGTCAGTTTCAAATGCCATCTTGGTGTAAGCTTGGTAAATTATAATGCCTAAAAATTTCATGCAAATTTAATGTATTAATAAAAATGTCTTGGTACATTTAACGCTCGCAATATTTCGAGTTAACTACAGTGCATGGCAGACAGATTTATTTTGACAGAAGGAGACAAAGAGACACAAGGAGAAGGATGGAGAGACAGAAACTGTTTACTAAAACAGAGAAGAAGCTACATACTTTGAATCTGCTGCAACAGCAAAAAGAAATTTGTTGCCTCAACACATCCTGGCCAAAAGCACACACCAAAACTCCCCACGACACTCACCGAGTTGTATAGACCACCACACAAATCACTCAGCAGGAGATCAGGTTTTAAATACAATACACAAGTCATTCTGGTGTTTGATGGAGGAGAGGAGGAGTGGAGGAGCTTGGGAGCTATATTGGCCAAGTGTCAAGCATATCAGATTTTTATACAAAAAGAGCACGAAACAGGGAGTGATATTGATTGTTTTAAGCCATGCTACAGCAACTTTTGTGAATTTCAATTACTTTTCAATGAAGTAATTAACTCCTGAGAAAATATGTTAGACTTGGAGACAGCTATTTTCTTTGCACTGACCTGACTTTAAGAGGATAATTTTCCCAGTATTAAGGCATCCCACTTTGCAGACTGGAGATACCTGAAATGAGGCTGGTTCATTCCCTACGTTTCCTTCAAGCTGTGGCCTCCCTGCTATGACCCCCATAAAAAAAGTTAACATAGGAGATAAAATCAATGACTTATTACACAAAATATGTGACCACTGAATTGTCTATCACTACAAAGCACTAAAAAACATTGTCAACTGCAGATGGATATGAAGAAGCACACATTTTCCTGGGCATAAATCTGTATCTGTCATAACCCCATCTTTATCTGCAAGATTTCAGTCTCCACCTTCCAAGTTTCCTATTGCTTAAACATGCTTCCTCACTTGTTTCCAGCTGTTTCTTATTTTTCTGATTCACCTGTTCCAACACACAGGATGCAAGTAAGAAATACAGGCATGGAAAAAAAAAATTATTAAGCACCGTCACTGGTATTTTGGGGAAAGCATTGGAGTGTTACCAATCTTACCAAAAGAGCAAGTCTTGATACGGAATGGTTTGAAAGGGTGAGTTGACTTAGCCTTTCACATAAAGTCCAAGCTGCTTGGTCTCTTCCCAGCCTGGCCTTCAGACATGTAACAATGAAGAATCCTAATTGTCAAAAAGTACTTTCTTCCTTAAATGTAGTATATCACTCTGCCTACCATTCACTGCAACTGATTCAAATTGCAAACTCAACTCACTAGCCTTGTAAAAAGAAAAAACTTAAAGGAAAGAAAAGAACCCCAAACAACTAGCGACTTGTGAAATGGAAGAATTATCAGAGGCCATTCAAAACCATTGCCACTTGATGGGTCTCTCATGGGCAGTCCTTTCTCAGATGCCTTTCTGAATTAGCAGAACAGTGCCTGGAACAGACTGAATCCTCCAGAATGTTTCTGAACAGCAAACATAAAAAAACCCATAAGATGAGTCTGGCGCTGCTGATATGCTGGAGCAGGCCCGATTCCATGCTCAACACTGGGGATTAGTGGGTGACTGACAGACTGAGGGCTGTACTCATTCCCTTAGGTTTTCTCTGAATGCATCCTGGAAACTGAGTCTAATGAAAAATACGTAAAAGCTTCACAAATACCATAATAATGCATGTTATTGCAAACAAACATAAGTATGAACGAAGATGGCCTAAACAACTCCATGTGTGGTTGTGTAAATGTTAAAAAATGAGCAAATGATCTCAGCAGAAACGGCTGTCTCAACTCATTGCACGTATACATTTGCAGAAACAAAATGTCAATACCCATTCTGTATTGAGGCAACGGTCACTAGTGGCTAGAGCAATACAGTGACTTTCTACCTGGTTTGTCACTGTTCTATCTATCTGAACTTGCTCTTCTGAACAACCTTAGACAAGTTACTTTGTCTCAGGTTACCTTTTTCATAAAATGAAATTAATCTTTATATAACACACTTCAAGCCTAAGGACAATAAGCTTTGCACTCTGCTGGGGACAACAAGCTTTAAAAAGCAGCACTAAGACACTCTACAGGCACTTGCAAGCTCTCAGTTCCATTCCTGAATGGAGGGAATACTTCATATACAGATACATATGCACACTGAGACAGCTTTTTATATATAGACACATGCATATAACCCAAACTGTTAGGGTGAGATTAATTCATTAAACCCGTTTCCAGGCTACAGCATACTTCCACTGATGCCAGCTACCAGCCTGATGGGCAGAGTCACACTTCTGGCTATTTTTTACTACTCCCTGGCCACTTTCCACATTCCCTGGGAGAGCATCTGGCCCAGGATGCCTGTGCTCCCTTCAGATTTGGAGGCTGCATTTGCAGTTGACCTTTTCACAGCTGCCAAACACAGAGGAATCTTTACTCCTTCCTACCCCTCTGCATAAATGTTTGAGGCTAGTCCTGAATAGCTCAAAATCATTTGATTGTAAGAGTTGGTCCCAAACCTGCTGAGTCAGGAGAATGCTCTCCTAGTAATATTCAGACACCTGTCAGAGGCAATTCCTTCCACAGCCATTGTGGTCTCTGCTGGCAAACTTGCTGGTGCCACTGATTCCAGCAATAAATTAGTAACTCTACCTTTCTCTGAAACTGCTGCAAGTCTGGATTAAAAAAAAAAGTCAGAAATATTTCTGTAAGAGTACCCTCTTCACTCTTGTCAAAAGACAACCAGGGTAACTCAAATATTAGATGCCACCGAGCAGAGAACCTCCTACTCCTAGGCAGCACGTCCGCCATCCAGACTAAGTAGCTTTATGTTGACTAGGGCTTGTCAGAGAGGTGACAACATGGGATTAGCTAGGAATTAAAGCTGCTATCATGGTGACAAGACAACTTTAAAACAAAACAAAACAAGGCCTCCTAACGCAAGAGACCCAGAGTGCCTTAGCCAGAAAACTCACAGGTCTTAGCCAGAAAAGAACAGCATCAAATCAGAGCTCTTGCACATTCCAACTCATAGAATTTCCTGTATCCCACTGAATTCCTGGACAAGATCACACTAGACATGAAAAAAGAATCACTAATTTCAGATGGACTCCTAGGAGTCTTTTTTCAGTGATTTCTCAGAAAATAAGATTATTTGTAGACCCCTTTTTAAGACCATGTGTATAGTCCATCAGATCATTCTATAGTCCATCAGATCATTCTATTTCAGTTCCCTAATCTCTTACTCTCAAAGAGTTCTGCCTTGAAGGACCTGCACTAGGTATCAGCAAAGCTAAATTGGTGCTGACTTCTGCCTTGCAGGCTGCAAATGCTTGGGGATCCATGAAGTATTTCTCATGGGTTCACAGAAGTTTATGGGCTTAGAAGCTTTCCATACGGTTTTAAACTGGGTTTAAAGACACTTCACAGAGGCCCAGTTTCAATGGAAAATTTGTATGGACTTGTAAATAGAAAAGGACACAAAACCACTGGTTGAAAAGTAATCAGGTTATTTTTTGTGCCTTAAAAACAATACCTGGCCCACTCCCAAATCTGATTTACTCCGTAAAGATTGAAATGTGTGTCCCAGCACTGGAGAGGTGGAGGAGGGAAGTGTTTGCTGGAGACAAGTGCTCAAGAATAACTACCTCTTTAGGTGGAAATGCTGTTTTTAAAGTGTTTGTGAACTGATTCCTTTGAGTGAGCTTCCACAGCTTCCTGGAGGAGAGCAAAGCATGAGACCAATGGAGTGTCCCATCTCCAGAGACAGTCTACTTCCCCTTCTCTCCCAACACAGCTGCAGGTTCTTGTCAGGCAGTCATGTACCCCCACTGCCTCAGGAAACTGGCCCTGCCAAAAATCTATTCAGCATAACATAAAAATCAGTTTTGGAGAGATCAGGCTGCTCAAGGAGATCTGCCACATGGGAAGTAGTAATGTACTACAGCTGAGGTACTGGGGGGACCATCCTTTCCTGCAGCAACTGGCATTGTCAACAACGGGAAGGCTGCCTGAGAGCATCAGCAAGAAAGCCGCTCTCTTTAGGTGATTTATTAAGTGGGGCTACATGGAGAAGAGCAATGGTCTCCCAACCAGTCTCTGCTCTTTTTGTATGCAGAACATTGAGTTACTTAGGATTAGGCCACAGGTAGGCAATCACTTAGGAATGGCACTGAAAGACTTTTGACAGATCCTTCCCAGCAGTTCCCTACCACATTCTTCTCTTCTGACACAGAGAAGGAATCAAGTGAGCATTCCTGAACCTAATCCATTGCCAATTCACCTCAGTTAGCTCCAATCACTTTGCACTTTTGTTCTGCATTAATCTGGTGTCATAGTCAGAAGAAGAGGGGAAGATTGTTGGGTTTTTAATGGCTATGGTTCTAGACAGCCAGAAATTTGTGTATCTTATTTCATGTACAAATCCGTGTTATTTTGTGTTAAATTTTGACAAGTTCCTAAGCGCAGCCCATATCAGGTCCCCTGATCATATTTTGAAATGCCTCTCCTTTCTGGGAAAGAGCTACCATAACCTGTTTTAAACAAGCTGAAAAATATTGCTGCATAACCATGACATCCTGGTGACAAGAGAGATGTGTCACTAAAATAAATTCCTTATGTCTGTGAAGTGCCAGAGTGGTGCAGGCAAAGGAGAGCTGAGGCAACCCCCAGGTACCTCCAGTGTGGTCACGAGGCTGCAGGCAAGGAGGCTGACAGGCTGGTACTGGCTAGGTGCTGGCACTTCAGCAGACATCTCTGGATGCCCTTGAAGGTCCCTGAGGGATGGAAAGAGTAGACAGTATGGGAACTTAGCTGCGAAAGCACTGCAGGATAGTGCAGGCATGGCCACGTTATAGAGCTATGCTGGCTCACCCCAGCCCCAAACTGGAGAAAGAAACAAGGGAGGAAATGAAGCAGAGCAGAAAAAAATCCCTCTGATTCCAGCCTATATGTGACTCAGCATATGGTCTTCCATGGTTTGTATGCCTAGTTCAAACTAGAAATATGAGAATCAGGTCTTAACTTTCTTAAAGACACTAACAGTGCAGTGAATTTCATGTGAACAGAATATTTCAGCACAGCTTTCTAAAAGACATGTGTGACAAAGTTTCTCTCAGAGAAGGAAAAAAGACAGAGGCAAATAACAAGAAGCAGATCCCTGCCTGCAAAAGCTTCTATGAGTTCTTTCCTTAGCAAAGTCACAAGAAAATGCTTAAGTAGTATTGAAGGAATGGGGCTATGATGAATACTGTTTCCCAGTGGAGTCATGAGATCTAATATAAACAAGTAGAGAGCTGCAAGGCAAGGCAAGATATTATTTCCAAGCACTGACGCTAGATGGAGTAAAACTGAATAAAAGATTAAGAGCAGTGAAGAAAAGACAAAGGAAGAAAAGTTCCTGCATTTTCCCGACTTCTCATGTGTTGCTTCTTTGAATGCTCATCTTTGATTACTTCTCTGAAAGTCACAATTAATATCTTGCTCCCTATACTTTGCAGGTCAAACATGGGATCAAGCCAAAACAGGTACGTTCTGCGGGAAGGGGAATCTGGTGGATCAGGGAAGTGGAATGACAGCACTAGGCAGACACATAGAAGTTGTAAAGGCACATCCACCTAGGTAGAGGAAAAGGTCATACAGCAATAAAGGCAGGTTAACAGGAGTTCCTACTGGCAGCCCAGATCTGCAGGACACTCTGAATGGTGTGAAGCAAGTAATTTAGCTGCCTTGCCCTCCAGTTTCCCAGTTGTATACCTGGAATACCAAACATAAGGCCCAGGCATACTGCAAAGCTGTCTGCCCTATGCAGTTGCAATGCAGCTGCCTTCATATTATCTCACATTAGCAGGTACTCCAGGTGGTAAGCTCTTGGAAAGATGCAGCCACAATATGGATCCAGAAGCTGCTTAGCTGCTCCTCATTCATGTGGCAAGGTAATATTGGGAAGTAGACCAAATAACAATAACCCAGAGTCTGCAACATGCAGAGTAGCTCTTAGAGTAGCATGCTGTCCTAAAATACATTACTTGCTGCTAGTGGATTCCCACCTGTCAGTGAAGGGGGCATTTGGAGGTCACCACAACAGCCAGAATCTTACATTTGTTCTATTAATTCACTTAGGAAAAACAGATACCTCCAAAGATATGAAGAAGATATCTAGGAAAAGAAAAGTTAAGTAGGAGGAACTTCATTAATGTAATTCCAGGAGCTCCATTAATAATTTTCTAGAATTCCTGTAATTTTTATATGAGTATCTCCCAACCCAGCTTTTACAATGGTGCTATGGATTATCCCAGATAAAACTAAAGCCAGAAAGTTGTTCTTAACCTGTGGTTTTTTTTCTTTTCAGAGACGACACCAATGTACTAGAAAAATAAAGTACAAATAATCAATAATCCTTTTGCAATTGACAGTTACCTGGTCTGAAGATCAATAAAAGTCTCTTGTGCATGGGCAGGAATCTCACCAATATCAATTCCCTTCTTTGTTCTTTAATTGAAAGACTACTTGATTGATTACAGGAAGCGCTTATAGTGCATGCTAACTTCAGCCACCTGCACACAAAAAGCCTGCAATCCCCAATAGCATGTATATGAAGGAAATGTATGAGGAAAACTTTTGAAATAGATTAGCACTACTCATTAATAGATCCTGTTTAGTCTGCGATAAGTATATGATTGATTTAGAAAATCAATTAAATACAGGGTAATCAAAAAGTCCATTTCATCAGCAGAATTCATGGTCACACCCATATTTGAAGTTAGGTAAATACTGACTGAAGTGACTTTAAAAATCATTAATTTGAGTTTGAAATAAAACAAGGCTTCTCAAGTTTTTCAGGAAATACATATTTTGTGTTAATATGAAAACATTTAAATCATACTAAGGTTATTTTTTTTTTAGCTTTAGGACTGATGTATTTTTTAAAACTGTTGGTGATAATGTTATTTTCATCCATTTAAAATTAATTACAGTCATTTAAAATGAAAAATTATTTTTTGAAATAATGTTTTTCATGTTGTGTTTTTAGAACACTGGAATTAAAATAGTTTTTTATACTGCAAAAAGAATCACAGAATGTTAGGGATTAGAAGGGACCTTGAAAGATCATCTAGTCCAATCCCCCCACTGGAGCAGGATCACCTAGATCACACAGCACAGGAACACGTCAAGGCGGGCTTTAAACGTCTCTAGAGAAGGAGACTCCACAACCTCCCTGGGCAGCCTGTTCCAGTGCTCTGTCACCCTCACCGTGAAGAAGTTTCTTCTCATATTCATGTGGAACCTCCTATGTTCCAGCTTACACCCATTGCCCCCTGTCCTATCATTAGACACCACTGAAAAGAGCCTGGCTCCATCCTCGACTCCATTCTCCTGACACTTTCCCTCAATGTATTTATAAGCATTACTAAGGTCACCCCTCAGTCTCCTTTTTTCCAAGCTAAAGAGACCCAGCTCCCTCAGCCTTTCCTCATAAGGGAGATGTTCCACTCCCTTCATCACCTTTGTGGCTCTGTGCTGGACGCTCTCAAGCAGTTCTGTGTCCTTCTTGAACTGAGGGGCCCAGAACTGGACACAGTATTCCAGATGTAGTCTCACCAGGGCAGAGTAGAGGGGGAGGAGAACCTCTCTCGACCTACTAACCACACCCCTTCTAATAC